>VXBQ01008649.1:305747-381959 GCA_013400175.1 Phainopepla nitens | reverse complement strand
GGCGGTGGCTCGGCTGAGTGCGCAGGGCGCGCGGGGGCGGGAGCGGGGACGGCGTGAGGGGAGCGCGGCGGGACCGGCGGCGCTCTTGGGAAATGCGTTTGTTTGGGAATAAGGAAGGTTTGCGCCCCGGCGCATCCCGGGGGTTTCGTTAACGCCTCAGGTTTTTGGGCTTCTCCGCTCTGGGAGCGGCTGACGGGATCCCCGCAGCCCCGCGGGCTGTTCCTGGTGAAGGGCATTTGTTTGAGAAGAGGGAAGGTCTGGACCAGTGCTGTTCCTGCTGGATGCACCCCGGGAGGCGATGAACCCTGTCCCTCGGCATGCCCCGGGACCGCGGGGTTGTTCTTTCGAACTCTGCGAACCCGAGTTCTCCACGCTCTCCCGCATCCTTGGAGAGAGATAGAGCCTGGAAGCTCCGGAGGGCCTGAGGAGAGGCTGCCGAGGTCAGCGGCTGTGCGAGGTGCCGGTGCCGGCCCGCCGGGGCACTCGGGTGTCTGTCGCCAGAGGGGATCCTTGACCCGTGCCTCAGGGAAGGGATTTGAGCTCAGTATCCCAAATAGGAGCCCCCCACTCGCGCCTTTGGCGACTAAAGCTGCCATAGCCGCGGTTCAGGAGCAGGCTGAAATTCCCCCAAGTTCTGGTGTCAGCAGGAAGCGGCGTGGAAATGCATAAAGTTTCTTGGAGTGTTCGCATTGCCGGGCTCCTGCTCTGGTCAGTCCCACCTCGGGTTTCCTGGTTGCCGCGGGGAGAGCAGAGTCGCTGCCACATTAGAGCGAGCCTGGCAGATGGCAGCCAGGTGAAATTGCTCTGGGAAGTTCTGTACACGGTGTATCAACAGGCAAACAAGGTTTTGAGTTTAGGTTTTCTTTTGCTCCACAAAGCATTTTCATTTGAGCTGCCACTGATGAGCCTCAGAGTAAGCCCCTAGCACTTGGGCTGTCTCCTCCTTTGTTTCTTTTGAAATTGTAAACCAGGCTGAATGCAGTTCAGTGTTCATCTCAAGAGCAGCAAAGAGTAGATTTCCTGTATCCAGACAACTCTGTTTTTTCCTCAGATGTTTCAAGTTCCACCGCTGTGAGAGTGTATCCTCAGGAGTGTATCACCGTGCATTTCTGGGCCTGATGGGGAAAATGGCATCTGCATCAAACGAAGAACATTTCACAGCATGTATTTCAGCAATAGTCAACTCACATTGAATCCCAGACTGAAATTCAGGTACAAATCTACCCGTGTGTACATAGGATGGTAAACTAGAGTGGGCCTATGAGTATGAAGGCCAGCTTCAGCTCCCCTCAGAAATGTTTTATTTGTATCAGTGTGTGAGAAAAACCTGTGCATTTTAAAGGATGTCTCTTTTTCAGGTTAAGTAAAGGTGACCCATCCACCTTAGTCCAAAGCAGTGATTTTGTCTCAGCTGATGTTAGAGGTGCCACAGTATGCACGTGAGGCCATTGATATCCCTGTATCCCAGTCCCAAACGGAAACTGGATTGTGATGACCCTAGAGTGAGAATTTGAGGCACCTCATGGCATTGTCTCAACTTCACAGGCTTTAAAACCAAGTTCATCTTACTTCTCTGCCAGTATTGATCCCAAGTCAACAGTATATTAAGTTCCCTCAAACTTCAGATAAGTCACAATCATATTTTCACCTCTTGGTTTTAAGGGCTTTGACTAAGAGAAGAGCAGCACTCGTTGTTCTTTAACTAGGGTTTGTTTTGGTTCAAGGAACTTGACCACAGCCTCTGTGAAATGCCAGAGTCACCTAGGCCAACATCACTTTTCTCCATGCAGCAGGAGCAGCAAGACTTACTAGGCTAATGAGGCTGAGTAGCTGCATAAATAGCTGAATATCTTGATATGTGCACTTACATCAATGTTAATAATTAAGACAGTTCATATTTCTGATCTTTGTATTGGACATGCTTGGATGTCTTAAAAATGCATTGAATTATAATGCAACCCAGCAATATGAAAAAAGATACAGAGATAAAACTGGTGGAAGAACTCATAGCCCAACACTTGATTTAAAAGCTGACAAATAAACTTACAAATGTGCAGCAAACTTTTAACAGCTGACAATATGCCACTAAACTCAGGTCAAGCTGAAGTTGTTTCCTGTGCTTTCTGAAGTGGCATATTGTGCTTGTAGGCATAAGCCCAGTTTTTATTAGTGAATTCTTTATAAAATTCAGCTGGGGTGAGATGACAGAGTACCTATTACATGTAATTGTTGCTTGTTGGAAAGCAGTGTGACTAATGCTTGGAGGTTTGCTGCTGCTATCTCATAGCCATTTGTCAGCAGAGGAAATTGCAGGGTGCATGAAATTCAAAAGCCAGCTCTGTTTCAGCTCCCACAGTCGAGCTGCTCTATGGGCATTAGAGGGAGGGGTGTTGTCCCTGTCACTTGTTTTGTCACCAATCACACAGGTACATTAAAGTGTTCCACCATACATTCCAAAGCATTAAAACTGCATTTCAGGGTGTCTTCCTTACTACCGGTTTTTTCTTTAATTAAACCTCTGGCTGCTGGTGCACACATCCCAGGCAGATGCTCCTGAATGAACAGACAGAATGAGAAACACCCAAACTGCTTCAGAAGCTAGAGTGTCTTTTACAAAGTGGGGGTAAATGCAAGCAGTACAGCTTGTGTAAAATACAGATTAGAATCAGAAATTTGTTCTGCTGTTAACTGAAAAGAATGATATATATGAAATGATACAATCTCAAGAAACACTGTCAAAACACTGCCCCAAACCACACCACTACACAGAAATGCAGTAGGGTCTCATGTCACAAGCCCAGGCCCCTGCGGAGAGAGAGCAGTGTGAACTGAGAGTCTCTGTGGGGATCAGCCCCTGGGCTGTTGGCAGCACCCCACACACAGAGACCAGAGAGCTCATCTCTTTCAGCAGAAGCCTTTCAACTGACTGTGGAAATTACATCAATGTACCTTTGTCTATGGTTTTATATGCACTTAGGGAAATCCCTGAAGACTTTCTAGACCATGGAAACCGAAATGAAGCAAAACCCTAACTGTAAGAATGTCAGGCACAGAGCAGTCCAGTATCCAACGTGCCCTAAGAATAAGCTTCCCATGTTATTAGGCTGCTTAATGCAAGGTAATTAAGATAATTATGAAATGCTGATATAAATGGTTATTAATCAAAGCATTTATTTAAACAAATTAGTGCATATGCTCCCCTAAAGTTAGAATCATTTCAGACATCCTCTATAAAATAAAAAGCTGAATGTAAACGCTGTACACAGGTTGAGTTACACTGTTTTGGTTTTATACTCTTAAATGCCTCTCAGAGTGATGCTTTGTAGCCTTACTCAGGTCTCCAAAGAGAAAAACAGGTTTCAGAAATGTTATTTAATCTTTTTATAATTCCAGCAGTTTGCTTTCCATGTGCTTACTTCCTTGGCTTGGCATCTGCTCAGTTCTTAAGTCAAGCATGGAAATAATTGTGCCAAGTGTAAATTGAAAACATTTGATGACCCTTAGACGTCTTTATGCTGGTTTTTGTCTGCAAAATTAGCTAACTGTAGTCTTTAATGTTATTTACTTTTTCTTCAAAGTCACTGAAAGTCAGTTAATTCATCTTTGGAAATGGAGGTGAAAACTAGACTTAAGTGCACAGAAATGTACTGAGAAAGGTGATCTCATAATGTAAAAGTGTGATTTATTTTAGAAGAGCTTCATTTTCCATAGTCAGGGTTTTCAGAAAAAGCAGTGACATATCCAAATACTTCTGCAATTACCACCCAAACAATTGAGCTAAATGAGACACTGGGGATTAACTTGGCTCATAACTGGGAGCTGCTGACAGCATGACAAGCCTTGCTGCAGGGGGATGAGAACTGCCCCTCCTGTCCCTGTCCCTGTCCTTGTCCTTCACAAGGGGCAGTGTCCCCACGCCTGGGCCATGGGAATGTGCAGCCCAGCACCTTTGAGCAAACCAGTGACCAAGGCAGCAGATATCCCAGAAAGCCTTCTTCCCCCTCAGAAGCAGCAGATGTCTCTGCTGACTGCTCAGGGTGATGGGTTAGACATTTGGCAGTGTGGCAGAGCAGACAACTGGGGACACTCATGGTTTTTATTACACTTTTCATCTGCCAACATTTTACAGAATCCATAAAGACCACAAACAGGCGTTTACACTTCAGGGAGGACCTACAGTACTTGTTTCTTGTTTAATGTTTCTTCAAACAGCTACAGATTACTGCTTTAACAGCTCTTTAGTCTTTACAACTGGTTTTCTCACTTGTGTTTAACATGTGAAACCCCCCAGCTCCAATATTTCTTTTCTGAAGTGTAATAACAATCACAACAATGGAGCAACTTGGAAAGTCTTGATATAGACAATTTTAAATTATATCTGCTTGCAGTTGAAGATGTAATTTGTTTAGCTGTTGTC
Source organism: Phainopepla nitens (assembly GCA_013400175.1). Taxonomy (NCBI): domain Eukaryota; kingdom Metazoa; phylum Chordata; class Aves; order Passeriformes; family Bombycillidae; genus Phainopepla; species Phainopepla nitens. Next base: position 377,542 of record VXBQ01008649.1, on the reverse strand, counting down.
TTCATAGCACTCAAAAAAAATTTGACTATTTAAAAGATCTTTAGAATTTTTCAATACAAAAGATACATAATGACTAAAATCAGTATGAAAGCAAGAGGATGCAAGCCAAGCAAAACTGTATTTCCTTACATAGGGAGGAGATGGATCAAAGTCTTATCCATTTTCTTATTTCAGTAACAATTTTCTTCAAATGAAGCTGCTGGCTTGCAGCTCTGGATTTTTTACAGATTAACAGCCTCCTCACTGCAGTTTGAGATACTTGAAATCCCTGCTGCTCTGCACAGATCTGTACAGCTACTTAAACAAGCAATCATTTTTTCATTTTCCTTAGAATCTGCCACCATTAGATCCACCTTCACTCAAATCCCTCCAGAGTCTGTCCACTCCCATATTTGTTCACAATATCCTGGTTGCATTTTTAAAAATACAATATGGAGCCTAAGTCTTATATCCCAGCTTCTCTACCATAGCTGCTGCAGCAAGGCTGTGGCTGCTCCAGTCCTTGGGGAAAGGGAGACCGTGGGAGAAGGGCTCTTTCTGTGGGCTGTGCCTGGAAACCACCATCTTCTCTGCTTGCTGATGCTCCAGCTGCAGGCCACTCCAAACATCATGGAGAGAAGGACCTGCAAGTCTTTGCTTCAGCAGGCACAGGAATCAGTATCTATTGGCTATGACAAGGACTTAGACCAGCCACATTTCCAGTTGAGCTGTGTCTGCCTGGGCTGTAAATAGCCCCATATCCCATCCTTTCATTCGTATCAGCTTGGAAATTGTACAAAAGGCTTTCAGCAGGAGATTCCAAGGGTTTCACTGGTGATTGTGGAACCAGTTTGGTTTTGGCTAAGGGCTTTTTTAGTATAAGTTTTTTACATAGTTTCTGTTATATATCTTTAAGTTCCCATCGCACCCAAACCATTCCATGAGTCCATTAAAGAAAAAGCACAGATTCTCCCAAACTAAACTTGCAAAGAATACTTATTCCCTAACAAGCAGTTCCGTGAGGTATGCATACCTCTTATTGTTACCAAAGAGTTCAAGTCAATGAACTGAAATCTGTATGGATTTCCCGATGGCTTTTTTTTTTCCTATCCTTAAAGGCTTATGGAATGATAAACAGATGAAGAATGGTCGTGGAATGGTTGGGTTGGAAAAGACTTTAAAGATGATCTCATTACAACCCCTCTGCCGTGGGCAGGGACACTTTTCACTAGACCAGGTTGAGCAGAATCCCATCCAACCTGACCTTGATTTGGAGTACATTTAGTTCTAGGAAAATCAGGTCTTGTGTCTTTGTACAGACACTTATTTGCAAAGTAGCAGTTTATATTTGTAAGTGTATATATAAAAAGAAAACAAACAGCTAGTTATATATAGCAGCTAATCTTCCACTGCACACCTCAGCTTCTTGCTCACATAAACAACATCTTAATGGAGAAATCCACTATAAAGAGCTTTCTGTCTACTCACAAATTTCATTCCACAGTATAGGCAGCAGCTCTTCAGATCAGTGGCCACAGTGATTCTGGGCAACAGTTAGTTTGAGACAAACTGTTGAAAGTAAAAATGCTTTTGCCATAATCTCCTCAGATTTTCTCTGATGTACCAATGTAACTGGGAGATAATTGCACTTGAAATTTCTAGACCATGGCATCAGAAAAGCATCTCACAGTATAAAATCACTCAGCAATGCTTAAATGGATGGCAGTTAGGGGTTTTGGGATTCACTTAGATTAGACAGAATAACTTCAGTGTAAATCTAACACATTACTATCAGCCTCAGATCAGAGTCTTGAAATGGGAGATGAACAGGCTCCTCCCAGCCTGTTCATGTGAAATCACATTTGTACCTTGTTACTTGTACAGTCTTGCCCTGGCTTAGAGGCAGGAATGCTGAGCCTACGTGATGGATAGCCCCACTTCCAGCAAATGTGCAGGATAGATTTGTCATCTGACCACAGACTCTGGCCCAGAGGCTGCTCCAAGTGAGCTCCCTCATGCTGGTTCCTTCTGATGCTCAAAGTTAATGGGAAGGGAGAGGAAGAAGCAGGTGGAAAAAATCTTCACACATTCTTCATCACTGAAAGAAGAGACACTGAAAAGGGCTTGCTTGATATATCTATAAAACAACATTAAGATAAAAATTCTAATAAAAACTCCAGCCAGCCTTCTGAGTTGTATAACTGAAGTGAGCAGTGAATTTACAAGCACTGACGTACCCCAGTGCCCTCTTTCTGGACCTTGATCTCCAGCAAAATGAGGATTTGTCTCATGGTTTCAAATATAAATTAGATAGGTGCATGATGTGATCTGTAAGAGCACCTATCCCTTTTCTGAGTTATGGGGAGTCCCTAGAGCACATCACATGTTCCAGAAGTGGTCAGCAGAGGAGCCCTGAATGGCTGAAACACAAAGCATTTGGTTTAGTGACAAATGCTGATCCCTTCCAAAATCCCTCCCTGTGACCTGGGGTCTGCAGACAGGCCCAGAGCTGCCTCTCTTGGAGCCAAACCCCTCCTTGAGCCACGGTGGAGCTCAGTCTTGTGGACTAACATGATCTCTAAGAGAGACCTTTTGGCTCATGTATCCCTTCCAACTTAGCACCCAGAGGAGGCTGGCAGGTGCCTGAGGTCCAAAGGAGGCCTGATGTTTTTCACTTTTTTGACTTATAAGACTAAACACCCCCTTTCCTATGAATCAGGGAGGCTGAGACCGCCCTCTCTGTTGTGGAATAGCTGCCCAAATGAGGGTTCGCCTCTTCTAAAAGAAACATGTGAAAGGCAGTAGTGGCACAGAAGTAAATTCAGAACAACTTTCACCACCACCCAGTATCCAAGCTGTAAAGAACTAATTTATCTGTAGAAATATTTTGTAGGGTCTGAAGATTTATTTCCAAAAAGGGTAGACTTAAAGGAAAGAAACTACACTTGAGTGTTCTTTCCAGCATCAATGAACTGGTAGGAACTTGCTGTCTGATGACACAGAAGGGGAAAGAGCTGCTCAGCTTTTCAGAGCTGTTAGGTGTCTCACTAGTCCTAATGTATAATAAAAGTTGATTTACCTTATAAAAAGAATTACTTGCATTGCTTCCTTGTTACTAGTGATTTACATGTCAACAGGCAGCCCAGGATGTATTCATTGCATGGCAACGGTATCACAAAGTGCCCTTGTTCAGGTATCACCTTGAGGTCTCAAAATCCCTGACAAGAGATTGCTTTTTGAATTAACATTCTTCACATCTCCACCTTTCCCTCCCACTCCAGGATGTTTCAGTGGTCAGTTTATCCTTATTAGATTATTACCCTTATTTTTCTCCCCCTTTGGAGACTAATCTTTGGGCCTGATCAGGCAAGACGCAAGAAGCTCATACTCAGCTGCAGATTTGAGTAGAGACTCAAACACAACAATTTATTTAAAGAAGCGTCTTCCTCGTGCTGCATTCCTGTTACCCAACCACACCTCTCTGCCCTTCTGAGGAGCTTACAAAACCAGGAACCTGCTTAACAAGTTCACCTCAGCCTTTTATTGCTCACAGGCAAAGCTTCCCCCTTGTACCTGCTACAATTCAGCTCTTCCCACCTCCTCTCCTCTGGCATTATGTGCTCCTTGTTCTTCCCAACCCTGCCAGAATCACTTTTTACCACACACCAAGCAGAGAGCATTCTTTGGATCACTTTATCCAGGCAACTTGGCTACACTTCAAAAGTGCTCACACATTACTCCCCACAAATCTCATGACCTGAGTTATGAGTAATTTTTAAATTAACTTTTATAAAAACTAGTGTGCAAGTGCTTTTTCAGAAAAGCCTGATGGTACGGGCCGTTCACATCAATGGGAAAGGTAACCCTAGATTCCCTACTGGAGTTCACAGGGATGGCTGTTTTACCTTTTGACTGTCTCTAAGGAAACAGATCAGAAGCTACATTAATATTTTCTAACAAAACTGACAGCCTTTCACTGGTGGGTTCAGTTGTGTCCAGATACCACAGTGACGTGGAATGAGAATGTACCAGGCCCAATCTTCCTTCACTTACAGCAAAATAGTGTTCAGTGCAGGCAAGACCGAAACCCTGAGATGAGAAGTGCACTGGGCAGGGCTGATAAAATGTGTAATTGACATTTTAAAGTTAAATATTCACCATAAAGCATATACAATTTGGAGATGCAGCAAATAAAAGAACAGCTACAGCCAATGGACACCAGAGCTGACATGTTTCCTCACAAGGTTCATGTCTTCCTACCAGCTTCTCTAGGCTCACTTCAGCAATGAATATACCATTCTATGTGAAAACAGCAAGAAGGCAAATAAAAATTTGAACAAATGGAGTGAAAGACTTGAAAACACTCAGATTATAAACCTGATGGCGTTTCTTGGTCCATTTAAAATTAGACCAGAGATGTAGCAGGTGGAATATATGCTGGGATGGAACCACACACCAGGTGTCTTCTGGTGAAGTTGAGTAAGCAGAAAAGCTCAGCAGTCTTTGGTACTTCACGTTTGAAAAATGGGATCATCTTTGATCCAAGTCCAGCTCTTCTTTTGACTTCACAGTCAAGCTCTCCATGAGATTGTGGCACTACCTACCCAAAAGATCAGTTATTTTACCTGCCTGTGATCTTTTCTATTGAGCACTGTAACTCTGTGGATCAAAGTAGGAGTTGTAGATGTGAAAGACAACTTCCACCTCACTAGCTGAAATCTGTGGAGCTCAGTCACAGTGCCTGAGGCAGAGCTAATCCCTGTCCTTCTGAGTGCCTCAGAACTGCAAATATGAACACAACACCCATGGATGAATACGTGCATTGAGCTCACCACTGTGCACTGCTGTGTACTTGCACAGGGTATGTAACTTTGCAGGATTTAAGCCAAAATGCAAAACTGATTTCTTACCTTGGCTTCACCACAGTAAGTTCTTCATGTAGACACAATACAATTTCAGAGGCAAGAGTCAAGTTTTTAAAGAAATCAACTGTTGCAGCAACTACGACTGAATAGATCAAAACAACATTTTATTTACTTACTGCTCTAAGACTGCAAATACTAAGCTTTTGCCATGTGGCTTGAGCAGTGAACCATTTGGTACAGATCTTGAGGATATGACAGCATTGCAGACAGGAAAAGAGTTATTTTCTTGTTCTGTTTGACTCAACACTTGACCTGTGTTTTGATTAAGTACGTGCATTGAAATGGTTAGGAAAAGTCACATCAGAGAGCCTGGCTATTACTGGATGTTACTAAGCCTGTTACTAATCACTTTTAGATACTCAGAGGGCTCCAGAGCAGTCTCTGGTTGTGCTGGCTGGCCCCAGCTATGCTCATCCCAGGTTCATGTGTTCCATGCATTTAGCTTGGTTCTTTAGCCCACACAGGATGATCTCCCTTAGAAGCTGTTTCAGCTTGTCAAGAGCTGAAGAGCATTTTGAGATTGTGAGAAAGGCCCTTCTTTGGCAATGGCCTGTAGGAATTGCAGGACTTGTTTGTTTATACTGCAGAGATGTTACTCCTCCCTCAAGCCTTGAGAAAATTCTCAAAGCCTTAGTTGTGTGCAGTTGTATCTGGGTGCTCAGTTCCATTGTCTAAAGTCCTTAACTCCTTGTTGCTCCTCAAAATCCCCTTTTGAAGGCAATATTCCTTGCTAGTCTTTCCCCAGTCCAAGCCTTTCTTGCTGCGTTGCCTTTCTCTGTCTGCAGCTGTCAGGGTTATGCTGCAGGCAAGAGCTTTCTATTTGAGTGCTTCCCAACAGTCTCACCTGCAGCTAAAAGCAACTGCTCCAGCAGCAGGGTTATCATGCTGCCCAGTCACTGTGTCACACTTGATCTCATTCATGCTTTTAGACATCTATCTCCAAAGAAACCCAATCCAAGATTCCGATGTACAGAAAACCCAGAAGTAATTCTTTGAGATTTTTATTGTTCTGCGCAGTTCCCAAGGTAGAAATTTCTTTTAGGAAAATGATGTGTAAACACAGCAGGTTTTTCCTAGCAGATAAGAAATAAAAATGCTGATGTAATGCTCTGATTACTACCCAAATAAAATGTTGCCTGCCAAATCAATGCACAACCATAAATATGCTGAGTAATAGAGATAGCTCTACTCTGGTATTAGTAGAGGTCAACTTTCTTCTGAGTCTTGAGAATTCACATTTCTAAAACATAGATAACTCAATTTTTCTTTTGATGTGATAATTCACTGCATGATTTGTTCAATACTAATACCTTTAGAAAAAGTTAACAAATGGTATATTAGAAAAATATTGAAGGACAAACAAGCCAACACAGCAGGTTATTAATAAAAATAGCTGGGTTGAGTAACATTACTTCTTCTTTGCTACAGTGATCAAGTCAATGCCTGAAAAGCTGCACTTCAGAGATGAAAGCTGAAGATTGCTTTCAGAAAAAACAACATATAAGACTGGAACTAAACAGGATAGATTTCAACATATGTATAAAATGGTTTCAGTAATAATTTGCAAGCCAATGTAATGCTCTAAACCCTTTTAGATTCCATTTCAAATAAACTACAAGGAAAGATCTTGGGATTTTTTGATGAAGCTGTTAAGACAATAATATTTCAGAGTTATGACTCTCCCCAGTGTAAAGCACCCAGACCTGCAGTTATCTCTGCAGCACCCACAAGAGCACATACAGAAAGTAATGACATTGGGCAGGTTTCACCTTGCTCTAAAAACCACCAGCTTATCTGAAATACAGTAGGTGAAAATATAAAACCCAAAGCAGGGAACAGCGAGTTGTGAATCAGCTCTGTCAAACGAAACAGAAATCCATCCTGGACAGCTGCAGTTTTTTATCACTAAAGCAAAGAAAGGCTGCCACCTTTCTTTGAGTTTTTTTTCTGTGACAAACTCAGCCTGGAATATGATCCAAATCTGTGCAAAACAAAGGGGAAAAAAAGATTAACCTGGATGGACTTTAATTAAACATAACCAGATGGTCTGTATGTAGCACACAGATTTGGGTCAGCTGTTGAGTGAAATTCATCTGTGAAAACCAGAAAATATACTACCTGCCCAGATTTGTGTTTTATTGGTGGACAAGTATGGAAGGGATCCTTGAAAAATACATCCAACACACATTTGGAAATTTTCTTAACTTTTTTCCCAAAAGTTCCTATGATTTGGCCTGCCCAGAGGTGCTGACAGCCCATCTTGCATTACAAATCCACAGGAGCTCCGTAAGAGTGAAAGTCTGAGCTAATCATCTGCAACATGAGGGAAGGAAGACAAAGTTCAGGCCAGCCTTATTCTGCCAACTGCAGAACATTCCAGCTGTCTAAACTGTTTACAAATCAGGAATATAGTTGATATAGGTTATCCCAGATGGCATATATCACTGAATTATTTATTTTGAAATTAATAACTGCAAAACTACATCCATGGCAAGTATTTATAGTACACATAGTTCTTTGAAAGAACTCCCCAGCTTGGCAGTCTGTCACATGTATGAAGCACATGGTGATTAAATCCAGAGTCAGAGACAGTGATGGCAAGTTATGTACCTTCAGGAAGTTACAACAGAGCTGCCATCAGGGCATTAGCTCTCTTTTAGCAGAGACACTAAAGGTACACGTAGTAAATCAGACAATGTTTCCAGCTAAAGTTCAGATTAATATAGTTTCACTACCTAAAATGAACATTTTCGTCTAAACATTCTTCTTTGCTTCTCTGGCATTATTGCTAGCCAGAGCTTTTAAAGTAGTTACTAAAAATAAGGTTCTGAGTGTCAGTGTTCTGTTCAAGTTTGAGATCTGTAAGCTAAGCCAGACTGCCATCCTTCACTCCGTTACGCTTTGCTTTTGGACACAGCTTGCTTTCCTAAGAGTAAAAACACCCAGAATGAGATTTTTACTTTCTTTAATTTAAAGATTGTATTACAGAAAAGTTTAAGTAAGGAATCCTTATAAGGATTAACTCTTGACATAATATATTGCCAAGATACAGTGTAGCTGCAAGGGCTCCAGGCGAACCTTCATATAAGTTGCTTTCTTACATACATAGTTGCTGAACAACATAAATTGTATTCCCCATCTGTAAGAGAAGACAGTGGTATTGAAACAGTCCTTTCACCAGTGTGTTCTGGTTTTCCCAAATTAGAAACATGCCATATTAAAACCATAAAATCCTACTGTACAGAAAGGTGATAGAGATGAACTTCCTAAAGATTGCTACCGATGAAACATTAAAATGAAAACTAAGGAGTGTTGATTATGTGAAATGGTTTCTTTTTTACTGGCAGGTCAAATATACTAAGAAACATACAAATATTTTTGATAATCTAATTCCAGATGAACTCAAAACACTGAAGTTACATACACAGGCTAAGAGAATTCAATACTGTTCCAAGGCACTTACTGAATCTCCATGACTAGATGAAAACCAGAACAAATCAGGTCTGACAATTAAACAGTATATAATATAAAAATAACCTTTTGCTTACAATTTACAAAATGCATTACAATCTTTATCTCTGCTAACCTGCAATTCTGGCTGTTTGTGTCCAGCAATTTTTGTAAAAAACCCCAGAAACTATTTTCTAAAACTTCAGGGCAAATAACTTACAAATAAGGTACACAAAAATTTAGATCATGCAGAGATTTCTTACATCTTCTGTTAATATTTTATGATTGCAACTTTATCAAATTATATACTTACTTGCCCTGTACATATACAAAATAATGCATACATGGTAATCAAATGTTAGCAAAAAGTAGTCCATAAACACAATCTGTCAAAAGTATTACTATATTAACATATGTCTACAAGCAGCGTGTAACAGGGTTAAAAGACATTAAGGCAATAATACTTGAAGTTACAAAATAAATCATATGTAATACTTTCTCCTAAGTGTAGTAAGGCAGGTAGATGGCCCCAGCAAAAGGTTGTAATACTGGAATCCACTGTTGTGGTGAACCATGTGTCAGGTTTTGCATGGGATGCACTGGAAGAATGTACCATTGATAGTTAGATCTACACTGCTCTGTGTTAGTCGCCCCCCAGGAAAGTGGAACACAATTTCTCTAGTTCTCAGTGGCACTTGAGTTTTCCAGTATAATTTATCAGTACTATGTCCATTGGTTCTTGCATCATGTCCATTCTGAGGGTGGCTCTCTTGGTCCTCTGGGCTTTGCACAGCGGTTACCAAAACCTGAGGAGAGAAATGCATTTCATACTTCTGTCTGCTGGGACAACACAGGCTCCCAAAGGCTGGCAGCAGTGAGAGACATGGCTTCAGCTCTTACAGAGCAGATTTACTCTCAGGGCTAGAAAACAACTCTGTAATACAAGGAATTCTGAAGGCACTCTGACCATAGGAAATACAAATATGAAGAATTTGAATACCATTATACTTAAACCTCACTGGAAAGTACTTTTCAATAAATACAGTATTACAGCCTTTGTTATCGCTTCTTTTTTTTTCTCCTTCTCTGCATACCTAAGCAGTTATCAGGTATTATTTCTGGAAGTTCTCAGTGCTTTACAAAAATTATAAACCATTTGACAAATTCTATATTTTATACACTTCAGGTTTTTTTCAAAGTGAAGAATTATTTAATCATTTATTCTGGCAAAAACTCCTTCAGCACTGCTGAAGAGACTAGGCAGGCTAATTTGTCTGGTCCTGCATCTCAGTGAGCTGGAGGGTGGCAGTAATAGCAGCTATCCAAACCAGTACTGATAGTGAATCCCCTGTTTAAGCCATCCAGTGATTATACTTTGAAAGAATTTTAATTACCAATATCTGTTACTTCTGCAGGATATTCTGAAATTTGACCTCTTGTATCAGTGGAACCAGAAAAAGAAATCTGAGGTAAAGTGTCAGTTGGTGTTTTGTTGCTTCGTTCAGGACGATCTGGAAAACACAACACACCCCTCACTGTAACATTCACTTAGGCACCACTGTGGCAATGCCACTTGTCATTACAGTCCAGAAAACAACTGGCATCAAATATGATTGACAAAAATAAAGCTTTGAAAGCAAATTTCTCATTGCCTAAAAGCAAAACTTGAAAATTGTTTACGAAGTAGATGTCCAGTGACAGCAACATATTCCTGCTTTCCAAATCTGGATTATTATTTTGTATTAGTTTGTATGGATAGCTGAAATCCCACATAGCATCTATTTATAGCAAAAGCTCACAGTGCCATTTAATACATCAACATAAAGGCATCTGTTCATGTTCTTTCTAAACTAAAGCTGCTTAGACATCATAAGTAACAATATATTTAGTATAATATAAGAATATTTGACAATATACTTAAGATATCTTCAGAGTAAACATCAAGTTGAGGCAAATTTTTGTTAAGTAGGAAATATGTATTTTGGGGGAAAAAAAAAAAAAAAAGCTTTTCTACCACTTACCAGGTAGTACAGGTGAAGTTGTTTTCAAACCCTGTTAATGAGAGATATATAAAATAATTACACAAACCACTCCCAAAAAACTAAAAGAAAGTCAGAAATTTGAGATTATGAAAACATTACCAAAACCATATAACATTCATGGAAATACTTGCCTCTATGTTTTTGACTTGACTCAACATTGACAAAAAATGCTACAGTAGTTAGTATAAGAATTTACTATTAGAACCCTAGCATTTAATAAAAATTTGAAAACATTACACTGCGACTTATTTGCAAATTTAGGCAGGTTAGTTCTCACACTACATTTACAGTCCCTGAAAATTCACATCTATCTTTTCTGTCATATTTTTAAGTGAGATATTGAGGGCACATGAAAAAAAGTGACAAATGTAAAAAGGATCTTACATGTTGAAAAAGTTTTGCCAGCTGTTTGTGCAGGATGACTGTGAGCTGGATGAGTGAAAAGTGAAATCTGATGGGCAAGAATGCTTTGTTTAAAATAAATACAGACAAAAGGGAAAACCATTTTCAGGCAGTGAAACAGGTTGCCCATAAGAACTGTCCACCTCTGAGGGTATTCAAGACCAGCTGGAAAAAGCTCTGGTTAGCCTGGGCTGAGGCCCTGCAGAAGTTTAGATGAGAGACTGCTGTTCTCTTCCAGTTTGAATTGGCCTAAGATCCATTAAAGGCAGACAGCAAGCTCCCTAAAAGCAGTGCATTTACACTCTTAAGGCCATGGTTTAACATATATTTAGGATTACTCTTTTTAAAAGTATTGCTGACCTTAGAAAACCAGATAATTTTCTTGGAGAGAAAACCAGATAATTTTCTTGGAAAGAAAACATGCTCTTCACATTAATTCAGCAGCCCAGGCAGAGGAAAAACTGGCCAGCTGTAGATGACTAACAGCTGCAACTTCTCCCAAGTATGTGTCTTACTCTTTGTTGTAGCAGGAAAGACTGATGAGTAGAGACTTGTCTGCTGCACTTACTGTGGAGGCTGTTTGCTCGGGCAGGCGCTGATCGCTCCGCTCTGACCGTGCAATCACAACTGGCTTCGGCAGGGGCGTGCCTAGGGAGAATTAAATCAACTCAACATACTCCAGTTCTCCTCATGATGAGACATTAGTACACAGCATTAGAAATGTGCATTAGAAATGTGCCCTGAACTTTTTGCTTTTAGATTAAATGCCCATAAAAACATGAAAAGCTCTTTACATGAAAAGTGCTCCAGAAAAGGCAAAACGCCACAATATAATTCAAAGCACAAGACTACAGTGTTTGCATTGTGGATGTTCATTTTCTTCCTCTGGGGGTTCCTAATCAACAGGGGAATTGGCTTCCTTTTCAAGGACAATTTAGAACTTCTGTTACATCAGCTAGGCAGTAAGAGTATGTGTTTCTCATACCTCCTAAGTAAACACACAAGTCAGGACAGCTATACCTGTCCTTTACTGACATTGTGCAAAAAGACAAACAAAATGGAAGTGGTTTTAGTGATTCCAGTCCTGGAGAGTTCTTTAATTGTTTAAAGGAAGCAGCTTTGTTCCTTGTGCAGTCACAGAAAAGCAACAGGTCCATAATATCTGAAGAAAGGATCATTTGACTCTGAACTACCTATGCTTATGATGCTCAAAGAACACATTTATAAAACTTCAGCATTTTCATGCTGAAAATATCTAAATTAACTACCCGAGCCAGAATTTTTTGAGTTTCAAAATGACACTAAACAAAAGTCCCAGTAAATAACTACATCATTTTAGGTTTTCTGGAAGGTATCAAGCATCAACCTAATTTATCACTTAATTGCAATTCATCTGCTTTGTATTCTGCATTACTAGCTTGATGAATGAACTATGACAATAGGAGCACATCATCTCTGAGTGTCAGCTTTCTCTTGCAGTTACCCTTTTGACCCAGTCCAAGAGTGAATTACATTAAACTTGACACACTGGGCTTGTTCACTGCATGCAGTGCAGAATGAAGTGTCGTCATCTTTCCTTTGCCCAAGGAAGGGGAATCAGATAAACACTGTTCATGTGCATACCCATTCCCTACCTGGGAGCAGTAGGAAACTAAAACAGCTGGGAAATTCCCTTACTGCATTTCCCCATCTCATTTCCATACCCTTCAGATTGAAAACCAGCTCTACTAATATTTAAGTCTTTAATTACTTAAATATCATATAACACCATATTTAGTCAGAAAATGAAAAATAATTTCTCTATATTCAAGAGTGTGTAAAAGTTAAACCTTGAAATTAGCCATTGTACATGCTAGGTTTCATTCCATTTTACAATTTCCTCCAACAGACTAACCAAAAATCAGGGGTACTCAAATACAATACTGACACGCTCTTCGCATTTTATCTCAAGTTATCACCAAACATCAAAAACTCACTCTGTTCACTTGCTAATACAAAGGATTCTGGTGTTCTTTCTGGGAGCGGGGGAGAGGAATCTTCACTAGCATCAGCATCTAAATCAAACATGACATTTAGATAAGTTAAAAACCACAGATTTTTCTCCTAGACTTTTAGAAGTTGATCTTTTTGTATATGAGATAATCCTAAACTTGGTATAATATCTACAGCAAAAGAAAAATTTGCTCCAAGTATTATAAAACATTTTGGTTTACCACACCAACACTGTGGAACAACATCTAACAACATTAACTTCACATTAGGGGCACAGGATCAGTTTGTGTGTTATGCAAGCAAGAAACAAAACCATATTTTCAGTCTAAATAATTTGGAGGAAAAAATCCTCAGTAACTCCAAGGAATACTTTTTGTTCATTTTTTTAGGTCTCATTTTTGCTCCCCACGTCCATGTTGAGGCCCACTGGCTCCCACACCACTGATATGGGTAAACAGCCTAGTGCAAGGTTTACTAGGCAGAAGGGTGAATAGGAGCCAGAGGAGATGGCTACTGTTGGTGCCAGTACCACATCCTGTCCCCAGTGTGTTCCCTCTCACCTCCCAAGAGTGTACTATCATAAGCTATTCTGGCAGCAAAAGCCCCTCTCTGACCTGGTAAGAAATTTGGAGTAGTAATTAAAGGTTTTAAACAATTTAAAGTAGCTGCTCCCATGGGAAATCTCATCTGACAACTGTACTCTGCACAGGATTCCAAAATACAAAGATACATTTCAACTAATAAACCCTGAGAGCTTGAGCTGCCAGCATGCCAGCTGCTGCAGGGACAGGATTCCATCAAGTTCTACAAGCCATCGTCTTCCAGTTGACTTCTGAGACCTCCATCTCAAGTTGTATGACTCCAGCTCAGTTGTTCTGAGCTCTATACAGCACAAGAAAACCTTCATTAACAGAAAGGGCCTCTATAAAACCATCAAATAAAGTCACCGTGGATATGCACAAACTGAAAGTGAGTTTTTAGGGTTTTTTTGGTGTTGTTGCTGTTTTATTGTTCTCTTTGTGGTTTTTTTTTCCTTTAACCTCAGGGTACAACTACTTGTCACTTCATGTGGATGAAAAGGAGGATTTAACTGCGTGGTAAGATCATGCACACCAGCAGTTATGGTTAGGCAGTTAGGGTGCTGGTAAGTTCAGAGGCAAGTTTCACTGGTGATTGCAGCCACACTGCCAGCTTCAGACAGAAGAGTCCTGAGCCAGTATGAAAATAAGAAAGCCACTGCAAACAGAGTTTAGGATCACTGGTGCAAAGCCATCGAACCCTAGATTCTTGAGTCCCAGAGGGATTACAACACCTGCGACCAGAGTGTAAAATGGGCAGTGTTCGCTATCGTACAAACAGGGAAGAGATACACCCTTATTAACAAGAGATAAATGATAAAATAATTAATGCTAGGATTTTAATCAGTTCCTGTGAAATCATCAACATACCAGCACCACAAGGGCTGTACTGTTATTTCAAGACGTTTCTGATACACAGTCACATGAAACAAATTCTAGAGGGACATTTCTCCAATTCTTTATCATATTTATGACATATCGCTTATTTTATTTGCATGTTCTTGTAGCATCTACATCATGAGATGCACAGAGAGGTGGTAATTTCCAAACAGTGACAAACAATGATTGCTCTGGGAAAGAAGAAAAAAATTCTGGCTAAAAGGAAAAATACAATAGCCTACAAATCTAGAAAACAAGTCCAAGAAGAACTGCTTGCAAAGTTGAAATAACTATGACAAAAGGATTTTGTCAGCTCTGCAGAGCATCTTTTAAGTCCCAGTGTTAAAAATATACAATTATTGTATATTTTTGTATATACAAAGTATTGTCCTGTGTTTACACAATGTCCCAAAATCTATAGATCTATAGATACAGTTCACAATATCTATAGATCTATATCAAGATCTACAGAAATAGATTTGTTTTTAAGGCTGCAAAACAGTTCACATCTCTGGATATATGACTTTTGGTGAACATTCAGTTCACAAAGCCAGTATTTTCAATTCAGCTGGTTCTGCATCTTGCATCACAGACTGAGCCCCATCTCACTTCACAGTGTCATGAAGTCTGCGTGGACTCCTGAGGTGAGGCCATCCCTGTGAGCAGCTCCAAGCACAGGAGTCTGAGCTGGATCCAGAGGTTCATGTTCTTCCTTCAGCTCCACAGCCTCACTTCTTGTTTTGTTGGGCTTTGCACAAGCAGTTCCCAAGGCCTAATCTGTTCTTCCCAGCTCTGTCCTCCATCTGCTCTAAGTGTGCCAGTGACTGAAATCTGCACCTGCATGTTTTGGGACCCTTCTGCCTTCAATAAATGATATTCTAATTTGCAAACTTTCACAAAAAAAAAAAACAAAAACAAAAAAAACAACTCAAAAAACTAGCAAAAGATAAAAAGCCACTTAATAATTTTCAAAGTGGTAATAAGGCATAACTTGGATTTTTAGATGAACAGCTGTATTAGCTTGTCACCCGCAGCCATGTACAGAAAAAGAGGAAAGCGCAGCTAAATATTTACAACACTATTAAAATTCAGGAGCCAAATCATGAGCAACTTCAAAGACCAACGCAGTGCATGAGGTTACATCTACATTTTTAGGAACAGCACATCAACCAATAAGCATGAAATTGTTATGTATTTGCACAAGCCTGTTGAAAATGCTTTGACTAGTCAACCCCCAGTTATTATAGACACTTCCACGAAACTGGGCATAGCGAAAAAATATGCACCAAATAATAACACAAAAACCTACAATTACATACAAACCTACAGGAAGGCATTATAAATAAAGCATTAAACAAATGCTCACAATAAAGCTCACAGTACAGCTTTTGAAGCAGCTAATCATGGTCTGTAGTACCTTATACCAAAAATAGCTCACATGCAAACTAAAAGCTGTCAGGAAAGAGTTGTGCCCTCTCTGAAGCTGCCATACTTCACTGATTAAATTTACATTTAGAAAACTGCATTGCAAAGAAATTTCTGTTTTCCAACTCTACAGATGCAGCTAGATAAAGAGCAGCACTTCTGAACCTCAGTGAAACCTACCTTTGCCATCTTCAGAACATGTTACAGCTGTTAAGTCTTGCCTAGCAATAGACATTGGCAATACTTTTCTGGCAGAAATGTTTTCAGTATTAGTGGCAGCAGAGACTCTGGCACTTGCGGTTGACACATTGGACGCGCTTTTGCTCACGGCTCTGTCAAAGTCCACCTCATCCGTGTCAGAATCATCTGCATGGAGAGGATTAGTAAAACAGAGGGGTGCTCGAACAGAAAGAGGAGTATGATCAACAGTATCACTGGAAGGATGTTCAGCTGGGGTGTTTGACACTAGAGACAGAGTTTGAACACCGGGACACAAAGCGTCCGAAGAGAACTCTTCCGACACAGATGTACGCAGTGCGTCTTCAGGCCCCTGCAGTGACCACGTGGCGTGTCCCTTCTCTGTCAGAGGCAGACGATCTGGTCTGGCTGGGCTGTCAGACACCTGCTGACTCTGCAAACTTTCCGGGGAAGAGATTAAGGCTGTGTGAGACCGTGGCACGCTGTATTCCATACATGAGTTTTGAGAAGCATCTACAAATGAATCCCCTGAAATCTGCTCCTGTGGCTTAAAGCTCTTATCAATTACACAGGATGACACAGGCTTAATTTTAATGGCATGTCCCCTGTTCAACAGGGAGTTCCCATCAAAGCTTCGTGGTCCCTCCTGAAGAGGTACCTTCTTGATCTCAAAACTTAAGTTGCGCTCCAGCCTCTTCTCTGTGTGTTCGCTGGGTTCGTTCTTCCCTGAATGTTCTGTGGACTTATTGTAATTCTCATTGAGGTCTGTTGAATGCTCTGATGAAACCATGTGCAAAACTGGCTTTGGATGGTATCTGTCGTTGTCCTGCCACACCGTAGTGACTGTTGGATAAGCTGATGGGGGAGATGGTGTTAGGATTGGTGGTACTGGCTGAGGCTCTGGAGGCTGCAAGATTTCTTCTTTAGCGTCTCCTTCTACAAGGCAACTGCAAAACAACCACAACACAATTGTCTAAGTTTTCTGGATTTTGACAATATTTTAGATATCTATCTATCCATCCATCTCCCACTGCAGTAGTTAATGCTGTAATATCAAAATCAAACTCCACACAGAGCTTCCATTGCACACAAACAGTTATAGAATATGACTACTAGGGTAGGCAAGAATTAAGTCAACACACTCAAAATATCTTTCAGAATATCACAAAGACATTCATTCAGGCCAACACTAATCCTTACTAATAGTCCAAAGATTGCTCACATCCTTTCCCAGAAGCATTTTGCAAAGACATTGCAAGACAGGCCCTCTTGTGGCAGCACTTCACTACTTTCTTCCTTAAGTGGCTCTGAGAAACTTGACATATGGAATTCGAATTTCAATAAAGCCAAGAAAGATTTCTTTAAAAAAAAAAATCCTTACAGCCCACTTAACACTGAATATTTTCCTTCAGTTTTATTTTTCTGCACATGCCCAAGAGAATTTTATTTTTATGTTTGTGTATTTGATAGTCTCTGCTTAGTCGCAAACCAAATTTAGCCGACATGAGGTACATACAATAAAAAATATTCCAAGTAGAATTTATGATCCAAATTACATATTAGCAAGACCACAGCACTTGTAACTGCAGTTCATCTCAAGCTACTTAAAAGGAGAAGTTCTGCAAGCATATGGTCAGATTAGCTGCAGAGTAGTTGACTATAAACATTTAGCATAACT
Organism: Phainopepla nitens; assembly: GCA_013400175.1. Lineage (NCBI taxonomy): Eukaryota > Metazoa > Chordata > Aves > Passeriformes > Bombycillidae > Phainopepla > Phainopepla nitens. The sequence goes on along the minus strand of VXBQ01008649.1, from coordinate 359,994 downwards.
GATGAAAGCATTTTTAAAAATTCTATTCCTTTAAAAATCCAGGAGGAGCTGGACAAGCTCGAGAGGTGGGCCCACAAGAACATCATCAGGTTCAACAAAGCCAAGTGCAAGGTGCTGTACCTGGGCTGGGGCAAGCCCCAGCATCCCTACAGCCTGGGGGCTGAACAGACCCAGAGCAGCCCCCAGAAGAGAGAAGGACGTGGGGGTGCTGGTGGAGAGGCTGGACATGACCCAGCAGTGTGCAGAAACCAGCTCACAGTCCAACCACCAACCATGGCCTGGGCTGTATCCAGAGCAGCCTGGCCAGCACGTGGAAGGAGTGAATTCTACTCTGCCCCTATACTCTGCTCTCATGAGACCCTCCAGCGTAAGAAGGACCACACAATTGCACAAGAACTCAGTCTACAAGAGGAAGGCATTGGACAGGCTCTCATTATTTGTCTGATTTTGCTCAATATGTGGCATGCAAAGTACTACTTTGGCTCCCCTACTTCTAAACCATTCCTAAGAAGGACTCAGCAAGTGCAAACTCTTGAGACTATCATGACATATAGGTAAAAACCCCCAAATAAAAAAAGCCCAGGGGCTGTCTCACAACTGAATCTCGTAGAGAACTAAAAGCATACCTGACTTGGGACAGGCTACAGCATGTGCTTCATCCTTGTGACTTTGTTAGCACCAAGCTATAGCAGTATGGGCTGCAGAACTAAAATCTTTATATACAAGGGATTCTGTGCTAAAGAGAACTATTTGGATTCTCAGTTTGTGAAAATCCTAACCCCCTGAAGTACTGCAAGCTTCCCAGCTTCCAAATTATCTTCTACAAGTTCCTGGATCTTTGTATCTGGAAAACCCCAGATACCCTCACAGTTCTGGGTGATCTCTTCCATTCTCTTCCTGACTTCTGTCACAAAGAGTTTGGCCTGGAATTCCTTCTCTTTCTCTCCTCCCTGCACTTGTATATTGCTGTTTTTCTCTACATTAAAATGGGAGAAATACAAAGTACATAAAACTTAACAGAAGTAATTTGGGAACTCTTGCCTCTAGATGTTGAAAAATTAATAAGCTTGAGAACAAGTTGTTTGCCTGAATTTGTAAAGATAAGACAGGAAAGAGGGAGACATAAGTTTTGCTCCAATTTAATACACCTAAGGATAAGAGAATTTCTTTCTCTCTGATTTCTCTCCTCTGTTCCAAATGGGGAGGGGAACACAGGGAGAGAGAAAGTGAGTGCACTTGCACAAATGCTGCCCCCTTTTACCAGCAGTGATGCTCATCAGTAATCTCCACTAAAGCCTCCTACTGCAAATCATGGTTTTCCCTTATTGACTTGATTTTCCTGATCCAGAGTTATCTGCAATCAGCAAAACTAATTTCTTATCTGGTATAGACCTAACATTAAGCATTACAATTAGCTAAAGGAGCAAATTAGGATGAAACTAGATATAATAAGGTTATAGGTCCACAATACCAGTCAAAATTCACTAAGTTCTTTACCAATTACTGTTCAATAAAATCAGTCTACCCTTTGATCCACTGGTAAACAAAGCCTTAAGTGTATTCAAGCAGTTTCCTTAGATGTATCCACAGAACTGATGATACAGGAAATGCTGCACAAATCAGCAGCCCAAAAGTTGATTAAACAACTTCCTACTACACATCAACAGAACTACTATGATGTTCCCCATTACATTTGAAGTTAAATGTCACTTCTTCATTCTTAAATGAGAGGTTTCAGTGAAAAAATGAGAAATTATTTGCCAAAAATCATTCTTTGCCTTTTTAATATTGAAGGATATCTGTCCTCAGCAATTGAGATGTCCAAATAGCACTCTAATTATTTTTTTCTCTTTAAATTAGGAAATAGATCCTAATAGGTAACACTTATCCACTTTACTGACATTTTTAACATTACTATTTCCCATGCTCTGCTTTGCCAATAATGGTTCTGTTTGTTTTCACACAGCAGAAATAGTAGGGTCTGAACACGTCCAGAAGATCTCTGTTTGGCAGTAGTTTTTTTCTAAAAATCTTGTGAATCTTGGGCATTTTGGGCTGCTGCATAATGCTGTCTTTGGGCATGTCCTTCAACAGCTGTGCTCCAGAGACATTTCTGCCCCCAGAGGCAGAAAATTATCTGAAAATGAACTACTAATACTCTTGAAAATAACAGGAGACAGTAAGACCAGATTGATTTAAAATACCAGGAAACTAACAGAAAGCTCGTGAAAGAGGATATTGAGACAGAAAAGAGTCAGTGAACCAAAGAAAGTCAGGCCATTCAAGTAAGAGAAGCAAGCTTCCCTGTATTATACCTTTCAATAAACACATATGGTTGCAACATCTCACTGTGTGCTAAAAAAATAGAAAGCTTTGTCCTGACTCAGCCTTCAAGTGCCTCTTCAGACACAACTGCTCCTGATTATCTTGGAATGCCACTACCTCGGCACTTCCTCATTTACAGCTGGAATTTCCCTGGCTGATCCAGGCAGCTTCTTCATACACTTTTATTGTCACACAGCCTGAGCAGCTGATGCAGTGCCCTAGTCCCAGTGGCTTCTCAGGTATCAGGTAAAACATGAATCAGGCAATAACAACTTTTAAAAATTATTTGTCAGAGTAAAAAATTACACAAATTTTGTCAACAGTACTATAATTTGTGGGAAAAAAAAAAAAAGCCTTCCCACAGCTTTCAACCAAAAAGGTATACATGAAAAAAGCCATTTATTGTTTTCTCTGCAATATGCTATAAATTTTTAGAATGTTTTAAAATCTAATCCACTCTCCTCCTAATGGAAAAGAGCTATATTACTAAAACTGCACACAATGGGTTCAGACTTAAATGAAACTTGGCCAGTGTTCAAAAGAAAAAAAAGCCTAAAGTAATCCATGGTTATTCTATGCAGCGTACTGTAGGGTGTTTCAAATAAAAGAGGGTGATGCCAAGGTCATGGAATGCAGCTGCTATGAACAACCAAAAATAGATATCAAGCTCTACATCCTCTCTCATAATTAAAATAGGAAAATTAAACTCAACATAAGCAGGCTGAAGCTAGACAACCACATTATTCTCCTTGAGCACTAAATCACTGCCATCCACGTGAAAGAAAAGCTGCAGTCCAGTGAGTGAAGCTGTTGCAAATGTACTACAAATAATTTATATAAAAGTACAATGGTAAAAGTACACAACCAGCTGGTGAATTTGTCTCTTAAAATTTACTTACTGAGGTTTTTTATTTTTTTTAATTGTGGCATACAAATTAGAGATAATTAACTAGGAAGGAAAACCCCTCATTGAGTTTTATCTTAGCTTTGCAGGAAATAGAAAGAGATGGTTTGCAGGGTTTGAAATGAAACAGAATAGCACATAACCCCAGAAATGTATTTACTGTCATTAGACTGAAGTCCAAACAGAATCTGATGGGAAAATGCTACAGTATTTCACCTTTTCTCTTTCAGACAGCAGCACACAGCTCTTCATTACACTGCATACAAAAAAGCATCTTTGCTTTTTACGAGTGTATGTCTAAGTTTAAGCTTTGATTTCAAATTGCAGTTGAACTTGAAAATAAAGAACTTCTTGTAACCAAGCCTGATTAAAATAAACAACCTATTTTCCCAAATACTTCAGAATCAACTACTAAGCACATAAATATTTCAGGGACTAATACTTACAGGTATTAAGGTGCTTCCTCTGAATTCTGACACATCAGTCACATAAAATCAAGTACTGTCCTAAATTGGTAACTTAAGCTTTTTGCAGTCTTATATCTAACAAAGTTAAACCTTACTTATGCCCTCTTCCTACCTTAACCTGAAAATAATTAAAACATGCCTAATGAAGACCTTCCATGCCCTCAAGTCCTCTAAAGAAAGGAGACCTTCACAAGAAGTGATCATCAACTGCCAAGCCAAGCAATTTCTGGGATAAGGTGCTGATGTATGCACTAATGAGTGGTTCTTGTTTACCTCTGTAATAATCAAGGAATAATATTAGAATTTTTTTTATGTTGACAAATGGAGAGACATTAAGCTAAATGACTACACTTACATATTGTATAGCAAGTTTAATTACATTAAAGCATTACAAGGTGATAAAAGATTGGAAGGCAATACAACTCCAAAACCTCAGCAAAACAAGTACAGCTGCTTCATGATGACCTAAGTAAATAAATTACCAATTTAATACTAATATAATAACAATATCCTAAAGATAACTATAACTTCCAAGAAGACATACAAGCAACCTAGAAAGAATCACTCCTTCCCCAGTACATGCCCAGGCCAAAGCAAGTACTAAAAGGATTAATGATACCTCTCTGAGTAAGCTTCCTACCTTGCATGGTAAAAGCCTTTAGTGACACCTCATCCTTGGCACAGACGAGAGAGTTTACATGACATTAGCTGCACTTTCAGAAGAAGAGATCTCAAAGTCCAAAGAAGACACTGAGCTGATTTCATTACAATATTACAAACAGAACAAGAGAGTGAGAAAGCCACCTGCACAGAAAATTTCTGCTGTGTCCTGGGCAGTTAGCCAGTGGAAAGGGCTGCAGAGATGTCACCATCTCATCCAGCAGACTTGGGGCTCTCAGAAAACAGCTAACAGGCATCAGAGACTACTGTCTAAGCAAACATGGATTAGGCCAGTAACAATATGGAAAACAGGCATCCTGAGGCCAAGAAAAGAATCCCAACTTTTCTCCTGCTCACTCAGAATCATCTCAGGTAAGGTCATCTAAAACCAAGCTGGCTCAAAGTAGTCTGCTCTGTCAGTCTCCACAGCCCTTCTTCCTTTAGAAAACAAAGCAAATGCTAAACCTTCCCTTAAATAAATGCAGCTTGCTTTACTAAATATACATTATAAAGCCATTTACAACATAGATTATAAAGAATGTAAAAGCCTTATTTCTTTTCAAAAATAGTAGCTTTAGCAACTTGCTTGTAACTTCTTCAGAGACAGTGCATGTAAAACTCAAGTACACATTTGGCTGGCAATCTAAAAATGTTTCCTTGTGCACATGGGGATTAAATTAGAATGTTTCACTGATTCTGCTCTCCCATCCTCCCCAGGAAAAGGATGTTAATCTATGCCAAAACATCCACAATACACAAAACCTAGCTCCATGTCCTGACTGAATCAGGCTGTAGATTTGTAAAATTACCCCCCACATCAAGAAAAAAACATGCTCATTAGTGGGCATTTTGAGCAGATGTGACTAATAGCAAATAAAGTCTTTCTTCAGAAGCATCTTCCAGGAGGAGTTTAATTAATTGTTTCTCAAAAATAATCTCCATTTTAGAAAGACAACAGCTTTGCTTAAAGTTTCAATTTATTCACCTCTAAGAAACCAATCTGCCTGCCACTGCTGGCAGATGGGAAAGTATGATTTTATGGAAACAGGCCCAAAAAACCCCCCAGGCTTTAAGGAGAGATTAAAAGATTTTAGCTTAATGCAGCAAGTAAAGAACAATGCAGTGCAGATAAGACAGATGTGTGCTTAAACATGAATTATACATATGTTAATATTACATGAATATATAAAAATGATAAAAACTAAGGTACACCTAAGATTATTTCAAGGAACACTGGTAAGGAAATCATCTATTGGATAGAAATCATATTTCTAAGCTCAGTGATGAAGTTTCAAGAGCTTGGAACTCATCATGAACATAGTTTAACTGACTCTGTCATCATCTTAATCTACATAATTGAATACAATCATGTTACCATCAATCTGAATAAAGTAAAAAATATATTGCCTACATAGCACCAACCATGTAATTTGTTTGTAAAAAGCCCCAACTTACTTCCGTCTCTTTCATTATTTTAAAGGAATTATACTTTATTTATGCCTAAATGTTATGCAAGAATATCAACTGGCTGGTGGTTTCTTATGTCATTTGACAACTTTAGGAAACCCAAATGCTCACCTCTGTCTGTTTAACTACAGGCAAGGTAACACAGGCAAGATCACCTGCCAAAGGCCACTATAAGCTCTCTACAAACCAGCTGGGGGACTTGCACACCTGGTTCAGGAGAGCTGCTTCTTTAGCTGCCTAACATTTGGGCTGGGTATCCATTTTAGGCTGATGAATCTGTTGGTTCACATTTACTTCTGGCTTCTGTAAAGCCATGTCTAAGCATTTTAAAAGCTAGAGAAGATTTTCCTCTGTTGAATGAAAGGATTGGTGAGACCAATTCTTCTTTTCAATAATAATAGCATTTGGTTGCCATACTCTAGTCAAAAGCAGTACTTGTCTGAGATTTTTCTGGAATAAATGGGTATGTTTCATTACGGCTTTGTCTCCAAAAATGAGAGTTCAGTCATTATTTGAGGCTATTTTAAGTTTGTTAAACTAGCAGAATTAAAACACAACTAGATCTAACATATCTGACTACTAAATGTGTCTACTCACAGATAATCATTGCAAGATTGGTATATTTAAACACAGACTTCACAAGGATATTGTAGCTTATACTTTAAGTCAATTACAAGACTTCTATTTGCATGATGTATATTTGTATTTATAAACACAACATATTCATGTTAAGTCTTTATGGTATCAGTAGCTTTATTCTACTTTTATTCATCTTTCACCTTAAAATTGTATAGGAACCCAGGTACCCACCTGCGGGTCCGTGGAGGCTTTGGTGGAGGAGAATCCTGTTTCTCAGCATCTGAAGAACTGACAGCATTTTCTGTATTATTTTCATCCTGATTAAAAAAAAAAAAAAGGTATTTTTATTAATGGCTGTAAAGCTAATACACACAATATTTGAACTGTGAGGTCCAAAGATCTGTAATGACACTTGGCAGTAATATATAACAATATGGCTATTAGAGTAAACCTATTTTTGGCTATCATATAGAGATCACTTTGAAAACTCTATTCTAAATGCACAAAATTGTTTTTATCTTGTGTATCCAACTTCAGATATTTCTGACTGAAGATTTTGGTCTGCTTGCCACTGAACAATCCACTAGAGAAAATACCCAAAAGCTGATCTTTCTGTAGGAGTGAGCAAGCTCTCGTACACCCTTCCAATTATTCACGTTGAATAACTAAATTAGTAATTGGATAATAGAGCATTTATTTTCCAGTCAGTCTAATTATTTTCACTTGTACAATCACTCCAGTGAAGATAAGAATAATCTACAATGTTGTAAGAAAATGAGAAAGATCTTACCCACCTGTCTCCTAACGCATTGATCTAAAACACTTTCAAATACAAGAAAGTGTACAAGAAAGTTTCATTTGCTCAGCAAATCATGAAGATTTTAATTTCCCTTTAGGACCATATATTTCAAAGATATATTTCGTATATGCATGTACTTATAAATCCATATACACATACATGTATATACATGTAAAATACTGTTGTGGGTTAACCCTGGCAGGCAGTTAAGCCCCACAGAGCCACTCTCAATCATTTCTCCACTCCACCCCTGGAGGGAAAAGAGGAACAGCAGGAAAACTCATGGGTCAAGACAAAATTGTTTAGCAGGCAAAGGAGAACTGGGAGAAGATAAAAAGAAATCAAACAAGCAGTGCAAAAGCAATCACTCATAACCTTCCACAGGTGGGCCTTTGCCAGCTCCTGACTGTGCAAACATTGTTCAGCAATAGCTGCAGCATTAGCCTTTACAACCAACCATCAGCACAGTTTTCACCACAGATTAAAACACAATGCCCCAAGAGTGGTTATGAACACTATTTAACTACAACCCAGCTACTAAGCAAAAATAAGGAAAAAAAACCCATATATGATTAAAAATCAAAACAGAACATGCAATAGTCTAAAGCTGACACACCATTTCCAAACATGTGCCACAGCCAAAGACTCAACAAAACCAAGGAGGACCTTAGCATTAACTTGAGTGCTTATTTTACCTAAAGGCTTTTCTTGCAGGAGCTCTCTTTTGAAAAGCAATCTTAAAAAAGACCAACAAATATCCCAACTTGGTGTAATACATTTCCAAGCACAATACCAGGTTCAGACAATAGGGTCTGCTATCTGCCAGCCTACCTGCTGAGACTGGTGATAGAGACTGATCTTCTTCAGCCTTACAGAACAAAAGGGAATTCTCTGTTAAATTTCTGCTTCAGATGTGATAGTTGCATTTGAATTCAGTGAGCAATTTTTGCTCTGGAAGACAAACTACAAGTTGCCTCAACAGTTAATCAACTTCACTTACATTTAGATTAATTGGTTATATGTTTTTAATTTCCATTACTTGTCTTAAAAATTACCATACCACTGTTGGCTACTGTGAATATTATCAAATTCTATTCCTCAGTGTACTAAGTGGAGCTTTACCTGTGAAGAAAAAAATTAACTATTTTGATCTTTCTTACTGTTTTTCCCTAACTGCCCCCCATTAACTTGCTGTCAAATATATTGCACAAGTACTCCAGCAGAAATACCCTATTGTTTCTTAATGAATGGATTGTGTTAGCCCTTTCAGGGAAATTGCACAGGGTGTTCATTGTCCTGTTGACCACTAGCTGTAACTGTCAGGGGTTTTTTGGAGTAAGATTCAATTAGCAGATAAAAGCCACTCACATTTAAATGAACACAACTGAAGCTCCCACTGCAGTCAATCAAAGTTGTTTAGTTTTCATAGAATCATAGAACAGTTTGTGTAGGAAGGGACCTTCAAAGGCCATTTAACCCACATCTCCTTGCAATGAGCAGGGACATCATTAAAAAGATCAAGTTACTCAGAGCCCAGTCCAAGTCGGCCTTGGCTGTTGTCAGGAATGCCAGGATGGGGCACCTACAGTCTTTCTGGGCAACCTGTTCCAGTGTTTCATCACCCTCATCATAAAACATTTCTTCCTTCCATCTAGTCTGAATCTGTCTTTGAATTTAAAACCATTATGCTTTGTCCTGCTAAAAAGTCTGTTATAAGCCCCCTTGAAGTACTGCAAGGCCGCAGCAGGATCTCCCTGGAGCCTTCTTTTCTCCAGGCTGAACAACCTCAATCCTCTCAGTCTGTCTTCTCAAGAGACCTGTTAATCCTCCTGTGCACCTTTGTGTCCCTCCTCTGGACTCACTCCAGCAGGTCCTTCCTGGGCTCAGTACCCCAGTGCTGGATGCAGCACCCAAGGTGAGGTCTCACAGGTGTGGAGTAGAGGGGCAGAATCACCTCCCTTCACCTGCTGCCCATGCTGCTTTAGATGCAGTCAATGATTGGGGAAAAATATCAATGTGGGTTGCTCTGGGTTTTTTTTATAATTAGTATGGCTACAGTGGTTTGCATCCAGATTTGGGGTCCCAGCACTGGAAACATTACCACGGGGCATGAACATTCAACCCCTCTACCAGCTCCTCTCAAAAAAGTAAAAAAGCAATTTCCTACTTTTTGACATCAAGTAGTGAGTGACCATACAGATGATTTTGCCTTTAGCAAATATGGACATTAATTTTATTGCCTCATTCAGGCAGGGGACCATGCTGAAGCCTGGTGCCAAAGATGCTGAGGCTCCCAGTATTCAACAATAAACTGTGTTTCCTGCTCAGTGGTTGTGTCATGTTCCTCCCCACTTCCCCCAGCTGTGCAATGCAAACTCTGAATCTCTCCCTTAACTATTTGTTACTATGGATAGCACTAAGTGCATTGGTGTGGTACTAAAAAGGCTCCCCTCTCTCATAAGTGCTAACAAAGCTAGAAATGAATGCTGCACAACTGCATCCTGAGAAGAGAGCGGGCTGCTGGCCTTGCTTCAGCACCACAGCACATCCCAGTTCCACAAGGCAGAAAGATACTAGAAAGAGTGAGACTCCACAAGAGTTCCTTCCCCTTACCACCAACATCTCCATCCTACACGAGATCAGAAAAGTCTCCCAGTTCAGTTCCACTAGCACAGAAGTTTTCAGGAACACATTCCTTATTTATGCATTCAGTTTTCTAAAGGGTATTGGCAAGGGAAAGGCTGTGCCTGTTGGCTCTAGACTAACATCCAGAAAACAAACCAGCAGCTGCATCTCTGTCCTTCTATGTTTGTAAAGGGAAGTGTTTGTGAACAGAATGTTTCCTGAGATATGCTTTTCTCACAGGCAGAAGAAAAAGCTTATTAAAGAAGCTAATATATGTCAAAGCTTTTTAAAACTCTATGCATACAGTAAGAAGCTGTTTCTAGTTGAGACAGGCAGAAGTAGCTGAAAAGGCACTGCCATTTTTGCTACTGGTAACAAAACCTATGTAAAAGCCTTACAAAAAATGTAAGTAAACTCAAATGTCCAAGGCACATATACAACTACAGAGTTTACAAAAGCAATTATTTGAAAAAAGAAGACGTAAACCCCTAGACAAACAAAACCCAACAGGAAAACCTGCACACATAAAATGGTACTTTTAAATTTAACACCAGAAAAGCCAGTGGTTACCTCAATTTTGTACACGAGGAAGGCTTCAGGCAGAGAAGTGTTCAAAACTTTCACTTGTGCATCAGTTTAAACTCCAGATCCATTCACTGTTTTAGTTACATTGAATGAGGAGCAAGAATGATGACAGGAATTACTGTCACCAAAAAAGAAGAGGTACTTTGCTACTTTCCTTAATTAGCTCAATGGATTGATATTTCTGTGAAGGCCTCATCTACTTTTAGAGAAGTCATTCCCTGTTACTTGTTCTCAGTTCTGTGTTACAAGAAATAGGGAATAACCAGTATTTTGAGTATTTATCACTCTTGAGTGACACCAGCTCCCAGATTTCCCTGTCATCTATCAAACGAAGTGAATAGGCAAACATGCAGAAAAACTAGCACAGAGCAGAAACGAGGAAGCTCAGCCCTGAAAGTGAATGTAGGCTATCTCACTGGGATGACTGCATCTGTTGAGAAGAGCAGATGGTGGCATTAAGAAAAAGCCTTCCACAGCCTTCCTAAGCACAGCTTATCGACATCAGTCAACACTCCCTTGCTTCTCTAGACAGATGTTGCATTCTCAGGCAGAGCACAATTTTTAAAAGTATCAGCTTAGACAAACCAGGACAACATACATAGCTCACAGGGGTCATCATATAGAATAATGTTTTAAAAATGGGTTAACAACTGTGCAATTCACTGTGTGTTTAGTGTAGCACCCTGCTTTCTCACAGAAGACAACTATCCTACTGTGGTAGGCCACAGTCACTGCCACATGGGTAAACAAAAGAACAGGACCTTTCCCCAGCCTTTGTGTCTATATGCATGAAATGCTCAACAGTTCAAGAGTTTCCTTGGAGTTGCTCCCCTGAGGGAGTAGCTACCGAGATCAAGTGAAACTGCTCACAGTTTGGAATTTCTAAGTATTCTGTTAAATTGCACATATATAGACGTGTGCATACCTACCTATGAAAGACTACATTAACAAAGGACAAGACCATAAACTCAAATACTTTGTGTAGATTGCCCCTAGTCTACTGAAACACAGAGTAACTCATGTCCCTGCAGTAATGCAGAGAAACAAGGAATCCTCAGGGCAGATGCAGTGTCTGGATCCAGCTTGCTAAGGTAACCCAAACTGTGCTGTCACCTCCCAAGGGGGTCTTTCCCCCACCTGCTTCCTCCACTGGCTCAATCACCAAAGAGTGCTGTCACTAACTTCAAGCAAATAGAGGATCATAGTCTTAGACTGAGATTTCACACACACTGCCTACAATTCAAAACCTTTTCCCCAGGAATTGCAATGTATCATTTTCTTTTGGAGCTCACAGTGGAAATATTTAATGTCATTCAGAAGCTTTCTGTACTGGTAAAATACTGGCAAGTTAACTGCAAAGATTCCTTCAGAAGTAATCTCATGTTTTCCCTTAAAAGGAATTGAGGCATTCCTTTTGCCCTTTTCATAAAGCAGCATGGGAATCACTGAGCATCAGTAGATAAGAAGAGAAATACTTCAGATTGAAATGATACACTCAAGTGACTCAGATTCAATAAAACATTCCAACAGAGGCAACGAGATAAATGTCTCTGAAGAAATACATGATATTTTAGAAGGCTGCAATGACAAAAAATAACCTTCCAAGCTGCCAGACAGCAAAAAGAATGTGAACAGCACAGTCTTTTCCCTTATGGTTTCTAAACCATTAATGTTTCAAATAGTAACATTCTTCTTACAGCTTACAGTCCTCCATGATTTCTAAAAGTGCAGCCAACCACAGCAACAGAACTCTGTTGCTTTTACAGCACAAAATGCAAGAGACAGGAGAGGACTAGCATTGGCAGATTTTGGAGAAAGTGTTTATTAACACAAGCTTCCCCTCACAGATAAGGGCAAAACAAGGACTTGCAGTACTGTAACATGCTTGGTACTGTCAGGGGAAAATGCTCAACGAGAAACATTTCTGAATTGAGAGTAAGCTTGGTTGTTTGTCTTTCAACCAATTTTCTTTTTCTGACTTCCAAACAGAACATCCAACTTGGTAAATTCCATATTCATCAGACTTTCCAAGATAGCCACAGTTCACTTAAGCTCATGAAGAACCTCCTCAAATAACTCATAAAATATTTTACTGATACAAATCTCATTGATACCTTATCAGATGACCAAGACTAATGATGTCACATATCTTTCAAAGCTTCCAAACACAACACCAAGTGTAATATTTTCATAGCAGTACTAACAAAGTCAGTGATGATGAGAAACAGCTATCGACTTGAAATACACAATAACATGATCAAGAATTTCAATGGGAAGGACTTCAGTCCAAGACCCTGTTCCAGTTTAATTGTTTGGTGACTTGAAAGTACTACTAAGTGGGGTTGGGGAATAGTTCTGATTATCAAATTTAGCATCTGAATCCTTTTCTTATAACCAAAAAAATGGCTCCCGAGCAGTAATTCCTCACCCTGAAATTTGAATACTGTTGGGTGATGTTGAAAGTATTGGTATCTGAGCAGAGTTTCCTTATTTAATTTCATTTAAATACTTAGTGTTATGTTAAACATTTGTAGTTCAACACATTCACAATAAGTATAACTATATGGTAAGAATATACATTTACTACATTAAAGCACATCACATATTTTCTACATGGTTTAGAATCTATCAACTTCTAATGGAAATTCTAACCCTATCATAAGTCTATTTTCCAACACTGCATGCCCTGCTGCTGACTTTTGACAGTATTGTTTCCAGCAGGGCAAAGCTGGCAAGTTCACAGGAACACACATTTGGGATTGTCTGAGCCACTTCCCCATGGACACTGCCCCTCAGATTAACCTTTTACTGGGATGTTGCTGGCAAGCCCTGCTCAGAGCTCCTGGAACTCAACCCAGTTCAAACACTGCTTGAAATGAGAACAGCAACAGGAAAACAAAACCACAAAACAACCCTACAGAGCACTCCAGCTCTTCACAGTATCATCAAAACAGAATAAATTATTTATTTCCTCTTCAGCCCACTAACACTTCTTACTTAATGAATAGTAATATATCCCAAGGCCCATGAATTTTATTTGCAATCATTTTCACTACACATAGTTAAAACCCTTCACATACTGAAGATTTCATAGTTGCTGTAGCATCTGCAGGCAGAGTACCACACATGAAGCAGCCCTAGAATATTACATTGTATTTAATAAAGCTGAAAACCTGAAAACTTCCTGCCTCAAAATTAGTTTTTTAAGCAAGATACATCCCAAAATGTTTGTTTGTTTTTCAAAAGAAAGTAAACTAGAAAATTTCTGGGGAAAATCAGACATGATATACAACAGATGCTACATAACCCTCCTGGAGGTAAAAAAGGAGTTTGTCAGAATATCAAAGTGATGTCTCAAGTGAGCTTCAAAGTTTTGAGAACCAGGGTAAAACTACAAGAAAACATTTAACTGGATATGTGAGGTTTCCCTTATAAATCCAGAACAGAAGCTAAGCCTGTACCAGTTAATTTCTTGAAAGCAAATTTTCTAACAAATGGACAGTAGCAAATTTAAGTACCAAACTTTTAGACACAGAAATTCTTCACCTATGAGACTTCTTTCCCCTGAACCTTTCTGCAGAATTATTCAAGTAACAGTAGGAAGAAGCATCATTTCCTAACACATAAAGGCTGTGCCTAGTCAGACAAAGATTTACTTTGCCCTGCTTCCAGCAGTGACCCAAAGGGAACTTCCAGGGAAAAATAAGATCAGAGCAGGTATACAGGGATCCTTCCCTGGAATGTTTTCCAACAGATTGCAACTCTGGAATTTTATAGGTCAGAGGTTAGTGAAACTCATGGAAGAAGATTCCAAGATAGTAAGATATTCTTCCCAAAGATACAGGCTTTCAGCTGTAAGTGACTCTGCAGCTTCATGCTGCATTTTTTTATAGAAATGTCAGCTTTTCATTAAGTCTTTCAGGTCTCACTGGTATCCCTTAGAAAAAGTTAATAGTAATCAGCTTTCTGTTGTTACTCAGCCTCTGCTGTATCTAACCTCAGCCATTTTTTCTCCATCTCATTTTGGATGTTCTTTAGATTGAGCCCTCCAACACCTTTGATGCTTGTCCAGTTGTTTAATGCTCAAATTCTGTAACATGTTTTTGAGATAAGTAGCCTTGATGTGTCAAGTTGAACTGCAAGGTACCCACACAAGGACATGGCATTCTCTGCTCTTACTAGTTCCCAAGTAACTGCCAAAATTCAATTTCCTTTACTACTTGTTGATCATAAACCAAAATCATATCCAAGTAAAACTCAAAACTCACACTCCATCACTGCCTTTTCAGAGCTGGGATTTTTCCCTCTCTCACCCCCCTGTACATTACCTGTCCATTTTCTATTTGGTCTTGTTTTATTAGCCAGCAAATCTCTCAAGCTGTGCTAAAGACAGCACTTGCCTTTGTTACAGAGTGTCACCATACTGTGCCACAGCTTTACTCATCTTCTGGAATATGAAAGTACTTTGGTACATATAGTAATAGGAATAAGTGAATAAGAGACATTTTTGATTCTATATAAGAGCACAGACACAGATCAGATTTAAGTCAAATAACCAGAAGATACAGTAGACTGATCTACCTATTATTTTATGATCAAAACTCAAATACTTAGAAATCACTTCTGTCCAAAGCTAATCAATCTGCATATTCCAAACATGCTCATTTCTCAGGGGAAAAAAAAAAATCACCTATAACAAATAAAAGCAGCCAGCCCTATCCATATTGCATTTACTGAACAGGCTTCTTGTCATGACTAAACACCTCATAAGTACTGCAGGAACTGACATAAATTCTTAGGAGTTAGCAGAAGGGTGGATGCCTTTAATCCAAGAATTGAAAACATTCCAGACTTTCTAGAAAGCGCAGTAGAGGACAGTTAAATCCCTAAAATAAATGGGTTGCTTATTAATAAAAGCACATTTAAAATTGCTTCCAGATATTTCAGAGAGTCCTGGAGATAGCACTCATACTCCCTCTAGAGAGCTGTGGAATCTACACCAATTAGGGACAGAAAATGACTGAATAAACAAAACACAATCCAGGGACAGAGAGTGGTGCAGAGTTCTGGACTGTGGGAGAGAAAGAATATATGAATCCAAAAAGTCATTTTTCACATAGCAATCAGCCACAGCCAAGAAAACATATCTAAACATAAAAAAAGAGAATAAACTTATAGGGGACATGAAATTTAAAGGGGAAGGACAGAAGGACAGAAAAACCCTCAAACACTGTGAATACCAATGAAGAATATTTTTCCCACTTCCTTCTCATTTGTTAAAAGGGTAGAGCATGAAGCTCCCTGACAAAAGCATTTTAAACTTATTTTTGTCTCCCCTAATCTATTTCAATGCAAGCAGTACTTTAAAATACATGAGAACTTAATAAGATCACACCATTGAACACTTTAAAAACTTCACAGGAGAATTTTCATCAGAAGCTCACAGCTACATATGGGAAAGACACCTACCACTCCATCTGCAATCTTCCAGTCTGCACAACTTTCATATTTTTGCAGTTGCTTTTCAAACAGTTGTGCTATGGCTCGATGAACAAGTTCATACTGCTCCTATAATAAGGTACCAGATAAAAATTAATGCACAAGATCTTTTTAAAGAATAGTGATATATTATCACATTCATTTTAAAACAAACTATACCTTTGTTTGCACTGCAGAATGCCTCTGCGTCCTCATTTCCTGTATTAAATTAAATACATTGAATTCTTCAGGTATTTTCTGAAATACAGAAGCAAGTTAATTACAATGACATAAGTGTCAGAACAACAATACAAAAGTTATTAAACATTTAAAGGAAAGTGTAACTTTTATAGGTAAAGCTAGTATGTTCTCTCCACACTGCAACTATTTAATTTTTTTTCAAAGCAACTCCAAACTGACATTTGATTTAGACCAGATGAGAGCACTTGAAGCACATTTGAAATGAGATATCCAATGTCATTAATATGACACTGCAATGTTAACAATGCTTCATAATCTAAAAATCCCAGAATGAAGTTATCCCTTTATATTTGAGCTGCACGATAAATCAGAGAGACTGAGAAAGTTGAATTCAGAAATCCATTTATATTGAAACTGATTTTTTTAAAAATTAGAATTTTATAGTGACCTTTTAAGATAAAAACTTGCTGTCAAAGGAAAGTAAGTTCATACTAAAGCACTAATGCAATGAAACTAAACATCCAACCTGTCAAGAGAGTTCCAGAACGTCTCAAACATTTCACTATTTTTGAGTACTTGGAAGCTCAATCAATTACTGTTAGGAAATTACAGAATGTCATAAAAATTCTTTTAGGAGTCCTTACCCCAGCTTTAAGCAAATTCCATGTATAATCTATGGCACAGATGGCTCCTGTTCTTCCACACCCTGCACTATGAACATAAACAGATAGGTCTTAGATATTATTTGAATTTGATAAAAAAACACTATAAGCCTTATATTTAAAAAGTCCGTGTTAAAAAAAGTCATTCAAATTTCTCAACTATCATCTCAGTTTCACTCAGCCTGACACTATAGTGTCTTAAAAATAAAATCAGCAGTGCAGAATGCAGTATTGAATCTTTTAATGCAAGTTTTCACAGCCATTTGGAACTGCAGCCATGAAAGATGATTCAGTGCTGACAATTTTATTGCCTCTTTATTTTGTCACATTATTCTCAGCTACTACTGCTTCATCAGGTGGGGTCTTGTCCAAGTTTAATGATAAATGATGTAAAATGGCAGAACAGAATACATTTAAAGACTTGCCACCTTTTTCTGATTTAGTATCACATCTGTATTTTCCACTTTTTAGCAAGAAACATAAATCTGAAAGTTTGACAGCAAACTATCTCAAGTTACTTTTCCTAACTGTATTAATTCCTCTACTTGACACATGCAGAGTTATAATTCATGCATATTTATTACATTATAATTATACTGTTGTAAAGAATCAACCTTCAGAATTATATTGATGTTCAAAAAGAACAGGACAAAGTGAACCGATTTCAGTGCTAGCTCAGTTTATGGTTTTAGACCTCACTTAAGAGTGACAACTCAAAAAAAGGATGCAGCCCTTGAAGAGAAGAACTAAGCTCCAAAGAGTTAATAAGTCCCATGAATTTAACACGTCCTGGCTTATGAACCTGAACTCAATTTTTCCTGACATAACACAAACTTTTGTTGCTTTAAAAAGCATTAAAAACAGGCAAGATATCCAGATAAATTGTCAGAAAGCGTCAATTCAGCAAAATATTTTCATAGCAGCTCAGTCTCAAGAGTTGTTCTGTTAGCCAAATTTCAGGTCAAGGATGAAACTGTTGCTTAGAAGTAAAGACTTCCCAACTGGAAACTACAGCCTGCTCATTTAAGATCTTTTTTGTCATATCAGAACACAGACAGAGTTCTTAGCAATGCACGTGCTATGTGGTCTCTGCTATTGAGAACAGAACCTTTACTTCATTCAAAAGCTAATTTGCAGTGATCTTCAAAGTCTGTTTTGTCCTCAGAAGAATTTACATCTTAAGAACCTCAACATGGATCCCCTTTCAAAGGCTCATTCTCTTCTGATTGATATTCTGTCTTAAACTGAAGTAAAAGCAAAATTTCACCATGGCATCAGTTTTGAGAAAATGAAGCCTGTAGGATTTTGAATTAAATTTTGACACAAGAACTTTTTTTCCCAACTAAAACAAATAAATAAATAAATTCTGACTTAGAACCAAAACTAGTGCATCCCCTAACAAAAGTCTAGACTTCAAAAAAGGAAAATGTTTAAAAATGAAGAGACAAATACATTTGATACCTGCAGTGTATGCAAATAGGAACATCTTCATGTTCCTGGTATTCTCTCATCAAGCTGATCATGTCCAGAATA
Organism: Phainopepla nitens; assembly: GCA_013400175.1. Lineage (NCBI taxonomy): Eukaryota > Metazoa > Chordata > Aves > Passeriformes > Bombycillidae > Phainopepla > Phainopepla nitens. The sequence goes on along the minus strand of VXBQ01008649.1, from coordinate 341,709 downwards.
GAATCAAAAGACGAAGGGACATCATGGTCAGGCCAGTTAACATAATGAAATTGATAGACACTACGAGTCTCCTAAGGGAGAGGCAGGGAGAGAGGTGTTAATGATAACACATATTTGAATTTGTACCAAAAAAGTTAGTTCTGTGAACCTTTGCTTTGACAAAGCAAAGTCATTTACTGGATTAAAAAACCCTACAGCTTATATCACTTCAAAAAATAGAAGAGAAATTCTGAAGTCATATTTGAAGTGCTGCTAATGTATAAGAAGATGCCCTGTGGGACAGTTCAGAAGCCCCTCTCCATTATATGGGTAAAGGACCAACAATGCTGCACCATATGAAAAGGTTCTATGTCCATACAGCTATAACTTGGAAATGGACAAAGAATCTCTCATGTGGTATTTCTTTTTCTGTTTGTACTTCAGCAACTTACTGAGAAAAAAAATGGGGGCAAAGGTGTTTTGTGTTACAAGATGAAGTGTGCACACATGTGCACAGGCTCACAGAGGGAAATCAAGAAAACAGAAATAATCAAGACCATATCTAAATATGGACCACACTTGAAACAACAACAGGTACACTTTTTTCTAATAACAAGACTTACAGTAGTACTAAAGACAAGGTAAGAAGCAGGCTTTGGAACAGCTTAGTTACTCAGCCACCTGAATCCCTGAAAATCCTCTTTCATCACTACCCAAAGCATCTGCAGCTACCAGCAGAACCAGTAGCTAGTTCTACTGCACCTTTCCATGCTGCTGTCACACCTCTGGGTTCCAGTAGACCCCTCAAAATAATGAGCTGCAGAGCACGAAGGTTTGGATCCACATTACAGTCTACAGGTTTCAAGACCTACACTACCTTCTGTTTAGTTATGTGAGAAGCAACATAGCAGGCCTCTTGAGCATGGAAATTTGTCTGGTTTTGATGCTTGACTTTTCCCAGCTCTATGGAAACACCATAGCTAGTTAAAATAAGAGAAAACACAGCCTAAGAAAGCACAGATTTAAAAATCTAGATGATTATGTAAAGCCAAGGTCATTAGTAAAAAGGAAGAGTTACAGCTATCTATTAAGCTCCACCAAGAAATTTTATTACTTTTAAAAAGACCAGTGATTTTTCACATTAGCAGAATGGTCAGGAAAAAAGGAAGGATTTGTTTTTTTTTATGAAAATCAAAAATTTAAACGAACCTTTATAGTCTTTTCTTTTCTACTGCCACTTATAAACTAAACAACCAAAGTTTGTTCTTGAAAATAATCAAGTTTCAGTCAAACTGCTTTTCCTTCTAGAAACTAAAACAACTTTGTAGATTTATGGAAATTTTAAATCCTTTTGCATAGTTTTTTGGGGGTTTTTTTGTTTGTTTGTTTGGGTTTTTTTGTTATGATAATCCACTGCAAATGCTACAGAAGTGACAAAACATATAATTATTCTGGAAAACCTGAAAGCAAACTTAAAAGGATATTCCTTTATATCACAAATACACTTTTTATCCCCAGTGCAAGGCTATGCTTAGAACTCTTTGAAGAAAGATGAAAAGTCTGCAGTTAATTTTACAGGAATCCTCAAGCAAATCTGCTACATCAATCTGAAGAAAAACCACTTTATCAGATGCACATATCAAATAGCAACACATCTTGTTAACCCTTTCAGCTAAATTGCTCCTCATAGGAAGAAACTTCTGTTTCCTTGCTAAGATCAAAGGCTCAGCACAAACTGTAGCTTTTTGTTGCTGCTCAGTTTTTAAGCAGTACACAGGTTTCTAATTGGGACAGAACTCCCCAAAGTCAATAACCAAACATGCATGTATAGTATAGGCAAGCAAAATATACATCAGCTGCAGTTTGTGGTGTAACTAGTTCGTACAATATTCGGGTATTAAAAGGAAGGCAGGCTCTGCTTTGGGGTTTATGGTACCCAGTTCTGTTTTGAAGTGCACCATTTCAAAAAATGTCACAACACAGAATTACAGAATAACAGAATTGCTGTTATCTAAACTGTCTCACAGCCCAGTCAGTTATGAGCACTAACAGAAACAAACTGATTAAGTTCATGCATTCCCAGCAAATACTGCAGACAAAAATTATTCCCCAAAATTACTCCCCTCATGATTAAGCAGCTTTCATAACTGCTGTGGTATCTGTTGCTGAATTGGAACATAGCTTTGCTAAAGAAAACATAACCACAAATGAGACTAACCTGTAATAAATCCTTTATTAATGCAGATTGACAATTAAAATGACAGATATTCCGTAAAATAGACTGTCATGCTTTGTGTTTTTACAAGAGGGTTCTACAGTTTTTATTTATTGGTAGCTGCTTTTCAGTCAAATGAAGTCTGACATTTGACATCTGACATTTCAATGTAAGTTTATAAGAAAAGCTTAAGCCGTTTGGGTAAACAAGAACAGAAAAATGGCAAAGAGTTTCCCTATTCCTCCTTTATATACTAAGATTTTAACATCACTTCCAAATTTATCATTTACAGACATAATCAGCACCTAAAAAAGTGAGGATATTTTCATGAGTTTCTGACATTGTATCATTTTGGAGATTTTTGAGCAACCATTGAAGGTGACACCAGAAGTGACTGTGTACTTACATTTTGAAATTCAAGTAATAATGTTCTAATGAAGTAATCTGTTCTTGCTTGCTCGGCTTCCTAAACACGAGAAACCAATAATGCATTGGAAAAAAATATTAAAAAATAAATATGCAGCAAACCGGACATAATTAAAACCTCAAACTTTAAACTCAGGGGTCTTTTTTAATTTATTGTGTTTGTATTTATGATTTCCTCAAGAGAGGGGCAATCAAAACACCGATTAACACACCAGCAAGTCAGCTTGCTGCACAGAATGTGCAAAACATGTTACTTTTACCTAAATGTCTGAGTTTTGAAATAAAAGTCTTGTCAAAGTCACCAATAAACCATGTAAGAATATTTCTAAGTACCTCTTTTGATTAATTTCTCCATACTTTTGATTTTTAGAGGGATGGCCTTTCACAGCCATCCCTCTATAACACTTTTGCTATATGAGCTTCAGCCTCTCACCACTCCATCCTGTGATGTCTCCTCCTATTTTTCCCTTTTCCATTGTTTTCAATTAAGGGTGCATCTAAAAGAATCTCTAATTTTATCTTGGTTGTGGCCAAAAAACCTAGCTTCTAGCTCACAGAATTTTCAAATCTTCCTTTGGAATACCAAAGAAAGTTTACACTGCAGAAATCAATCAATATTATTGTACTTTAAATATCAGTAACATCAGAATTTGAAGATGCCTTTAAAAACTTTGCATTACAGCTTCCCATAGTGAATTTAGGAGACTGCACCTATGCTTTAATGTGTTTCTATCTCCTGGGAATTTACCATTTTCCATCAACAATTGCAACACTTTGCAGGTTTTAAAGCAATGCAGCCCACATGCACCAGAGTACTTAAAGGTGACAGATTCTCAGCTGCAGCTAAAAAGTCAATCACAACAAACACACAAACCCCTTTCACCAATATCACAAGGAACAGGGCAAAAAGCAGCCAAATTTGAATCAACTTACCATAGGAAAAGGTTACTCAGAATCTTTACAGACTAAAATCTGCTAGTACACATCTTCCTGACAAGTTGAAGTGTACTTAATTCTTGTTAGACTATTTCAATGTAGTATTAATAGCTGAATAAACAGGCATGTAAACTCTTTCTGAACACCTTAAAACACTTCATGGTAATTAACTTAATAAAAATAACCTATTCCAGTGTTACTTTCAGTTCACTCAGAACACAAGTCATAACAGACAAAACAACTGCACAAGATTTTGATTTCTTGAGTATGGTACAGACATTCAAGCAGCATATAAAGCTCAAGAAATAATACATAAAAAGATACAAGACCAAGGGACACAGGCTCCCTTCTCTAAAAAATTAAAACAATCCACACAGCTTAGATGTGCACCTTCCTTTGAGAGTCCTTGTGTAAAATTTAGTACTGAACAACTAAAAAGCCCACTACAAACAGTTCATTGAACATTTAAGTTACAAACCCACAAAATACTTGAAAATTAATTGATAAAGCTTTATACTTACACAAGAAACACGAAATGGTCCAAAAGTTACAGCTGCTTCTCCATACAGAGGCCAGTAACGCTCACATTTTTTCTGGTAAAGTAAAGAATCCTAAATTAATTCATGCATGGTACTGAAAGATGATTCACAGAATCAGAGCAGGCAAAATCATAACCCTGAATGCCGTATTCTAGACTTCTTTTAAGATAGTAAAATAACTTTTCTTTTGGATAACAAGGGAAAAGCAAAACCAAGACTTCAAACAACCAACACAAATACAGGCAAAAGACACTCTGCAAATCAGGATGTGAATTTCATGTCTGCCTGTACCATATGCATAAGCATCATGCAGAGGGGAGCATTGAAAGCTTAGTTTTTGTGAAAGCTGGGAATTCACAATTCTGGATTTCCTTCTAAGGTCATAAGAATAAAGAAGAGAGATTTAAAAAAAAAATTGTTTTTGCAGCTGTATCAATTGACAGGAAATTCTGAAGGACTCAGGATTCTCATAGTTGGCCTACATCCCACAAAGAGCAAGACACTTTTTCCACAGTGACATGGCCAGAAACAAATCCTTGGTACAGTTCTGTACACTAACACATATTCCACTGAGATGACACCTAAATAATCATGCAACCCTACAAATGGGGCAAAGAAATGCCTATTTCATGAACTATTTCCTATGTACAGAAAGGTAAGGATAAGCATTCTCACTTCATCTGGCATATTATTATCCCAGTTAAGGATTTGGCACACCAAACACACACAGCTATTCACAGCTACTGCCCCATATGGGCAAAGCTCATCTATTTTTGTATTTAGGACACATACCCTTCCCATTTCAAATTCTCGACAGGCCATTACAATTATCTGAAAAGAAAAGAAAAAGTGCTCCAAGTTAGATGTTTTTGGATCATGTCACTTAAACTTACTCCTTACCACTTGCTTCTATCAGGCAGATACTGATTCACTTTAAGTGGTTACTATGGAAGAGACTAATTATTAATAATATTTTCTTTCCTGCATACACAGGCTCTTCTCATTCTAAAACAGTAATCAAATGTCATCCTTCACAAAATCTTCATCACTCATACAACACTTCAAGACTACTTAATTCAAATTCACTGTAATCCTGTACAAATACCTTATTTATTCAGTCTGACTGTGAGGTCAAAACTTAAAAATATAGAAGCATTTGCTATTTTTGGAAGAAACATAACTATATTTAAAAGTGACATGGAATGCATAAAATATGAATAAGCCCCCCCCTAAAAAACCCCAACCATCAATCAAATTTCTTAGGTGAAACTATTTCAGAAAGCATGAGTAGCACAATAAAAATGCACCAACAGGTAAGCTACTTGTTACAGTAAGTAACAGTGACTTAAGTGTCAAACAACTCCCCCCAAAAAAAATTGACAAATAATTTGTCAAACCTATCCAATTTCCACAAGTATTTAAAAGTTAGCTCTTGACAAAAGTTGTTTAAACAGATGTAGAATATATAAAACAATAACAATAAAAAAATTAGCATAAAAAGAAAGGTATGGTTTGAGGGATTTTTTTTGTCTCATATGCTGATTCTGTATTTGATTTTGTCAGTCTACACGAAGTCAGAATTGTAAGGTCTCCTACCTTACAGGTGTAACCAAGCAAAAATTATTCATAAATATGAAGAACTGAACATTCATTCAACAAAATTTTTACTTTTAATTTACATTATTAAACTGAAAAATAATGTTACTGCTATTTAACTACAAAAAGTAAGATTTGCAAAGCAAATAACCTAAATCACTGTCAATATTGTGATAGTAATAGCCAGCTCAGGCAAAAAAATACACAATCACAGTGCCATGAAATATGGAAACACTGAATTTTTCTATAGCTACTTACAGCAACGTTGTATTCCCATATCATCCTCCAGAAGTCTATGACTGTATTGGCTAAGGGCCCCTGGGTAGCAACATATGCCTTTGGCCCGTGTACTCCCTAGGATTGCAGAAAGGAACCATTAATGTCTATAAAGAACTTTTATCTGCCCTGAATTAAAAAAGGTTTTGGGTTATAATGGTGTAAAATTAGAATATCCTTTTATATATACAACAGGAAGGGTGAATACAAAACATGACTCCTAATTACATTAGTGGGAATTTTGCTGGTCATCTCAAGGGAGCCCAAGATCACAACAGCTACAGCACTGCCAGAGACTGTCACAGGAAATAAGTATGTTCAGATTCTGAAGACTCCCTTTAAGTCTGCATTTTCCTTGCTACTCAAACATTCAGTGATGAAAAATTGAAAATCTTTCTGCAAAAAAAAAGCATCCTCTTGAACAAATTTAAGTTCCTCCCTCCCTGTAATATATTTCAAAAATATAAAATTTTAGAATTTCTTTTATATAAATTTTCAGTACATTAATGTTCAGCTTTTCAAGCAAAATGTTCATGCAGGAAGATTTACAGGAACATCTGTTTCTGAAAAATAAATACTGTGGAGAAGCAGCATCAGAATAAAGCTACAAAGACAGCTCAAGATATTAATACTCTGAAACAAAACTATAACAGGCTTTTAGTCAAATTCTGGCTTCTCTTTAAGAATTTTAGATTAATTCCATTGCCATTGTTAGATTACGAATGTTAGAATGTTAATTCCATTGCCACACTTCTTCCACGAACAGAGCAAAATGTACATTAATATACACAATTTGTCCAACACCTCGTTTATGGTTCCTAAAAATGTCACCTGTTAAAACAACTGCATCTGAATTTTCCTGTGGTATAACTCTGCAATTCACTGGCCTGCCACTTTAAAATGAAGTATTTTACATTATATTTCCACTTAGGAGTAAAACCAAAGCTTTAAAAAATGTGCTATAAATGACATCATGTTTGCAAATTTATTCAAGTAATAATAAAAGAATCTCTTCCCTCACAGCTTTCAAGTCTTATGTTAGGCTATAATATTAAAACAGCTCTGACAAGGAAAAAAAGCTTAAAAAGAATAGAACTGTTAAACCAGTACCACATACCTTAATAAAGTTTGCATTGATGTAGTCTGAATCTTGTGGGGGAGTTTTTAAGGTCAGTTTAACTCTGCTGTGATCAACTAAAAAAACAGACCAAATTTTTTTTTTTTTAACAAGCATTACAACACATGTAAATCAATATAGAACAGTAAATATAATATATATAAAGTACATTAAAGAACATTTTCCAAAGGTAAGTCACAGAAGCAAGTCAATACATTTGATTTATGGGTAAACCAACTCAGGTAGTGAGTGGTAAGCAGAGTAGCTCCAACTGCTACGTGCTTCTGATGCTCAAGTTCACAGGGTACCACCTTCTGGAATTCCAAGTGCAATTCATTACAAAGAGGCAAAGTACAATTAATCAGGAGCCATCAAAACTGCAGTTAGACAACATTAACACAGACCATGGTGCTCAGAATTAAGACACACTTGGGGAAAGCAGAAAGCACAAAACACCAGTGCACAGTTAAAGCAGCTGGCAGCTCTCAAAGTCTCTGCCAAGGAGGACTCCTTCAGGTATCACAACAGCAAACAGGCACCAGGGTTACTGCTCAGGCACAGACTGACCCCTATCCCCCAAACACTGGGTTAGACTCTTTGCTGGAGCACTTCTGAACTAGAAAGCAGCAGATTCCTTCATTCAGGGGGTTTTGGACATGTCAAGTTTCTGCCTCAAACATTACTGACTGTCTCAGAGAAAGCTTCTGATAAAACCAGCTGATCTTTGGAGACCAAAATCCTCAGCAATATAAAAATAGCATTATTATTTGTTGACAGAATAAACTAAACATTTTGTTATTCTTTTTTGCCTTAAAAAAAATTGCATCTTTAACACAACAACTTGATTGTTACTAAAATGGTGTAGGTAGTTGGCAGGTTTGCCAGTCCTTCCAGCTCTTGTTGATAACAAGACTTATTAGCTATCATAAAAAAATTGTTCAAGAAGTCTCTACAATAGAGGCTCTTTTAGTTGGAAATCCATATCAAAAAAGAAATTATCTTTAAATGGGGCAACAGAAGTATTGTAGAAACAGCAGCTGCTCAAGCAATTTGTTACTTTTTGCTCCCAGGGTCAATTCCTCAACCATGGAACAGCTGCTAAACCTTTGATTAGACCTAAACTCAAGAAAAAGACAAAGAACAAATACATTTCAAAAGAGAAAATATGATTAGTTGGGTTTTTTGTTTTGTCAAGACATCACTGATAAAAAAAACAAGAACCATGTCCAGAAGAAGTAAATGCTAAGAGTTATTTCCATATAGAAAGTGGTGAAATTTTTCTGCCAGAGTCCTCATAACATGCAAAAAAATCTGTGTTACTATGTAATGCTTCTTAAAAAAGCACAAGTGTAAATTATGAGACTATTAGATCATAAATCTGAAGACAACACACTCACATAAAGGCCTAGAAAAGCCCTTTAAACACATTGCACTGTGTTACACACTGATACATAGACTGTAAAAGCAAGAACATTCTCTAAGCATTAAATAGTGTCGTGGACTTTATACAAAAACCTGCTTTTAAGTGGCAGAACAGACTAATTAAAGTAGCAGGCTAATGAAGGATCCTATCTTCACAGCACAGTAGATCCAAAATTCTAGAGCAATTTCAAATGTCAACACTCCCATCCTCTCTCTGTGTGCCACAGATCATCTGTTACAGAGTTTAAGGTCTGGAATAGAACTCCCCTCAAAACATCCACTGCAGCTCTCAGCTCCTGAATATTAAGTGCTTGGATATTTTTCTGTAACTTAAAGGCTCAGTTCACAGTAACTAATTGGTTCTTCAGGTGACCAGTGAACACCATGCTGCATTTAACTGCTATTTAGGATGGCTTAGTAAACTGTAATGGGAACACACATCTTTTTCTCTGAAGCCAGTGTTGAGTCAGTGCTGAGGTACTGATTTCTCTGGTGGCAGTAACAATTTCTGATAAATACAGCACTAATCTCTGATTAAGGTAAAAATCCAGCATTTCCTGGATTTATGAGAGACAGACAAGGATACTTTGCCTTTCTCCTGCTTCTCATTTCAAACTGGTCTCCTATCACTTCATTGCTAGAGACTTTGGATGTTTGAGACATTCACTTCAAATGAAAATACACCTTCAGTGTTCCTCAGTGTCAGCTTTGAAGTTCACTCATTTCCCCAGTGTGAGCTTCATTCCCTTCCAGATCCCAGTGACTCAGGTTTTATTTCCATGCAGATGACAGATGTGCTCATTTACTGCTGTAGTTGCAGCTGTGCACTGCTGCAGTGCTCATCTCTCCAACTCAGCCTGGCTGCTACCAAGATTTCACTAGATTGTTCACCATCTACCAAAATGCCAGGACACTGTTAATAAGATGACAATAACGACTTCCTCTCTCTTTTTCACTCTACCTCTTGAACATTTCCTCCCAACTAATAAGCAGAGTAAAATGTACCTGTTGCTGACCTTCTGGGACAAGAGAAGTGGCATTTGTCAGAAGACTACCCTTTAATCCCACTGTCAGCTGCTCAGAACAAGAAGCACAGTGAGCTGCTGAAATGTGTGGCCTCAGGAGCCTCACAAAGTGAGCACGTAACAGACAGTCGTGTCATTTCAGATCTGTGATATCCACATGTTGGTGGGTTTAAAATTGAAATTGTGCTGATTCTTGCTTTCTGTGTCCACACATTAAAAAGAATTTCATTTGGACTTTAGCAAAATAGAAACCAAAGCTAATCCAGCACTGAAAGTTTTTCAACACCATGTGCAGGCAAAAAACTATTTTACATCAAAACAGGTTCCTTAACCCTCCTTAGAATTCCACCTAGAGTACATGCTGACATTTCGTTTTCTACCATGAATAACATGCTCCTGAGGAAAACATACATTTAAGCATCTAGTAAGGTTCTCAACTATTCTCAGCTAAAATTAAACTGTCAGCTCGATACAGCTTCAGAACCAGAAACATTTATCTTTGGGCGATACCTCTCCTGATAAAATATAAGAATATTCAGTCACTTTGCCTTCCAAGTTAAAAATAAAAATTTTAAGAATGTCACCTTTCAGCAAATTATCTCCAATTCTGCCTTTCAGTAATAACTAAAAAGTAAAATTCAAAATACATGGAGAATAGCAAGCCCTTTCCTTTGTCTTCTATTAACATGTAAATCAGACTTACATGGCAATATATCCTTGTATCTATTCTTTTTAACATTTTCTTCTTTTTCTCCAGTGGCCGTTGGGTAGATCTTCTCTGTTCTGTATTTTGTTGATAATCTTCTTAATCTCTGGAATAAAAGATTTATGTTACATTTTCAAGCCTCAAGATAAACATCACAAGGGATTAGTTTTATTGACAAAGATGATCAGTCAGGAAAAAATCTGTTCTCTCCTTTTATGATATTCACTACAATTAAGTTTAAACACCTCACTATCCAGTACTTTTAGCACATCAACAGGTTACACCCAAGTTGATGCCAGCTCTATGCATCATGAGACATGGAACTTTGTAAAAGCCAGCACAGCACCAGCATGAACTATGCCATATTTTACTTGGACAATACACTGCCCTGTTGTGGAGTAACAACTGCAGTGAGAATACCTGTGAGAACCAGAAACATCTCAGGGTACCTGGAGGAAGAGCACAGCATGGGCTGGCTCAGGAACAGCTGGTACTTGGCTCTGAGGCACAAAGCCTCCAGCACTGACAACTGAACAGAAACCAAAATCTTACATTTAACTGGTGCCAACTCCTAATGCCCAGCTCCTGTTGAGTTTCAAGCTCAAAGAAAGAAGGTCCCTGTCTCTCAGGCACAAGCTATTCACAGTTAAGATGAGTGACAGGAGGTCTGCTGAATTCACAACAGTAAGTCATTTTCCCCCCTCCATCTATTTCAAATCCTAGAAATGTGAGAGACTCAAAACCTCTAATAATAAAAACCAGTCCCTGCCTTCTAGTAACCTAGGAAATAAAAAGAGCAATATAGCTTTTATCATTCCAAACAAGTTAGGCTTTTGCAACCTTAAAACTAAGGAGTTTTCACTTAAAAAAACAAATACAAGAGGAGTCAGCAGTGCTTGTTATTTTCAACTGCAGACATCCAGATTTAAAAAGAAACACCAAAGAAGTAAGACATTTAACTCTGTTGGTTGCACACCCAGCCATTCAATCGACACTGACATGGTGGTGGTGCATAAGACTATCAAGATGAAAACTGAAAACAGCTTCAAACAAGTTGAGCATCTCCATGGAGGGGTGTTCAGCCCAGGTAGAAGGACAGACATTCTTCATGTTTCTCTCCCTCTATATTCAATTCATCATTGTACACTTGAAGACTCAAAACATTCACGATTTGTGGTTTTTTGGGGAAGGGGGACAACGGGAGAGGTTTTTCGCCGGTTAAAAATGTAAATCTTGTTTGTCACTGACTATGCAACAACGTGCAGGCAGGAAGGCATCATAATGAAGACGATCTGTTTGGAAAGCCAGTTTTAGTAGCTTTAGAAGAATTCAAGAAGAAAACACTTGAGCGCTCACCACAAATGTAATTAAAAAATATTTTGGCAACTCAAGCCCTCCAATAATTCCTCCTAATTTGTTATGCAGTTGAGGTGACTAATTATGCACATTAGGTCCAAAATTGTCTTAGCCTCACCCTCAACCTCAAGAATAAAATCACATAAAACTTAACATCTCTCTTACATAGAGAAAAACATTTTCATGAAATTTATATGGATATAGCAAAAAAAAAAATCAAATTACCTATGCAAATGTGGATAAAACCTGTCATTAATTTAATTGAATAATACAAATCTAAAAAACCAGAAAAGTGACATTTGCAGAGTAAAAACAAATGGCAAGGTAAAAAAAATAAAAGGCAAATCAAGAAGCACCAGTTGTCAATTTTTTTCTCTTCTGCAAGAACTTCATCACAGATTCAATCAGTGAACACTAAAAAAGACAACAGAACTAGCCTGCAACTATTTTTTCCTTAAAATGAATTTTCTTGAGAAATCTGAAATATTAATCAGTAAAGAAAAACAGTAAATATCTGGAGGTATAGTAGTAAGTGTCTGACCACACAGTGATCAAGCTGCTAAATATTTAATCTGAAAGCATTGCAAGAGTGAAGAACAGGAAAATTCTTAAAAAGACACAAACAGTTCCTGGAAGCCCCCATAGACTACAATCATCTTTGCAAAACTCAAAACAAATCCACAGCATAACCTGAATACACAGCAGGCAGAGAAACCTGGTTTGTCACACAGTACAGACAAAAAATACCACTGCACACAGGAGACATTGTCCTACATAACATGGACCTTTCCCAAGTCAAAAAATATCACGTGTGCTAAGACAGAACACATCCAGGAGCCTAGAAAAAGCCAAACCAATGCACATAATTTGGCTAAATCAAATGCATGGTATGAACTGCAAGGCTGAGAAAGACTTTGAAATAGGCTATAAACCTCCAATTAAGAGGGGGAAAAAAAAGCAAAGCCCAACAATGATACTTTCCAAGCACAGTCATTAATATGATTTTGTGTATTGTTCCAACATGGTTGTGAGTCTTAAGGCGTTTTTCCCTCCATCTTGCTGATTTTTACAGGGCAAATGTCCTGACTTTGCTTAAAAGAAGTTTAGAGAAAAACTACTTCCACAAACCATAACTAGAAGCAAAAGTTACTTTACATGAGAAAGAACACACTCAAGCAAGTCAGGTTAGGTATCAAAAGGTAGGAAGATGACCCTTTTTGTGTAAGCCCATTTTAAAGGCATGCAAGAAAAAAGGCATGCACTTTCACCAATACTGTTTGGAGGAATTGTAAGCCAAACAGGCTCGAAGGACTAGTACCAACTTTCCTTCTCTAGAAAACAATACTATGAGAATCCAGCATAGCCTTCTTCCCTATATGATTCAATCTCCCCTGCTCTGCAGACTGCTAAACAGACCAGAAAGAAGGATTAGCTTAGCCCAGCTCCAAGGCAAGGCCTGGAAATGAAATACAGGTTGATTTTAGCACACATCTGTTCCTCAAATACTTCAGTATCCACGCTTTTAATGCATGTTTGCCAGCTGCTCTGTGACATGGGTAATAGAAGATACCTAAGTACAGTCCTGAGCACAACCAAAATGAGTAAGGAGCATTCTTTATGATTTGAAGTAGTATCTGCTACATAGAATAGTATCTACTTCATGCTTTGGAAGAGGAAGAATTGACTGAAGAGTAAGGAAGACTTTTTAAAACTGAGCTTTGAGTAGAGTACCACAGGAATGGCAAAGTGCCAGACTCAGCAGAGGATTCCGCCCTCACGCAATAGAAAATTCCTGCAGAAGGCTATTGCAGTGTGTGCCCACAGCCTGCTGTGGGATGCAAGGGATACAGTGCTTCCTAGGTTACAGCCCAAAGCGACCAGGAGCAGGAGAATGGACTCAGTAGCAGGAGAATGGACTCAGTAGCAGGAGAATGGACTCAGTAGCAGCACGGGGGTAATGACAGGGCAGAAGAGAAAAGAATTCTGTTCAGACTACACTAAGCTGACAAGACAGCCAGCAAGATCCATCTCAGCCCGGTTTCAAGCTAATTGTTAATAAACAACTGTCTGGAGTACAAAGCAGTGCTCATTTGGGCTAGGTCAGTCAACTGCCAGAAGGCTTCCCTGAAGATAGGCGGGTGCCAGCAGCAGGAGCGAGGAGGCCCAGCCGGGTGCCCCTGCAGATAACACCGGCGCTTCCGCCACACTGCGCGGCGGGACCGCTGCTCTGGTACCACGGAAATCTGCACTGCCGTGTTCTTTTGAGAACAAACAAATGGTCAAAGAGTAGCATGATGAGCCATAAATACACACTTAAGAACCACATTCACAAGGCCTTGAGTTCGAGTCATTAGAAAAGCTCAGTTTTAATTCTGCTTATTCATTGTGTGACAGAAGTGGTTTGTGGGGTGGTGACAAACACCACATGTGACAGCAGGGACACGAGTCTTTGAAACAATTTAAGTTTCAGAAACATACTTCCAACTTCCACAGTGGTTTTACAATCTCTACTACAAATCTACTTCAAGGTTTTTACAAAAAGACAAACAAGCTTTTCAAACCAAACTTGTGGAATCTTACCATATTAAGAAGAACTTTGTTCAATCAGTTCCAGAAATACAGATCTTTGACTTCCACTGTCAGTTTATTTCTTTATTTAACACTTTAGATAGCCTTTAAAGACACAATGCCTAATATCAAAGAAGTGCTGTATAGCGTTTATATAGCCTACTGAAATTTAAAGAACTCACTTCAAAAGCATAAACTTTATTTAAGATAGAGAAGTTCCTTAGATTCCTTTCCAGGCTTCTTTTCAAGGAGAACAAGACAAATATTTCACCAGAGTTTCTGTTATCCAAGTCCTCAAACCGCCTCCTAAGCCTTGTCTGACATTTTTAATTGGCAAAACAAAGACAATCCAACAGAGAAGTTCCCTTTCCTCTCCTTTCTGACCATTCCTGAGGAGCAGGACATAGAGTGTCAGATGCCAGCTGCTACACTATTCCACCAGACCCTCTTGCCACGTGACAACAGGCCATAGAAGCAGGCTCAGGAAGCTCTACATGGCCAGCTCTGGCAGTGGTCTCCTGACATTGTGCCAATCACATAGGAACATATTTTGTTCTGCAAAATTTGCCAAAGTGCATTAAGAAATACTCAAAGAAACAAGCAATTAAAGAAAAGCTTCCATAAACGTTACCTTAAAAATCAGAGCATAAAAGATGATGCTAGGAAGCACTTTAAAAATGTTGTATTAATGCACTCATTTCATGAAACAAGACAGCGATTTTTATCATAAGGTGGACATTGCATTTTTCTTACTAACAGGAAGGGAGGAAAAAAAAAGAATTATGTGCAGCTCTAGTCTCATTCACATAACTTAGATAAAGCTTACTAGGGCAGAATACATTCCCTAGTACTTAATACACTGAGAAAAATGTACCTGTATGGAGCAATGTGAACTAAATTACCACAAAAATTTCAAAATTACTATCTTCTGGTTATCTATAGTCAGATAACCCAGGTTTCAGGTTCTGTACCTATGAACAAAGAAATGCCAGAGATGCCTTTGGCAACAGACAGTTCAATGCAGACTTTGGTACCAGTGCTCAAATGGGGCTCTGACGTCCTAAAACTGCTTTGGTTTCAACTTCAAGGCCTTGCAAATCCAACTGGAGTTTTCCCATACCACTTTCTCATCAGTGAAGTCTCTGGAAAACACCAAGACTAGCTGATGGTAGTAAACTCAGGTGGAGAATGGACTATTCAGGAGTGCATGTGCAACTCCAGGTGCAATAGCAAGGAATAAATGAACACAGTTAACACCACTTTGTCTTAGGAGTAATTTGTAAAACAGCGTACACTTGTGATCCACCTCAATATTTCCCCCTCAATTCCTTTTAGCTTTCAAACAGCAATTGTTTGTAAGAATTCCTAGCCCTTGTGAAGGAGGGGAAAAGGCCTTCCCAAGCACCAGTCAAACAAACAGTGAAAGGAGAATGACTCGGTTTTGTAAAACTTCACTGTATCTTCGGCTGCAAAAAAACAGGCTAGCAGTCTGCACTGGACCTCGCTCTCTGGCAGCTGCCCTGAAAGGAGACTGCAGGCTGAACTGATAGAAGGAGGAGTTTTCATTGCCTCGGCATTCTCTGGCAACACCTACTAACCCTGGAGCTCTAGGTGCTCAAGGGAATCTCTGCTGGAGTGATTAATAGACAAGCCTGGTAACTACACTCCCTTGGGAGCTCTGTCTTCAGCATTTCATACCAGGACAATGATGAGTCCACAAATCCCACTGCATTCCAGGAAGATTGTGGGAACCATACAGAAGAAAAATCCCTCCAAAATTACCTAGACAACTGAAAGCAGCATTATTTCAATTTATTAGATTGCACGGTGTGTTCTGTACAAGGGTTGGACTTCAATGATCCTTGTGGGTCCCTTCCAACTCAGGACATTTTATGATTTTACATCATCTTAACTCTCTGATATTTTCTCAGGAAAAGGTGAATTGATGTTACTGCACTAACTGGAGATTTCTGTATCATAAAGTATCAGCCAATGAAGACAATGTTGGTACATCCTCATGCAAAGAAGGCAAAATGATAATACTGCAAGCAGTCTCCTAAGGGGTACATCCTACTTTCTTCAGTATCACATTAAAACCAGAATCAGGTAAAAAACTCAAACCAGCAGCTTACTCTTAAGAATTAGGTACTGTCAGAGTAAGACCAACACTTCCCATCTTTCCAAACCTATATTTTCCCTAAGAACAACATTAAAATCAGACACATCTCCAAAACAGCTAATAACTAAAGATAAACACTATTAAAATGGGGGCTGATTGCTTCAAAAGCCTCCTTTCCCTCATTTCTAAAACTGTACTATCTGCATGTCAATCCTAGTCTAAACTAGCAGTATTATCAATTACAGTTAATGTATGTTCAGCATTATAGTTATACCACATACCTCCTGCCCATTTTACAAGGTTGGAGAAGACTAAGATCTGTGGTTTGGCGACAAGCAAGGAACATTAAATTACCAAAGCACAATCTGGTTTTAGCTGGTAGGTTACTAATGTATGTTCTGAGATATTTTTGAAAGTCATATAGCACACTCATTAAGAACTGAGATTATAACTTCCCATCTCTGAACCATACTGTTTCCTCAGCACACTCACATTATTGCAGTGACTACTGTGAATACACGACAAGAAGTGAAAACATGCAATGTTTTCATACAATGAAACATGTAATGTTTTCATACAATGAAACAGTAACAGTCCTTTACAGACTATGAGTGAAGAACATGAATATTTCTATTATCATGAAAGCACACAATTAGGAAGCTGACTGCTTTGGACTCAAGTCTAGGAAGCCCCTTGATGAAAAACCAGAAAAGGTTAACATTAACACACACTACAAATAGCAGGCTTCTTAACAGTGTTAGAGCAATTCCAGAACAACTGTTGATCATTTAAAACAGAAATAAGCCTCAAATTTTTTTGCAACAAGATGACTTTTTGTCTTCACAATATAAACCCAAACAGCATATGAAAGCAAAGCAGTTAGAGAAACAAAGAAATGAAACTCATAAACCAGGGAACCCCTTTATTTAAAGTAATGATTTTCAAGTTACTGGATTCATTACTTTCCTCTTATTCCTTCAATATTAGGCTTTATGCATGCTGACAGCACAGGTATATTAAAAGCATCACACTGAATGTTTATTTAAAACAAAAAATGATTATAGGTCTAGGTAAACCTTTTTTCAAGAGCCACTCTGAGTTGTCCAGGAGACATGACCACACCACAGTCCACTCCATCTTGAGAGTCTATCCCAGACTCTGCCTCTGCCAAAATTTGAAATAAATCGAATTTTGGCATCCTGGATGTGACACTAACACTGAGTGCAACATCTCAGTGAAAACCTCTACAGATCACGTCCTCCACCCAAAAGGGAGATGAAGTAGATACTTGTCCTGGTCTCCATTACACACACCAGATTTACTTCAAAACCCAACAGCTCTGATGGAACAGGAACAGACACCAAAGTAACAATGTACCCAGGACCAACTCTTGGGAACCTAAAAGAAAGTATCTAAAGGCAAGTTGAGACTTTTTCCACAAAGAAACACCTCATAGGCAAGAGGTTTCATTCCAGGTCAATCAGGCAGCTAAACAGAACACAAGTCATGTTTTTTCATGGTCACAGAAGGGGTTTGACCAGCCATTCTTTGTGACAGCTTAGTGGTTCTTCAGCTTCAGTGCTTGTGTCTCAACCAACATACATCCTGAAACACTCAAAGGCACCCTGTGACAAGCATTCACAGGAAAACCTGACAGCAAATGCATGTGAGGTACAATTCAGACCAACAAACAGCATGAGGATCTAAACAAGTACTAGCCTCTATCCTTGAAGAATACTGAGGTTTTTTAACCATATCAGTTCTCCCTGAAATATTTCATCATCTATCAGCACCTATTACTCCCCACAGCCTTTACCACTCCCGTGCCTGTGACTTCACAGTATGTGGCATGAAGCATTAAGATCCATGGAGAATGGATCTTGCTTTTGTTTCAGCTCAGCACGAAAGAAAAGGGGGGGAACCAACCCAAATTCTCCTCCCTCTTCCTTCACAAGATGCAAAACTCTTCCTCTTTTCCCACGCCTTGGAACACATTTCCTTGAGGTCAGTGTTTGTTTTCCAAGCAATTCATATAAGGTGGGGGGGGAAAAAAAAAAAGGCACCATGACTGAAACAGGAAACAGTGAGCTTTCACTCCAACAGAATTTTGCTATTTGCTAGTCCCCCACTACCAAAGCTGCCATAAAGAAAGGCACAGAACAGTCTTAGAGCCTTATTAAAACCTTATTTAAGCCTTTTAATAAATCTGCACACACTCACACGCACTCCCTCAAAACAGGTCTGCCATAGCTGTTATGTCCTGCCTTCCCAACAGGGCTTTAACAGCCAGGTCTTGCCAATTTATCTGAAACAGGAATCCTGCCCTGTAAGACTTTCACTGAGAATGACTTTAAACTGAAAAGCTGGAGGCTAACAACTGCCCTGGATAAAAAGCAGAGCTGTTTGTACAGTCAAGAAACACTGCAATTTCAATATGGTTTTGAGTCCAAATCACCTTACTGAAACATTTCTAGAGCTCAGAGGCACTGCTCCTTTCAGTGACATCCTTTGGCATAGAGTTGAATTTGGCATAGTTGAATTGCTATTCCACGACACGTGTTTAGTGTTTAATATACAATTCTAATAAAAATATGTCAATTTGGTCTTTTACCAGAAGTCTTAACTTTTTTTTTTTTTGAAGCAAGCTTGAACTTTGCATAGAACACAGTATCTTTAGAGACTTCCATCAGTTTAGAACTATTCAGCAGGTAAAACTAGGATACTGATNATTCCACGACACGTGTTTAGTGTTTAATATACAATTCTAATAAAAATATGTCAATTTGGTCTTTTACCAGAAGTCTTAACTTTTTTTTTTTTTGAAGCAAGCTTGAACTTTGCATAGAACACAGTATCTTTAGAGACTTCCATCAGTTTAGAACTATTCAGCAGGTAAAACTAGGATACTGATAATATAGTTATGCCAGTTCATGATTGGCAAGTAAAACCCCCTCTAACAAATAAAAATAAGAAGACTTTTAACAAACACTGAATCAGTATTTCCATGCAGCAACTCATACATAGGCACTATATAAGGGATTGTAAAAAAAAGATAACAAGCAGAAAATACATTTCTACTATCTGGAGAAAACACACTTAGAACTATTTTCACCCTTTCTTTGAGGCTGTGTTTGGAAGCCAAGGAATGTGCTAGTTATAAAGAGGCCATTTACGATAGAGTTCAGTAGCATTTTAAGAGCTAGAAAGAAGTAGCCTCATTAAAGTCACAAACTTGTACTAAGATGTCAACTCTAATAACCCTAGCTAATAACCAGCACAATATTTATGGAGAGACAAAGGAATTTGGTGTTGTAATAATTTATATTTGCAGTATCTGTCAATTTTTGCCTAACAAATTTATCCCCAACAATTCAGAAATACACACCTTCCAAGCATAATTCTTTGAAACAAGAGACAGGACAGGGAATCCAGTGGCCAACAAAATTCTCATAATGCTGGAACTATTGAACTAAGGAACTATTGAAATTAAACCAAAGCAATAATGGCTAGTACAGAAAAAATAAATTCAGACAACAGTTCTTTTCATGCATGACTTTAAATTATTTCTCTCCATTAAAGTTCTTGCTTTAATGGCTGAATGTTCAAGTAGAACTGCTACATATTAAAATGCTTGAACAATATGAAGTTTGCCACTTAATTTGTTTCTGCTGCATTCAAGGAAAGATCTTTAAATCTTCTCCATTCATGCTATATTGTCTCCTATTGTGTCACGCAATTGTCTCCTACAAAAGGAACACTGGCATCTATGCAGTTTCAGCATTAAGAGTACCTATTATAGTATTAATATAGTATTACCACTCCAGGAGAATGTTTCTTACTTGCCTCATATTTTGTTCAATAAGCACTTCAAGAAAAGGAAAAGGCTGTGGTGCTTCTCCAATATAACCATGTATTGTTTGACGTACCATTAACACTGAATTCCATGGTAACCTTAATCCCAGGTATTCTCAGGCCCTGCCAATCCAAAAGTGGCTACAAAGGAAACAGTTGGCTCTTTGGCAGGCCTGTATCTTGACAAGATACAAAGACAATAATATTACAGTGAAGTTACCAGAAAGTAAATGAAAATACTGTTTTAATCAAACAATTTTGAAGTTTAACCTTTTTAAAACCATGACCATTTTTAGGGAAATTTTTTAATTCTGAAGACTCACAAAAGCTTGTACCTAAAGGGTCAAGTAAAAGATGCTCATTGTACATCCTCTTAAAACCAGTGTTGAAAACCTGTACTACTATACTCTTCATAGGTCTACAATAAAGCCTTTATATACATTTTATTCTGTACGTCAAAAATGCAGTTCAAATTTTAAATTATTTTCCAAATAGTTGTGGGATGCCTTTTTTACATTTACAATGCAATCATTTCTGTAATTTTTATATTTTGAAGAGCAAAGAAAAAATTACCTCATATGAAGTATATGCTCAATCACCTAAAGGTTTTTAGTACTCCACAGCTTAAATTTGCTGCACAGCTAATGTGCAAAATATAGCCCTTCTACAGTGCCAAATTTCAACAAATAGAAAGGTCCTCAAGTCAACTGGTAGAATGAATCTGGTTCAGACAAGGGCCTTGTCAATCAAGCTGCTGATAAATTTAAAATAAACCTCAGTTGCCATTGCTTTAAAAAGATTAATATTTACGATCCAGTATGTACAAGTTGATGGTTTGTTTGGTAAACAAAACCAAACCGTTCCTCACAGGGGGTTTTATCTGATACACAAACAACTTTATTCAACACCTCTGGGTTCTGGATGACAGATTTACTTCCAGGTATTTCAGAAACGCACGGGAACACCTTCAGATCCCACCTCAAGATCTTTATCTATAATTCTCATCTATGTGGAATATGTGACTCCACTTCCTTTCTTGGAAAAGGAAACTGTTCCAATCTGAGCTTCAAGTAAGTATTTGATATGGTGCCAATTCAAAAGAAGAGTATGTGAATTTCTACAGGAATTCAGTCCAGACTAGTCTCTTTATTTGTTTTTACAAGGAAAAATTAAAAAAATAAAATTCATCTGACTGAAGGGATTTCACAAGCAGTGTTTGTCAAAAAAACTTCCCAGACCAAGCAGACATTTTCCTTCATGACTTCTCCAGCAAAGCAGTGCACACTAACAAACACTTAATGATAAACTAAAGGACAGTAAGATGGGAATATAACATTAATCAAGAGAACCAACTTTCAGCATAAAAGAAGAAAGAATAAACCTCAAAAATGCCAAACAAAGTTGTAAGCTAGAAGTTATAATGAAGGAAACACAAATGCATCAGTTACCACAAATAACCAAGTAGCAACTCAAGAGTTATAGAAGTCACCAAGACAAAAAAAACTAGAATAGTTACTGATAACCAGTATTCAGTAGTTAGTCCAGCATGCTGGTAAACCACAGAAGAGACAATATAAAATCTCAACAGACAACAAGACATAGAAAAAAAATAGTTTTTCTTCTTAATTAACATAATGGGTTAGTTAAAGCTGTGATTTTTCTGTTTTGATGGACTATGCTTTTAATTTTATTTGTGGTCTGAAATTAGTAAAACTAATTCAACTTGAAATTAATGAAATTTTCCTCTTAGGACAGAAGTATTCATATTCTACTATTGCTTGCATTGCCTGAATGCACACAAAAAGTGTTAACAGCTTTTCCATTTGTTTCCAGGTTCTTAATATAAAACATGAATTCTTTTTTATGGCAATGCTTTTGGTTGTAATAATCTGGTTTTATTTGGGGATACTTTCAAAGTAACCAAAGAATGCTAGGAAATATTAGCATCTTTCAGGAAAAAAAAGGAAAAAAAAAAAGAACAAAACCCTCAATGTTTACTCGGGACAAGGAAGCAGTATTTTCCTTTTAAAAACAGTCCCTGAACATTTAAGTCTAACACCCTCATCCTAAGCAATGCCAGTCTATACTTTCTATGACTTGTGTCTCTTGTACCACAAAAGGGGTCTGAAAGGCTTTTCTTTGAAGTTCAGTCCTAATTTAAGTTCCTTGAAATTGTCTCGTTCTAACCACATTTACAAAGTTAACAGATAGTCAATAAATCCAAATGTACCCAGTACATTATTGTTTAATGTACATTATTGTTTAATGATTACTAATGCAGAAGAGTTTAAAATACTTGAGAGATCAAACACTAATCTGCAGCAATACTTAAGCATGGCATTTCCTGCTGTCAAGCTTTAGGCAGAGTTTATTTTCTCTGATAAAGAAACGTGGATTTTATTACTTCAGAAACAAAACGCCTATTTTTGTCTTTAAAGAAATACTACCAGTTTGACAAATATTTTCAGAAAGTTTGATTTCTAAGCACTGTTCTCTGCTTAGGAACATTCTTGGAAAATCTGTGGTTTTGCTAAAGCTTCTCCTGCTACTTGGTTCCCAGTTAAACTAACATGTCCAGGATGAGCTGCAAGGCAGCTATTAGGCAATTGTTAGGTTTCAAGTTTCATAGAAATAGCAGGCACAGAACTGAAGGCTGCTTAGAGGCACTGTCTGTCTTGGAGGTGAGAAGCTGGAACACCTGCTGAGAGCTGTGGCTGTTCAGCTTGGAGAAGAGAAGGTTCCAAGGGGACCTTAGAGCAACCAGAAACAGAAATGGAGAGGGACTTCTTCCAAGGACATGTAGCCACAGGACATGGGCAACGGCTTCAAACTGAAAGAGGGCAGGTTTAGCTAAGATATTAGGAAGAAATGCTTTACTATGAGGGTGGTGAGACACTGGAACAGGTTGCCCAAAAAAGCTGTGGGTGCCCCATCCTTGGCAGTGTTCAGGGCCAGGCTGGGTGGGGTTTTGAGCAAGATGTCCCTGCCCATGGCAGGGCCATTGGAATTAGATGGTCTTTTAAGGTCCCTTCCCATCCAAACCACTCGATTTTATGATCTGCCTCTTGCTGTGCTCCACAGGTAACTTAGGTTCTTCACAGGCTGGGAGGACAACTGCCAATGCCATTTATTGCAAACGACTGTGGTTCATGTGCAGGTGACTTGAAGGAACCAAAAAAACCCCTAAACCAAACAACAAAACAGAACTACTTTGACTGCACAGACCTCCCTCCTTAAACTCCAGAAGTTACATAACAATTGATCAGGCTTTCTCTTTTCTTCCTTTTTCCTAACACCGCCAAGGATCTAAATGGAAGAAATATTAGGTAAAAGTTAAGAAGAAATATGGCCACTAAGCAGCAGCAGTTCTCTTGCCCTGTGTCAGTGGAACCCATCCACTAGATGTCAGTGTCCTCTTGGGCAGAGGAAAACCTTGGATCCCAATGGAAATAGGGCAGCTGGCAGTCCTTGGTTATCAGGCCAACTGTACAGAAGGAAATTCTTATAAAGCATTCCTGGGCCACAACAGAAGCAGCCAGTAACAGGAGCATTTGTGGGTAAGAGACACAGAACAAATATAGCCCTAGACACAAAGCTCAGCCAACAGAGCTGAGAATCTCATGACTAAGAACTCTTTAGTGAAACACTACTGACATTTTTCAAGATGCTGAACGTGCTAGTTAAAAAACCTCAGAGATAAAGGTGTTTCTGTTTCCTACTTCCTGAAATACCCCAAAACACCAACCACTGTTTTTGGACCCCCCCAAAAAAAAAACCCAAACCAAAAAGAAAAACCCAAAACAAACCACAAGAATGGGTTCCTCTTCTACTAAAATATAAGTCAGGCTTAAAGAGGCTTAGACTTGGAAGCAAAAATGTACATTATTACAGCACAGTGTGAAATCCTCTGTGACAGGCATGAAACACCACACCCTAAATAAAGGGCAGAGCTGAAGTCAAAGTTCAGGCACATTAAGTGACTGCTGTCAGAAGAAATGGGTAGATCTTTCTATTCACCTGCACTATATCTAGATATTAAGGCAAACTATGTTTTAAATAGAATATTTCAGTTGGAAGAGACCTAAAATTATCATCAAGTCCAGCTGCCTGACATCTTCAAGGGTGCCTAAATTTAAGTCTAAAAGGAGAATACTGATATAAAAGGAATCTTAAACTTGACTGCAGGACCATGCTTGTAAACTAATGACACCCCTACAAATTATGTTGGGCTGATAGACAAGAGCATGCCAGAGGGGAAGCAGCATCACGCATTACAAAAGAAGACAGACAAACAAGGAAGGTTAGAAAAAACAAGCCGAGTTTTTATGTTATATTTTAATGCACTCAGGACTGTAAGAAATCTATATGATCAAGGAAATGATCACTGCAGTGGTAGCACACACAAAAAACCTCTTGGTTCTCGTGGAGGAGACTGGGAAGGCTACAAAGTTGATAAAAAAAAGAAATTAAGTATTTCAGAGGGTTATGAAGTACTGATTTCTTTCTTTTGGAAGATATTGGATCAGTATGCCAAACAATCTTTCGATCCCTCAGCAGGAAAAACACCTTGAAGCCAATATGAACAAGCACAGGACCTGGCTAAAGACACATCCTGAAGAACCACTTATAGTTACTGCACGCTTACATCTGTTATTCTTGCCAGACAGGAAAAGGCTAAAAAAAAAAAAACTTCACCACAACTTTTTCTCTTAGAAATAGGAACTTAAAGAAAAGAAAATGGGGGAAGTTGAATGAAAGGAAATTATACAGAACAAAAAAAGTGAAACACTTGCAAGCAGTCCAGACCCTGTTGAAACACGCCAGGTAGCAGTACCTGCCACTGTCCTGACCAGGGATGGGCTCTGGTGTCCTGTGCTCATGAACCTGCTGCTGCTATGGACACAGTCTGAGCCTCTCCTCACAATCTGCCATTGAGAAAGACTGGGAGGATGGCTCCATTTCATTCCTGACATTCTCACAGTATCCTACAGTCACAATAAAGTACTAGACTAGGCGCACATTTGATTTGACACATTGCATCATTTTAATACTCGGAAGAGCCTGAAAAGTATCATATGATCCCAAAATTTATCTCCTTCCCCTCCTCCCCTATTACTAATCTACCTATTGCACTATGTACACCAGACTGCAATGCAATGCCTGGAAAGTATTAAAAAAAAATCTCCTTCATTATTCTTATTATTTTCTCTCAACCACCACAACTCCAGTTATGATCCCTTGAACTGGTCATTTTTTTATAACCAAGTTATTTTTAAGGGACTGTCTGTCTTCTGCTCAGATCCTATTTGCCCATGCAAGTCTAAGACAGTTTTACTCTTTTGCTCTTATGCTGTAAACCCAAAGAAATCTCAAGAAAATTGCCCTCAATATGGAAATAACTCCAGGTTTTATTTCCCATGCGCATATACGCCCTACAATAACGCTGTGCTTGCTGGTCCATCTCTTTCCAAGATAATTGTTTTGATAATTTTAATGAACAAGTAGTTCTTGAGAACAGCAAAAGGGCAACAAGGGGAACATCCTGGCCAAATTCCAACTCTTCAGCATTTCCTGTAAGCCTTATTTAGATCACGTCTTCATCCACCTTGCTAACCTACTGGTTGGTCACATACAGTGATCTGTAGATTCATCTACTCATCTTCTTTCCCAATTATGAATATACCTATTGCACCATGTGTAGCAGTTCTAATTTAAACAGCCCTAAAAAAAACCCTACACATCCCACACCTCCCCCCAAAAAACTCTAGAAATGTTTATAACATTTTGAAATCCTTTCCAGGCAGCAGAAGACAATCACATTCCTATTATTCTATTGTACCAAACACCACAACTATTAATATTCAACTGTGTTCAATTTACTGTGTTCAAGCAACAAACCCATCACCTCAGCACACAAGTAGCCCTTACAAAGCAATACTTCTTTCACAGTTTATTTATTCTGATTTCATTATTATTAATTATGTACCTAAATGTTTAGATACCACTCAAATCCTGTAAATTACACATGCCAAAGGGTTAGCGAGATTGAATGGAAATCACAGGTTTCTTATTTTAAGAAATCCTCAAAAAGATGAAAAAGCAGCTCAAGTAGATTCCGAGCTTTTTTTACCTTGTAGAAAATGGCAAGTTACCACCCTGGATACAATTCTAAAGCATACTTCAGATTTTAAAGAAGTTTCCCTCTAGCTAAAACCACAAATGTATAAACCGCTATTTATCTACTTCCTTCCATCATAAATTGCAGAAGCTAACAAATGGAATACAGGAAAGACAGGTTTTGATGATCTACATGATTATAAGAGAAGGATAGAAAGGTTTCTAACTTTGGGATTCTTTAAGTTTGGTATGAGCCGTGCTTCATTAATGCAAGTCTCTCCCGTTTCTGGTACAATGAACTAATACCAGGACAGAGTTTCATTCCCACTCTACAGACAAGGGTCAGCTGGTTTGTTTTTCCTGTACCAGAGACAACAGTTAACACCAATGACAACAGAGAAAATCTCAATATATAATTTGCTAACTGTTCGATCAAGTTTTAACAATATTTCACCTCTTAGCTTTTTACTTCAATTCTGTCGCTGTAATCTTATTTCCTAAGCCACTAATCTCTTTTATTGTCATTCCTTTCTCATCTCAGAGCAAATGCCATCTGTGCAGGAACCTGCTAGGGACACTGGCTGCAGCCCATACTTGCCCATCTAGGAACAGGAAAGCTGCTCAGCACCCAGTCAAATATTTCTCTTTCCTCTACTTACATCTACATGAAAAGAAATTCTGAGCTGTGGTCAAATCCACATTCTAATTCTGGAAAACCAGAACCTATTTCAGCAAAGCCACAGAGTTAACACTGTGACTTGGTGAGACACTGCCAGTGGATGCTCTGGAAGAGCAGCAGCTGCTGGCTTGGCATCACAAAGCCCCACTGCCTGCAGAGACCAGACCCGAGCCTTGCTCGAATGTAAAGTACTGGTGACAGCTCCTGGCACAAGCAGAACCTCCTCCACATTTTTACTGTCTCTTTCAGCTCAGTACATTGCTCAACATACATAACTCACGGAGAGAGCAGCAGGCTGCCAACCTGCACACAGATGAGCCATGAACACTTTTGCTGCTTTAGGTCACTAAAATGCAATGCAGTTTCCACAAACTCCTCATTTTGAACAGCTTCCTCCTAACCTTTACTCTTCTCTGCTGCCTTCTCCATCAAAATGTTGTTTTACATACCTCAAGAAACACACACATTATACCTTTTTTACTGAGTACTGAATTTACATTTCCATTATTTACAAGTGTAATTAGGTGTTATTTCTCCAATTTTAAATCTCCAAACTTGTCAAAGTCACAGCTCTCCAGAATGACAAAATAAATAGGCAAAATACAAGAAATGAGGAAAGTTGCATTACCCAAGTTATTTCCTCTGATCTATCAAATCCACTCTCAAGAAAACTTAGATAAGGAAGAATGGAATTTAAAATTTCACAAATCTAGCAAATACTAAATCAAACTGGCAGTTTCTTTTTTATACAAAAAAAACCCAACCAGACAAACATCAAACAAAAAAATCCCACCAACCAACAACAACGAAAAAGAAAAACAACCAACAAAACAAACAAACAAATAAAAACAAACACGAAAAACCACCAAAATGAGCAACTGGGAAAACTGAGGCTACATAGCACTAAACAGCTTAAAAGGAACAAGTAGCATTGCTGCTTACAGCCATGAAAACTATGTGGCTTGCTCTTCAGTGTGGAAACAAGATGTACCTTTAGTCAGAAAAAACCCAAACATCTAAATTCCTACAGATGTTGAAGACTGTCTATTGCAGTGTTTCTAGCAAGAAAATAGGCTAAAGATATTGCATGAAGTTTGGACTGGGGAGAAACAAACAATGACCCTTTAAAAATATCAGAACTTTCTACGCTTACTACTAGGAGAATTATTTAAGCACAGTTAAATAGCACTCAAAGTTTCTCAATCTTATTTTCCCTTAATGGAAGTGGCAGCATGCCAAACCAAATCCATACCTTTAAAAGACCTCAATTAATTTTCAACATGTCAGTTAAATTCAATCTCAACTTCTGTATCTGCTGCTGCAGTTTGACTTTAAAGAACAGTAGCATTTTTCTAAAGCAATGCCCTCTTTAATCCTTCCATTGTGACCTCCCTTAAAGGCTACCTTCTTCTCATTCCCAGTTTCTAGCATTGTGCATCAGTATTCCACTGGGCAACCAGAACAGCTATTAATGCTAATAAGCCCAGACAGGAATACACGTTTGTTCTAAAGAGACAGCAACTGCATGACAAGTAATAGGATGAGACATACAGGATTGCTAAGTCCTGGCTTTAAAATGCAAAATACAGAAACACATACTCTACAGCCAAAGCAAATTAATTCACAGGAGCAGTGAAGTATCACAATGTCTTATCAGGATGCAAGTGCTTCTTATAGATGCATTGTGGTGAATAGCACAGGATGTGAGCACGCTCAAATACGCCACTTACTAGAAGATTGCATCCTGGTCCCAGTGCAAGCCTCACTGCTATTCCCTCTCAATACTGACTGCACTCCTTGTAGCTGTCAGGACTTAATACTTATTTCTGAATACTCAAATTAGGCTTTGGTCTCCATCAATCTCTGTAATAACCAAGCTTAGACAACAGCTCAACACTACAGTGGCTCTTTCGAGGAAAGGGATCCATAAACAATATTACCTGGTTCAATAAAAACTCTGAAATATTCCTGGTGAAATTAACAAACCACAACAAGAAAATTCATAAGGGACACTGCATGGAGATTCTTACAAAGATGATTTAAACCAGTCTGGTTAAATGTCATTGTCCACAGTCAGTAAAAAATCCATGACTATCAGAGCCAGGTAACATTTGTAAATGTAACTTTCTCTTTAAGAGGAAAACAAGGTCAATAAAATGTGAGGCTAAGCTACTTTGTTCTGAATTTAAAACCAAGACCCAAGTAGACCAGCCAGCTCTACTTTGACCACTGAATTAAGAAAAAGCTCAAAACCCCCACACATATACTTTCTTATAATCCAACAACTGATCATGCAATATTTACACTGCTTAAAAGGGTACCAAACAATACTATAGATAATCATTTACCTTCAGTTCATCAAATCCATGACAACCTGTATGAGGTTAATGCTTGTTCTGAAGAGCTTCTAGTCTAGAAGCGAGGCAGAGTTGAAGAAGTGTGTGAAACTTATTCACATGCTTTTCCACTCATCATGCAATGGCTTCTGTCATCCAAAACCAGTAAAACCCAAAGGTTTAAAAAAAATAAGGAAATCATTTCAGCAGCTCAGGGATAAGGTAGCACAAACAGAAATGAAAAAGAAAATTAGTCAAATCCAATCACAACGAAGAAAGGAGCAGTATTAAAACATTTAAGCCAGATCAGAGTTGATATGGCTCAAAAATACATGTTGCAATTTGCATAAGATCTGACAGAAGTATGATGCCCAGTGGAAAACTACACACTTCATAAGATGATTCACCAACTAGCTGGCATAAATACAGAATTCCTGAAGGATATTTTATTTATATAATGTCCAGAAGCTAGATCCAATAAGGTAAGGACAAGTGTATGAATAAAAGAGGAAGCTCACATGAGCAAGCATTTCTGTCTTTTCTTCCACAAAAATCCTTCCCCCACGGCCTTTGAGATAAAACCTCTAGAAGCAAGTCAGATAACTTTGGTTATGCAAGATGTGTTGTGAATTTTAAGGGTTTCTTAAGCCCAGCTGGTAAATTAAAAGATTTTATGTACTTAACTTTTCACACAATATGACAATCATATACCCACTAACCTACCAACCACAGGAAGGAGAGGAGGTTGGGATCTCCATCTCAACAGATCTGCAGCTCAGGCATATGAAGTTGGCAAGCTGCTGTGGTGGGTTGACCTTGGCTGGGGCCAGGTGCCCACCAAAGGCACTCTACCCCTGTCCTCTGCAACTGGACAGGGGAGAGAAAGATATAATGAAAGGCTCATGAGTTGAGATAAGGACAGAGAGAGATCACTTACTGACAGCCAACAGGGGCAAAACAGATTCAGCTTTGGGATATTAACTGAATTTATTACCAACAAATAATGAGAAGTAAAACAAATATTAAAAACAAACAAATGGAAACACCCTTCCTCCACCCCTCCCTCCCTCCTAGGCTCCACGTCCTCCTCCCAAGCAGAGCAGGGAGATGGGGAATGGGAGTGACAGTCAGTTCATCACATGTTTTTCTCCTGCCACTGCTCAGGGAGAGGAGTCCTCCTCCTGCTCCAGCATGGGATCCCTCCCACAGGAGACAGTTCTCCAGAAACTTCTCCAGCATGAGCCCTTCCCACAAGCTACAGTTCAGGAATGGTTCCAATGTGGGTCACTTTTCCATGTGGTGCAGTCCTTCAGGAACACACTGCTCCAACATGACCCCCCACAGGGTCACAAGTCCTGCTAGGAAACCTGGTCCATCATGGGCTTCTCTCTGTCAGGAGTCTGTTCCAGGGTGGACTTCCCACGGGGTCACAGCCTCCCCTGGACATCACCTGCTCCGGGGTGGAGGCCTCCAGGGGTGCCAGGTGGATCTCTGCTCCCCCATGGAGCTCCCTGGGCTGCAGGGGCACAGCTGCCTCACCAGGGGCTGCCCCAGGGGAACCTGCTCTGGCACCTGGAGCAGCTCCTGCCCCTCCTTCTGCACTGACCTGGGTGCCTGCAGGGCTGTAGCTCTCAGATATTCTCACTCTGCTCTTCTCTGGCCACAATGACTTCTGCGCAATAACTTTTTTGGGTTTTCTTCTTAAATATGTTATCCCAGAGGTGCTGCCACCATCACTGATGGTCTTGGCCTTGGCCAGCAATGGGTCCCTCTTGGAGCCACTGGCATTAGCTCTGCTGGAGGTGGGGGAAGCTTCTGGTGGCTTCTCAAAGAAGCCACTCCTGTAGCCCCCACCCACGACCAAAATTAGGCCATGCAAAACTAATACAGCCACCTTCCCATAAGAACAACATTCCACCCTCTCAGCTGCCACCAATAAATACCAGATTGCAGTACCACACTAAAAAGAATCTGTTAGCAGGAAAAGGAAGGGAAAAAAAACCCCAAGATATTAAGTAAATATTGTCTGCTTTGTTATCATTTCTCTTATTCAGAAAGAGAATAAGTTTGCTTGTTCCATGCAAACTATTGTATCAGTACACAATTTGGGAAACTCTTGATTTCAGCATCAAGTTCTGGGGGTGTTAAAGTGGTAAGTAATACAACAGCCCAATAAAAAATAAACCACGACACTCAAAGAATAGAAGAAACTCATTTTTGCATTTATTTCCAAAAGCCAATTCCAGAGCCTCTCTGACATGCCCAACAAGATCCTCTACCTAGCAAACAATCACGATCATTTTTAGTTCAAAATGTCTCTAGAAATAAATCAGTTCTTTACCTACTTATATCCCTTCACTGAATTCCCTTGTTACTTCATTGCTGCTTTTCTCACTTCTAAACATATCCTGACCTCATATACACTTAATATATCTGGAAGTTACCTTTCTTCATAAGAGCTAAAGACAACATCATTGAGATTTTTATATCCACACACTTTCATTGGATGATCATATCATCTTACTGAACCAGACAGGGAATATTTTTTCTATGAATACAGGAAGGGAAGCCCATTATGTATGCTGTAAGGCTGGAGAAACAGGATGCTGGCTTCATTTTCACACGATCACCAATTTAAACAGTGCTAATGCTTTTTAAATTGCCGTGCCAGAATGACATGTTGCTATAGCTTTGCACTGAAAGTACAGTGTTTGATCGTGTATAAGGTACCAAATGCAAGATCACATTCAGGCTATTCCATATTAGAATTAGCTATGGAATTAGCTAGCATTTTAGAAAGAAATATTCTTTCCCTTTAGGAAATCACACTGATTTATAGCAACAGCTTGCTGACTTTGAGAGACACACATTTTTTCAGTCTTATTGGTCTCTCACTTTAAATAATTTATCAACAGGATAGATTTCTGTAATTTGAAGAAAATACAACTAGGCTTCTCTGCCACAGTTCCACCTGCTCTTTTCAGAACAACAAAAATAGGAAGTTGACATCTCAGACAATTTGCAAGCTGCATTTTCACCACAAAAGGGAAAAGAAATGAAAGCCCTCATTTCATCATCTTAGTCAAAATATTAAGAAAATAGATGGCACCAGCTGAAGAAGCAACTGCAGCAGTGTTAGTACAGAAGGCCAGGGCAATTTCCACAGCAGTTCTGTGGAATAGCCTCTGGAAAAGTTCTTCTGTTTATAAGGAAAATATAAAATGTTGTGATAGGGCTTAACCTGCAGCTTAAAAACAACCTATTTTAGAGCATTCAGTTTGAAAAGCAGACTCATGTCCAAAGCTTTAAGTGCCTGTGTAGCACCTACTGCAATTCTGCAGCAAAGAGCTATAAAAGGAAACAACATGTATTTCTCCCTTCTGGGCCTAGTCTTCATGAAGCAGAAATAACAGAAAAATAAAGCATCTATAAAACACCATATAGCTTTACTAAAGTAAATTCCAGTGTGTGCCTGTAGTACTTTCCAAGTCCTTTCTACCTGCCTAAAACCAGTCATTTTTCTCCATTAACATTCACATATAGTTCCCTATATGTCCATTAACATCACAGTTCTGTTTATGCAACCTCAAAGAAAATGAGTTGAAATTAATTTTACAGTCTAATTTGGTCATAATAAAAATCCACATAGTTTTGTGTAACCACCTAAACTACTAAAATTGAAATCTTAGAAGTAACTGCTGAATACTGGGAGCTATCTGGGGACATTCACGGTATCTGAGAGATTATTTCCTTCCTTTAGCAGGTTGTGCAATAGGGGTGCTGCCCTATAGGCAATTTATAATTAATTCTACTCAGTTTCTTGAAGCAGTTCAACTAACCTACATATGCCCTTCCCTCCAGAACAGTGTTTCATCTTCCAGCTTTATTTTGAGCTAAATGTTTCCCCTGAGCATTCCTACTGGACAACTGTATTCATTTCAATTAACAATTACCTATTTGCTAAAATTATCAGAATATACATGAGGGAGAGTAAGTAATAATGAAAGCATTCCAATTGCAATCCTGCTTCCCAGGAAGGGAAGGTAAAGATTCAAGTAGAAAATAAAGGAAGAATTAAGACTTATTTTCTACATGTGTAAAAACAGTTAAAAAAAAAAAAGAGCTGTGCATTTCAAATATGCAGGACATGATGTATTTACCACTGAGACATTTCCATGATTAATTTTACTCACTCACAGAGCAGCAAGGCATCAAATTCCAAGCCAGCCTATCCAGAGTCTAAGAGCAGTGCACTATTCCTATCACTTGTTCTTCTGTCTGTTCTGCTTTTTATATTAATTAATCTCTCAGTTTTGTGCAATGAAACAACTGGGCAACTAATCCAATAAGAACATTTGTCTAAGGAGGAAGCTATATCCAAGTACCACACGTGCTATCCACACACTTGAGGAAAAAAAGACACTGTTCCATCACAGGGTTATGCATTACAGAGTCAAACATTATCAAATAAGAAGTGAAACATTTAGGACAGAGTAGAACACTGTTCAGGCTTCTCAAGAGCAGTGCAGTTCCCACAGCAATCAGTCATTTAAACAGGATGTATAATCTACACTGACAAGTCCTCTGAACACTTGGACAGGAAACCCATGAAACATCCTTTCAGTTTGGAGCTGAGTTCTTCAAAGATAGCTGTGTCCTCCAAGAACTACCAGGAGAATAAAAATAATGCCATACTATCATAATGGAAGACAAAACGTATTTTAAAATGTAATCAGCCGTGGAAAACAATAGGAAAATTCTGGAACAGGCCCCTGAGACTCTCAATTGTGACAAGTAGCTGGAAATCAGGCCAGTTAAGTCCACAAAAAATGTGCATGAACCAGAACCTGGAGCTAGTCTAGCTCAGCACAAGAAATTATTTTCTCATCCATGATATTGACCCTAAAGCAAGGAAGAAAGATAGCAAGCATAGCAACAATAGCAGAGGTGCTGACTGCCCAACCTCAATAAAAGCAGGAACATAAGACATCACCCATGTACCACATTCCTTCCAGCCTCTCTTTGATTCTATCAGCTGCCTAGAGGAACAAGCTTTGGCCCCTTGTTCCCACTGCAGCCCAGCTGCATAGCTGAAGGATGGTCCTTTACCTCTCCAGACCCCCAAAAACCCCACTCTCCCACTGATCCACGGAGAAGCTGTTCTTCCCATGATCACAAAGAGCACAAAACATCTTTCTCCCAAGAGCTAAAACATCTGTGTGTTTTCAGAAGAAAAACAAAAAGCAAATGTCATCCACATGAGGCAGCAAGAATGACAAGACAGCAGGACAAATGCAACAAGATGTAAAATTGCTCAAGTGGACACCACTGTATTCTGACCTTAGAAAAACAAACCCAGCTACATCTTACAAGACTACATAAAAAGGAAGTCAATGTAAAAAAGTTTGTTTAAAAATGACAAGTTCAGCGTCATAACTAAATGAAAGAGATTAAAGTAGTACATACATTCTTTAAAGCAATATGGTTTTAACTAAGCTAACTTCCCCTTAGAAATTGATGCTTTCCAACCCATGGTTTTGGACACCAAAAATCATAGCAAAGAACAGGCAATTAAAACTAATAAATTTCAATAATGTTTAGGAATCAAGGTCAGCTCTCCAATACGTAAAACATGAAGCATAGAGCCCTTCTGCCAAAAAGGAAAGAAACACAAGTTATATAGATAGCCTCAACAAATTAACAACTGTTAAGATTTCTCCAAATCACAGCAAATTAAAAATAGAACAATCCAACTAATCCATACAGCACTTAAAAGTTTTCAGTCTACTCATGTAGTTGCCCATGGCACAATTCCTAACACTAGGCAATTCAATTCTTTCTGCAGAACTAATGGAGCTCAGAAGTAAAATTAATATAGAAAATTAACTGTCAGAAGCATTATGGTAGGATTTCCTTCCAAACTATTGATGCTTCCTTTCAGAAGTCTGAATGAATGAATGAAACATGTTTCTTTACTGTTGTTCCTAATGACATGTGTAGCCCATGAGGCAACATCATTCATAGGTTCAGTCATCTTGTAATAGCCAGATATTTTGCCCATTGAAGTAACTGCCTTGCTGCTTTTGAGAGCTGATAATTCAATTCTTCTAGGTTTTACTTTCACAAGACACTTCCATTAGGACAATATTGCCTTTCAGTCTTCCCATAAATTAACACCAATAAAACTGTCTTTTAAAGAAATTAAAAGTATTGGCTTGTAAGAGGACAGATAGGAGCAAAAATTAGGTCAACTAAACTAGGTCATCCATTTATACCTCTATTTATCTGGTACCTTTTGGGAAACATTTTTCTCTACTCAATCTTTTTAGCTGTGTAAGATTTTTTTTCATTCTAAAGCTGATGACAAGAGGGTAGCGAGAACAAGGCCCTCAGGGACACAAGCAGTAACTTTCCTATGCAAACCTCAGTGACTGAAACATCCTGACACCAGCATTCAGAAATACTTTAAAAAAACAATTTCCAACTCAGAATGACAGGCCTAAAGCCTGACAGACCTGACTGTGCTCTTCTGCCCTTACAGCTCTTTCCTTACCTTGCTGCACTCTCAGCTCCCCTAGTAAAGCTACTGGCTTTGCACTCATCTCGTCTCATCAACAACGGGTCTGGACAATTGTCCCCATCTTGTCTCACCAATATTGGGTCTGAAGAATTGTCCCCCTCTCGTCTCACCAACACCG
>VXBQ01008649.1:263611-298084 GCA_013400175.1 Phainopepla nitens | reverse complement strand
CCCGTTTGAAGTGGATGGGACCGCCCGAAGGGCGCCTCTTGGAGCGCTGGAAGGGACCACTAGGCGCGCGGGGGGGGGGAGGCTGAGCGGAGCGGAGCGCGGTGCTTCCCGGCTGGAACACAATGGGCGGCGGTGGGTGCCCGCGGCGCCGCGCCGGGAGGCAGCGGCATATCGGGACATGTAGTCGCGACAGCGCCGCGTCCCGGGGCTGGGCGCTCACGCATCATCCCGCTGAAACGCCCGGATTAGAAGGGTCCTGCCCCGGGTGGGAGCCCGCAGCCGTGAGAAGTGCCGGGGGGTCCCTGCGGCCGCGGAGCCGAGCCGCGGCGGGAGTGGACGCCGGGCAGCGGGAAGATGGCGGGGCGGGACAGGCAGGGGACAGGGACGGGGACGGAGCGGACACCTGGCCGGGGATGCTCCTCGCCTGTTTGTATATATGTATATTATATATATGTCTGTGTGTGTGTTTGTATATTAATTATATATATGTATGTAAGCGCATATTCTTTATGAAGTGTGTACATATATATGTATGTGTGTGCGGATAGATCGATAGATAGATAGAGAGGGAGAGAGAGATATCTACTTAACAGAAAGGCGAGGCTGAATCATGGAGGTGCGGCCGGTTGGTGTCCGCGGGCCGGGCCGGGGCCAGGCAGGCAGAGGGTCCCACAGCGGGAGGCTCAGGCACCCGCGCCTTCATATTTTAAACGGAGCCCAAAATCTCTGCCTTACGCGGTGCTGGAGGATTTGGCAGTGTGCTATTTCATTCGTAATGTTATATGGAAAAGTTAAACTTCTTCATGATTGGTGTCCTGATGACATTTGTAACTTCTGCTTAAGCAAAGCAAAGCATTTGTAGAGGTGTGCGTATGTACAGCCTTATAGCTTGATAAATATTCCAAGTGAAGTCTTTTAAAATGTGGTTTTATTGGTGATTTACACGGCCTGGAGTGATGCTGTTGATCCAGTAAAACTTAGTCACAGGCGCAGATGAAAAAAGGTCCAAGCTGAGAAGCACAACCCGGCTGAGCCACTCCTGCCCAACCCCCCTTCTCTGCTGCGTGTGGCGCTTGCGGTCACACCGACACAACCCCTGTCGGACAGGACATCCGACCGCCTCAGGGAATTCCGTCAGCTGCAATATAGGTCCACAGCAAATCGGTGTGTTTTCTTCCCTGATCATTCCATTAGTCTAGCTTTGTTACCAAAATAAACCTACAAAAAGCTTGGTCTTCCTGTGTTGGTGTAAGATATTACTGTTTTAGAAGGCTGCCAAAGAATACCACTTGCACACTAGAATTAGTACAATGGCACATTACCACCCTCGATCTAATTCAGTGCCCACCAACTCACCATCTTCGCAGTGGAGGCAAGTTTTGAGATACTGCATAGGAGCCTGAATTGTAGCTGCTTCTGCATGGACACACATTTCTTTCTCCCACATCTGCTACAGACACAGCCATCTCTGGCAGAGGGGTAGCTGGAAAATTGAGAGGCTTAGCATTTTCACAGGACTTGCTGCAGACTTCAGCATCTTATTAAGGGGTCGGATTTTTTTAGCTGTTGATGTTCATCAGCAAATACACAGGAGAGAGACAAAAGGATACATGAAGGAGCTGGGAAAGGGCATCAGTTCTGTGCTGAGGTTTAGTGAAGCCTGAGCACTCCACATAAACACATCAGCTGTCCAAGCTCAGTCTCCTCTCCATGTCCTTTGCACCAGCTTCCATAATAAGCTAATCAATTGGCTCCAATGAGCCACAAGGATACCTGCTTTTCTTGTTTTAATTCCTCTCTTCCTTCCCCTTTTCTTTCTCCAAACCTCCTTTTCTACAATACCAAAAGACAGCTTTAAAGGGAAAGACATAAATTAGAGAGAGAGCACAAAGAAACCAGAGAGCACAAGGATAGCTGGGGCTTGGATCATCAGATAGTTTTTCCATGTCACCTTGGTGGATTTCCATCTGCTTAGGAAGGTTGCTGTTTGCTTAGCAGTTGTCCTGGCAAACCTGCTCCCAGTGCCAGATGGCAGGTAACTTCAGAAAAGTGATACTTGAGACTATACAACCAATTAATGAAGTCTTGAATGTTATATGGTTTTCTTCATTTATTCACACAACCGAGTTATAGAGGAGGAAAAGAAAGATCATGATGAATCTTATATCATTATTGCCTGACATGGAAAGGACCCAGTTGTTAGTCTGGCCTCATTCACAATCTGCAGCTGAACTGTAATAAACTTTTGTAAACCAGCAAGTCTAACTGTGGCCTTTCGTTTGGTTTAACTGATAAGAAAGTTATACAGTCTCACAAAACAAAAAAAGTCCCCAAACTAGGCATGTGTGACTAGCCAAAACTAAGGTGTATACATGAAACAAAGAAATTAGGAATAGTGTGGAGAACTGTGCCTGGCATTGTCTGCCTGTGCATGTGTACCTGTACCTGTGAGAGCTGCAAACCAAACAGCACCAGTTTTATCTCCCACAGTCTTGCAAATGCTGCATGAGGTAGTCTCATGTCTGTGCTATGAACAGACACCTAAAGCCTCAGCAGCAAAAATGACATTTTAGCAGAGACTTTTGATCTGAGGCTCAGACTGCCTGGGTTAACCCCAGCCATCTGACCAATGCAGCATGTGTGCATGAGTGCGTATTTGTGTAGCTGTAGGAGAGGGGTGGAAAAACAGACACACCGCGTGAATTACTCACCCTATAGATAGAACAGGAAGTTTCCAGCCAAATCTGTAGAAGAAAATTCTAGTTTTGTCTTAACAATCCATACAAGTATGGTCCTTGAAGAAAGGCAGGTAAATCACCTGCAGCTTCTCTGCTATGATCTCATTTTGCCTTGCCATGCACTACTCCAGCTGCTGTAGGGAAGGAAGACAGACAATTTTTTTCTGTTCCAAGGTGGCTTCTCATGTTCCCACAAGGTAAACATGATGTAAATTGGTAAATGTGCTTCCTGGCCTGCATAACATAGTGCTGCTCAGCCAGTGGGTGGGACTACCACACATCCCAGTTTACCGACCTTCAGAGGTTTCCCTCAAGCTGAGATGGAGCACAGGCTCACATCAAAGCTGTTTGCCTTCAGTGCCTCTGTGGCTTGGAGCCGTGTTCAAAACCCAGCACATATCTACCCAAAGGTGTGTTTCAGAAAGAAATCAAAGAACTGGGGTGAGAGGGAAGGGTGAAAGAACCCTACAGCTCTGAGTAAGGGCATCACTTCCTATAGTTTTAATTCCTCCTTTGTCCAGCAAAACAAGATCTTGTATATTCCTTGTAATTTCATGTGACTACATTACAATGATTGCTCACTTTGTCACTGGTTTCTTCTCCTCTTTGCAATGATCTGCAGACTCAGAGACTTTCACTCTTTGGAGTAATGCAAAAGAACCATAATGCACCATAACACTTTATGCTGTTGTATAATTAATGATGTAATACTGAAATTATAATTAATTTACGATCAATATATCCTATACATGAAAGCCCAATTAATTTTATCTATACTGTGTGTCTGAAAAGTTTTTGTAATCAAAATTAATTAGGTTAAAAAATAGATGTTAGCATTTATAGATTTCATAATAACACTCCTGAAATATACTCAAAGTGCAGCTAGTTGGAAG
This sequence comes from Phainopepla nitens, assembly GCA_013400175.1. Lineage (NCBI taxonomy): Eukaryota > Metazoa > Chordata > Aves > Passeriformes > Bombycillidae > Phainopepla > Phainopepla nitens. The sequence continues at coordinate 294,453 of VXBQ01008649.1, read as the reverse complement.
TTTTCTAAAAATGTGGCGTTTCAATGGAAAATGCTGTTTCTGTAAAAGTTACATTTTCCACAGGAAACAATTTTGCCAATGTTTTTCTGCTTTCCGACAAAAACAATGCACTGTTATTCTTACAGATGCAGAAATGTCTTTACCATTGAAGTCAGCACAACTTGGGTTAGGGACTCAGCACATGAAAGAACTGGAGCATGGAGTATAAATGCCAGGAAGCTGTTGAACAGCTCAAGGGTAGGCATAAAAACTAAATCCAAGCGAAACATTTGGCTTTGATCTGGCAAACTGAAATGCAATGTGTCTTTCCACAAAAGTCAAAATGTTTCATGCTGGTTGAAAATAGTTAAATGAAACATTCAGGAATATCAGTATCACATACTTTTTGTATACTCTTTTGTATACTCCTCAAAACATTTCAGTATTTAGTCACTTTTGTTTCCAAAGAGGACAAAAACCAATGTATCAAGTTTTCTGGCTGATCCTCAGCTACAATTTCACCACTTAGATTATAAGTAACAAACTAAAAGACAGCAACCCCCATGGAGCCTCAAAATTTTAATTTTCAAAACAGAAGGCATTGTGGACAATAGATCTCAGTAAGATACATAGTATCCTTTGTATACTACAAATAAATTGGATTTCTGATTTAAACCTGAAACTAATCTCATTTTAAATGAGTCATAAAGACCTGATCAGTGTCTGTATAATATGTTCCATTCATATTCATTAAGTGCCATGTGACTGCTGGATTTTTTGACATTTGCCTCTATTACTCTCAGTTCAGCAATGACAGTCTCCTGCAATTGCCACTGAAAATACTCCTACTACAACTTAATTTTACCTGGTTTGCTTAGTTTTTATCTTTATTTACCATCTTCTGGGACTCATTGTGTGACATTGCTAAAACCCTTAAAGTTTCTTATGCAGGTAATAAATATTTTAGACCAGAATTACTAAGTTTCCTGATAATGCATATTTTGGAATCCTGTCTAAGTGTAACATACACCCCCCACAGCCCATACAAACATACTTTCAGCACATAGAAGAAACTTTGTTCTTGCTGCAGCACTTACTGAAGCAGCATTGAGGTTTCAAGTGGTTTTTAGGTATTGCTAGCATGCAACTGAAACAAAAATAAGAGTGTGATCATCAGCATAATCTTCTACCATGACCAGCTTTAAAAAGAAAATAGCTGTGAAATACTGGTGGGGTTTTTTTAAAATTTTATTTTAACTTAATGTAATTAAAGATTGTTGACTGAGGTACTTCTTTGATTTTTGTGAGTGGAATAAAGAAATGTTTCAGAATACAATCTAAATTTTCTGCACGTTCACAACAGTGTTAAAATAAATAGCATATGGGTTTCAAATTAATTGCCGTGTCCCCTTTTGATAGTTGCTGTTCGACAGCCTCTCTGCAAAGCCATCCCTGAGAGGCCTGAAGACTGTTATCTATACACGTCACTATTAAGGCAGTGGGAGACCTGCTTTGTGCTATTGGAGCAGGAAAATCAGGAGCCATTTTCCATCTGTACCTTTTGACCTTATTAAAATGGGGCGCAGAATTTCCGAAGTGTGCCTCGGCAGCGCCTCTGAGCCGGGGTGCCGCGGCGTGGGCTGCTGCGGGCCAGCTGCAGCGCTGCGCTGCTCCCGGGAACCTCATTTGCCTCCTTGTGACAAAGCTTTCCTCGAGGGTATTCCCCGGGCACAGCCCAGCACATCTGAAATGGAAATGGCAGCAGCAGAAGGTAAGCCTGTGCACAGGCCATGCTGGGTATCTCTGCTCTCCAACCTTTGCCTGCGAGTGTCAGAAAGAGCATCGTTAGAAAAACTGGCCTGTTTAAAGGACACGGGGGGAAAATCTGGATGTTCTAATGGGAGGCGCTCCTTCAAAATGTGATTTTGAAATGGGTAATTGAATAAAAATGAAGTTTGCAGTATCCCTTGGAAAACAAATAATCTTAGTGTCAAATTTTGCATCGATGAATCCAAAAGGTTACTAAAAACGGAATGAGCTTTGCTTATCTTGTTCAGTTATTGTGAATCAGCCCCGAGAACAAAAGAATAAACCAGCTCTATGTCAGGGTTCTTATCCATTAGCATAGCAATATTTGTACCATCCTTAAACAAACCCTAGACTTGTTTGTCTCCGGTTTCACATTCATCAGTACACATTTAAGTATTCCCACTTCTCTAAAATGCATCTTTACTGAAAACAACACAAAAAATTGCTCGACAGAATCTGAGCCAAAATTATTAAACACTGCTCTTTTTACCTGGCATGAGCATTCTCTGGATGCACATACTATTCCATTTTATTCTGAAAATCCTATTAAAATAATAACAAGGACAGAGACTGCTAATGCATTAGATGGACTGGTGAAACTGAGATCCCTAAGTGTCCTTCCTGTGAAATGCTGGCTGTTATGACCATTAGTAGTCATAATGGCCAGTTCAGATTCTCAACTATTTTATAGATTTTAAAAAATATATTTTTAATAGTCTCTTAAGGGAAATAGCAAGCTTTATAGTTTGGGAAACAAAACCAGATGGGGAGGGAAAAAAAAAAAGAAAACTAAAGACACCCCTCCCCCTCAAGCCCACAAAAATTATGCTGTAAGGAGCCACCCTATATATGACCAGATCTGTCTATATATTAACTTCAAATAAATATGGGTACAGTTCTGACTTTAATATCTAACATGAGTTTTCTCCCCACATTTCAGTGAAAGGTTTGCTGTTATATCTGTGCACTATAGCAAAGTGACATAAGCCCAGCATATACTGTGTCCAACAATATTCATATTTCATTATCAGAGAGCACAACAATAGTTCCATTGTGTAGGGCAGCTCTCCTTGGAGGTGGAAGGAAGGCTGCACACAAGCTTCCAGAGTGGTCCAGAAATACGATGGTGACACCAGACTGGCTCATGTAAACAGGAAATCAAACCAGGATGTAAACTGGACTGCTTCCATATTCAGTAATATTTAGCTAAAAATAAACAGTTTGAATAGAGGTAGGAAAGCCAATTCTCTCTGTAAACTCATTTTTCAACTTGAATTTTTCAAGACTTGGTAGAAAAGTTTAAATAAAATTAGTGTTAGTGTTGCTCTATCAATATGTCTGTAGTGAGATTGCAGTAACTTCCAGAGGGCCTATTAGTGTGAAAAGGGCGATGGAAAGTCTCTTTCCAGAGAATAATAAGGACTTGGAGATGAAGACTGAGAAGGGATACAACTGATCTATAAGTTTATCAATGAATTAAAATAATCAAGGAGAAAGAAGTTCTACTTAAGCTAAAAGACAATGTAATCATAATAAATAAATACAGACTGTGAAATCTAGAACTGATGAGCCTTTTCATTCTGAGAAGAATAAGGGGTTCTCATTCAGCCCACACAGAGTGAGGAGGAGAAGCTGGGGTTTTTTGTAAGAGTATAATCTAATGCTATCCCTGTCTTCAAGACATCATGTGGAATTCACCTGGGAGTTCCTCTGCAATCTGAAGTTCTTATGAATTCTCTGACTGTTGAAATTAGGCCAAACTGCTCTCCAACTTTAGGAATAGGTAATATAGGGTAAGAACTGGAAAAGAATAGCAAAAGTCACCAAGTCCAAGCTCCTGCCATCACATGTAAACCTGAATATAATCCAATTAATAACACTGTCAAGCTTCATCTCCAAATAAATCGTATTATTTGCCTCCACTGGCCACACAAGAAGATATTCCAAAACCTCAGTGCTATAACTCTGGCAGGTTTTTCTTATTTTCAACCTCAGTTTTTCAAGGATATTCTTTCCAGCATAAAGTATCTCTTCATCGCAATTATCTTTATTTTACTATATTAGAACAGTTATGCTTTTGCTCTACTCTTATGCCATAAACTGCTCATCATTTCTAACAGGCTCTTGTTCATAGCTGGAGAGTCAAATTAATTATTTAAGATGAATCAATCTTTCTTGCATGGGGAAGATTAGGTATGTGCCAAATTCCAGATTATTAAAAAACTTCCCTAATCTCTGCATCTGCTCGCCGAGGATGAAGGTTAAAAGACCCAATGAGTAGATGTAATTCTAAGGGAAAATAGGGAAACACAGGAGGAAGCTTTCTGGTTAGAGTTTCACTGGTGGTAAGCAAGAACAGTATGCCACTTCCCACAGCTATGCTTGCTGCCTGAGAAGAGCAGCAAGGAATGGCCAAAGGCTCTCCAATGGGTGGCTGTCATGATTCCCACCTGGAGTACTGCATCCAGCTCTGGGGTCCTCAGCACAAGAAAGACATGGACCTGTTGGAGTGAGTCCAGAAAAGGGCCACCAAGATGGTTAGAGGGATGGAGGACCTCTTGTACAAGAAAAGGCTGAGAGAATTGGATTTATTCCACCTGGAGAAGAGAAGGCTTTGGGGTGATCTAACTGTGGTCTTTCAGTACCTGAAGGAAGCCTACAAGAAAGAGGGAGAAAGACTTTTTACAAGCCCAGGTAGAGATGGGATATATGGGAATGGATTAAATCCCAAAGACAGTATGTTTAGATTAGATATTAGAAGGAAGTTCTTTGCTATGAGGATGGTGAGACACTGAATCAGATTGCCCAGAGAGGTTGAGGATGCCCCATCCCTGGGGCAGACCAAGATGGATGGAGCTCTGAGCACCCTGGCCTACTGAAAAGTGTCCCTGTTCATGGCAGGGGGCTTGGATGATCTTTAAGTTCCCTTCCAACCCAGACCATTCATAGCACATTCCATTAACAGCTATCAAGGCTTTGGCATTGCCATAGACTATGTGACACTGGAATAGGACCCAGAAAACAAGCAAGCCAAATGACCTAGCCTCCAAGGAGAGCTCTTTCTTGAGCAAAGAGTCCATATGATCCAATCTCATCACCTCAGGCCCATTGGAAATGTTGGATAAGTAAATAAATAAGGTGCCCAGTTTTTTCTCCCCCTGAATGTAGAACTTCCCTAGAAACCTGGAGGATGTGGAAGGAAAAAAGCCCAGACATATTTGGCCATGAGCCAAACATCTTGGCTTCAGGGGTCACAGTTCTGACCTGGACACACACAAAGGAGATCCTGGATGGTAGAGGTAGAATTTAAGTGACTACCAAGAGAAATCACATATAGTAGAGGCAGTGCATGTTCTCATTCATGGGCAAGCTCTGAGGGAAAAGGATTTCTGCACCATCTAGAAGCTGATGAGAAAGTGTAAATGCAAACTCTGTGACAAGGCCTGTAATGAAACTGCCCTCCAGTGCAATGAATTTTACTCTAACTTCCACCCTGTTCCTAGTCCTCAGGTCCACAAGGATTGCTTTTTTTCCTTCTGCAGCCTTCTGCCACCAAAAAGTTCATTAGCATATTCTTATTTTGATCATTAATGAAGGTGATGAATAGTACCATTGAATGATCCTGTGCTCATGACTGAATTCTGAGAAATTCCACTTGCAAAACAAACAGATCCAGAAAACCAAAAATACTAGCATGTGACTTCCAGTAGTTAAAACTGTTTCATTTTCACAGTACAGACTTCAGGTTTCTTAGCTTCATAGCAAGCTAAAGTGGATGATAAAATCTGTAAATATGAACTAAAATAGAAAGAGGAAGACAAGAATGATTCAGTTGTGATAAAAGGAAATCTGCACAAAGAATGAGGGTAAAATACAATGCAGCTGTTACATTTCAGCATCACTTATTGAAGAAAATTAATATCAAGCTCTTTTAAAATTATTCTTTTCCCTCTTTTTATTTAGCTCTTATGTAGGAAAATGTAGTCATAAAACTATTTTGCACATATATTTAACTATAATTTTCAAGCATGCACTCTTGAAAGTGCTAGGACCTCAGCGTTAACATAACTTGCTTGCAGTATTGATTGTATGTATGTTTGCTGGTTAATTATTTAACTTTGAAACAGCTCAATATTATATTGTTCCTGGTTGTTCTACCAATTTATACTTCTGGCAAGCATCAATTTCTACTCATCACAGAAGAAACTCTACTTGATTAGAGTCAGAAACCATTCTATTTGGTTATATTTTCTAAGTGCAACATGTACTCTGTACATGGAATAAATGATATACCTGCTACATTGCCAGATGCATAGTCAGTAGGCAATCTCCTGCAAACATGGCGGGGTTTGTTGTTTTCGTATCAATATTAACCATCTCAATCAAAATGCAAAATTCATACTCACGGCCATCTGGATGGCTGCAAACACAAAGTCCTCGGACAGAATTGTCCAGGGACTTGGTGTTTACAAATGGAGAATGGCTTTCCCTCCTTTACTCATGTAACTTCAGAAACAAAATTAGCCAGATAAAAATCACTGTGAAGTATTATAGCATATACTAAGCATTTTCAAAGCATTTCTGTCAAAGAATTGAACAGGATGTAAATTATTAATACCAAGGAAACAATGGCATAAGCATATGGGCAGAGCAACAAAGATAAAAGTTGTGCCTTTCATTACAGAGAGCACCAAGCAGATCGAAGTATGCATGATGGAGAACACACTTGAGTATTTCTAATTTATGACAGCAATAATCACAGGCAGTGTACAAAAATAATACGAGGTAAATTTCTTCCACTAATGTTATTTGAAGTTACAGCCCCAGGAAGACACACTGCCTGGACTGTTAGCATTTTTCACAAATTAGTATGGTGTCAGTGTGTTAGAAGGATATATCTGCTAAGCAGACAGGAAGTCTCCTGGAACAAGATACATAATTGACAAACATTTAATAGATCAAATCTGCTATATATACATACAGGCTGTCTTATTGGAAATACCTGCAGAATCCATTAGCAACTCTTTGGATTACATTATTTTTCTCTCAAACAACCAAGAACCAAGGAGCCTTTAACATAGTAAAGCACTTACCATTTCTTCCATAATCTATCTGGCAGTCAACGAGTAGGTAATAGCATGTCTGAGTGCTTTGAATACTAAATACAAAAATAGAGAAAGCCAAAATATTCTCAGATCCACACAGAACTACTAAAGTGGAACACTCACAAAGTTATCTGTACTCATGCTTTAAATCTGCTTTTAATTTTAGCCTTTACTTGCATTATACAAATCCAGCCAAGTTGACAGTCACATTCTGTAAAACTGGTATAACCAAATAAGCAGCCTTTTAATATGCTCAGCAAAATTCACCATTCCTGAAAAGCCTGATCTCTGGCTAAGTGCAAATCTATATGGTGCCTGAGTTGTTTTTCGGTTTTGCTTTGTTTCATTCTAAATGAAACGTTGTCTTCTACCTTGCTCACAGAAATGGAGATCCACAGGAGAGGGAACATTCAGCAGGATTTTTATTAGGAGGCCTCTCAAATGCAGTGATCCCAGCAGCACTGCTCAGCTCACACCAGAGCACGGGCACAGCATCTTGGGGTTGTCTCCTGTGTGTACTTCAAAGGCAGGGATCCAGCTGCCTAATTGTGTATCCATTTAATTCATCTCCCTCAGAGACAGCCCAGAGAAGCCATTGCTAAACTTACTGCTCATGTCCTGATACCGGTTTTAAGCAGGACTGCAGGGCAGACCTTCAATACTCTGAACTAATACCCTGTACTGACTCAAACAGAAGAAACAACAATAGGCAACAGATTTGGTAGACACCAGGAGAAATATGGTACAATGAGGAAGAGTCAGCATGGTTTTTGTAAAGAGAAGTTGAACTTTTCCTATCTACCAAAGTCCTCTGATGTGTCAATAAAACATTGGCAGCACAGATCTGTCTGATACCATCTGTTTGGATTTCTAGAAGGCACTTAAAAAGTTGCCCTCCCTTGAGGCACTTGAGGAAGGTAATCAGACACGAAGAAATGTTAAGAAGATGGGAAGAAAGAAGGTAAAGTATTAGCTGCCTCCCACAGTAGAAAGAGATCACACATGAAGTCCCACATGGCTTTGTGCTGAAGTCCACATTGCTCAACACAGATCACAAGGGATCAGAAAACAGTGTCAAATAGGGATGAAAATATTTGCTGATGGCACTGAATTAGTCAGTGATATAGACTATGGCTGACTGTAGACTCACATAAGAACTTCCTACCATATAATGATTAGGCAACAAAAATTCACTGTAGAGGAACGTAAAATGAGGACAAACATTGCTAGAAATCACTACATAAGGAATCAAGAATATAAAATATTCTTTTTCTGTTGTATAAATACATGACATGTCCACATCTTCAGCAGTGTTTATAGCTATGTGTCCATCTGAAGATAGATACAGAAGTCCTATAAAAGATACAGATAAGTGAAGCAAGTGTGATTAAAGATATGGAGTGATTACAGGATGAAGAACAATAAAATAGATTAAGGGTTTTGTTTGCAAAAAGAAAACATACACTAGAAAAAAGTAAAATCAGGAGTGGCCTGAATAGGTGAGTAGGAAATAACTGTTTCCTTCAGCACAAAATCTGGAAGATATCAAATGAAGCTAGAAGATGCCAGTGCCCAGGCAAACAGAAGGACCCGTGTCTTCCCTCATCACATTATTAACCAATAGAACTTGTTCCAGGACATTGTGGATGCTAAAATGTACCTGAATTCAAAATAAGATTTTGATAAATTAATGGAACAGAAGGACACCTAGGACTATTCAATACAAACCCACATAAAATAGTTTAGGAAGTCACAGAATTACTGATAAGTAGACCCTCAAAATGTACTTTGGGAAGGGCTTCTAGAGGGCCCTTATAACCTTCCCAGGAAACTTACTTGGTGGTCACTATTACTCAGGAAACAAGGTGCAGAGCTAGATGAAATTGGTCTTACCCATATGCAACTATTCAAGTTAGAATCAGAGTTATGCACTGTCAGTGCTGAGCCACTGTGCACAGAAGTAATCTGTGCTTCACCTGCAGGATGAAACTGGAGTTTCTGGGCTGTGCCATCAAACTGTGCACATACAGCTGCACTCCTTGGAGAAACATCAAGCCTGCTCTACACATGGGGCCACAATCACCAGTGTGTTATGAACATCCAGGGTTTCTAACATAGGTCAAGCCTCTCCTCACAACTGTGCATGCTCACTGACATTGCACAACTGTCAGAGTTCCCAGGAAAAGGGTTGCTGCATGCCTCCAAATCTTAGACAAATACACCGTTTCTCTATATTGTGCCAGATAACCTCTAAGTGAGAGATAATTTGTGTACATGAGAACACCAAAGGATGGTAATCCTACTTGGAATATCTTACATTATCTGGAGTGAATGTGGCTTGTCTGACTTGAACCACAGTTTTTATATCATTTGGTGGCTCTTGTTTCCATTGTCTGCAAATGAGCAGCCACTTTGTCTCTGCTCGGTCGTGGGACCTAAAGGTTTGCTAGACAGTTACATTTCTTTACCCTCACCATTTTTGTTGTCACAGTTCTCAGTCTTATAACGAGAAGTGGTTGAGTTCATGAGAACACCCTCAAATTTCTTTTTGCCAGAGTGATCTTCCTGGTCTGTACTGCACATGTGACTGAGTCTCTTGAGTACAGAGGTGTGGTTATGTAGTGAAGTAAACCAAGATAGGTCTTAACCATGTTCATTTGCCTTAGTGTTTGCTTTGTAGGTTCAACATAGTTTTCAAGTTCGTTGACCTCCAAATAGTACAGGCTGCAAGTGCATCTATGAAACCTCCATACCTTTCAAATATCTGAAATTTCTGGGATATTTAATGTGTTCTGTTATATGAAACAACTTAATCATAAATATTGCTGTTCAATGCTATCTTGTTCTTATTAATTGCCTTGCTGACTAATGAATTATTTAGCTAAATTTCATTAATAAAACTAGTGCAATAGTTGCTGCAAGCAGGTCCTCATCACCTCTGTGTCCGAATAAATCCATTGCCAAATGCTTTCAGGCTCTGCCTCAGAAATTAGCACAGGCTTATTGTCAATTTATCCTTAATATCCTCTGTACAATGAAAACAAATTTTTTTTCTTCTGTTTCTGCCTTTTGTTGAATTTAAATTTTTTTTCAATTATTCTTGCATGGTTTTTGGTCAGCACAATACCAGCATGAGTTCTGTGGGATTTTTCTCAAATCTCCACATTTTCCTCAAAAGAACAGTTTCCTTTTCTTTTAGGACTAGTTAACCTGCTGCAGACAATACTGTTTTATTTAAGATGTCTGTAAGAATTGATTCAGTTTTCTACCAGCTATCCAGAAGACGTTTCAGTTTTCTAAAACATTACGTTACTTCCCTTTGTATCTGAGGAATTATTTGTAGATTATGCTAAGTGAATTGTGTTGTGCCTTGGTCCTACATCCCATACTCTGAAACAAAGTGAGACCTGTTTGACAAAGAGTAATGTAAGCCCCCAGTTTTACATTCAATTACAAGCTATATTTTCCCATTTTTTTTCTCACAGAGAAAGGTTTTCTCACAGAAAAGTTGGCAGCAGGGATACCAAATCTTCCTGAAGAATATTTTCTAGGAATTGTTTATACAATTTACCTCTCTATAGCTTGTCCAGATGGTTTTCCATGCTGTCCTATCATTGTGTCTCACTTCAAAGCTCTTATAGACACATTATGATTTTCATGTGTCTCACAAATAAATATGCAAAGTTTTGTTACTGTTACTAATGTGACTTTCACCTGGAGGGGGCGGGGGGCTGGTGCTTTTGGCTGTTTCTGAAAGAACACAGATAAACTTTCTGACATCTAATGACAATGTGCAATATTTCCTTCTCTGCTTGAGCGTAAGTTTGCTCCCCCAGTTAAGTGTTCTCCATTTGCTCCATTCCTGCCACAAGGCTGCTCCAAGGGCTGCTGGTGAAGGAGCTTAGAAACCTGTTTCACACATGTTAACGAATTATCAGCCTTTCCAGCTCACACTCTGCTTTCAGCCAGCTCAGCAGAAGCAGTCAATCACCAAAAAGCTGGAGCCTTCATTGATTTCAACTGCTTGGCTTTTCTAAAGGCAAATATACATGGATATAGATATTTATTATCAATTCCTCTCATTTTATCGCCTACAAGCTTGAGCAATTAATCAATAATGAACAGCCTCCTTTATACTTTACAGTCACATTTTAAGCTGAAAAATAGCCTGAATGACAGCACATGCTGATTGCAGACACACAGTAGCAGCTGCAATCCAGCTTCTGTGGGAGATTCTTCTGCAGCCAGCACCAGCACAGGGGACAGTGTGGGAGCAGATGTTTGTGGCTCTGTGTCCTGCACAGGGCTTCTGCCACAGGAGATCAGCCTTGGTCCCACCAGCTCTGTGGGAGGCATGGGGGTAGCCAGCAGGAACACCCATTTGGATCCACCAGGGAAAAAGGGTACAGGGAATTACTGAGAGTGCTGCCGGAGCGTAGCTGGCCCTCACTTGGGTGTTGTTTATTTAGAGCATACTGAGAGCTGCTGAATTTGGAATCTCTTCTTTGTGGCACAGCCACAAGAAGTGTAGGCTTAGGACTTAAGCTTAAGAACATTAACATTAGGGGATTCTGATATGCACTTTTATTCTGTCATTAGCAATAATTCACAAAGGCAGGAACAAAATCAATCTCATAAATAACATAATCCATCTTGGCAAAAAATACACATAGGAGCATTAACATTTTAAAATACTTCCAGCTTCTGCATAAAAAACTGTGAAGCATCTCTCTCTCAAAAAAAAAAGGGTTTTTAAATAGTTTTCTGGAGCTCAGGTAATTTTTTTACATATTACTACCTCACAATTTAGTTGGATACAGATTATGGCCTATGAATATCAAATAATTGATCTTCTCACTCCTTTTGTTGACATTTTTGTGCATGTTGCTCATCACACACTTCTCTAACGCAAACTTCTTCCTTTTGACCTAACAGTGATCTCAATTGTTTTCTCAGAAGAACCTACCTTTCAATAATGTTTATGATAAAATACTTTCAACTTTTACTTTGTTGACATGTTTTGATTATATCATTCACAATGGGTTCTGGTTGGTGATTACTAAATGCAGATATCTACTCACTAAGGCTGTAATTTCTACTAAAATTGAATAAAAAAAATTTCATGACTCAAGCCTTAAAAAGCCAGATGTTTTTGAGAAATCTTTATACATTTTAAAACAACTATTTTTTTGACAGATGGGGAGAAAATTTTAAAGTTAATTTTGCTAGCAGGACAAAGAGTTCAACAAAACTGGAATTCTTCCAAAAATACCAGTTGAAATAGGATAAAATCATAAGGGTTAGAAATTGAGTGTAAAAGGTATAGGTCTGATGAATGAACCTGCAATATTAATGTGCATCCAACTACTAGCAATATGCATAAAAACCCTTCCCCATTTCCACTTCCCCTCAAATGCAAAGTGGGCAGTTTATAGGTAATGCTCTCCCACCATAATGGTAGGTTAAAGATTACTCAGTAATAGTCACTAAAAGGCTTAACATTAAAAATTGGCAGTTTTTATGCTTTCTGTTTTGTTTTGTTTTTGTTTTTTGTGCTGGTAATTTGTGTTCACAGAGATCAAAGAGTGAATGTCAATGAACTTTTTGTGTTTCTTTCAAAAATTTCAACGAAAAAAGTATTACAACATTTTTTGTCAGGTCATAGTCCAGGTGGGCCCATGGTCCCCTTTAACCTATCTCTAAATTGGCCAGTAGTGGATGTGCAGCCAAGGAATGCAAGAGATGAGACAGATCCCCAGCCAGGTCACCCACAGGCACTGACACTTTGCAGCTAAGGACATCCTCAACTGGAATTTACACATTGACATCCTGTGCTACAGTTACCAAACAGCATCTGTGAGTGTTGCAGCTCCTCCATATGATACATTTCAAGTAAAAAACATTCCATGGTATCTAGTTCTGCAGCATAATTATATGTTACCTGGAAAAGTAGATCCCTTTGTTCATTTTAAATCTGTTGCCCAACAGGATTTCATTTGATTCCTCCTAAATCCTTGTATCACCAGAAAATGATGGCTAACACTCATTGTATTCACAAGTTCAGAGTTCTCTGTCCAATCCCTCCTTAAATTTTCTTCTGCAAGCCAGTCAATCCAAAACTATTTTAACTTTCTTCATACAGAAACTATTACATCTGCTCAATGTTTGAAATTTTCAGCTGTCATCTTTAAACTGGACTATCCTGAATAGTTTGTAACTTTACCAATCTAATCCCTACATATCCAAGATTATTTATGGCCAGTTAAGTGAGTAGTGTCCATCTCAGTAGAGATAATTTCAGTGACTCCTTATAACATCTTTCATTGTGAAGACAAGAACTCTTCAGAGAACTTTTTCTTTCATTATATGATACCTCCACTTCTTTCAAATACTTTGGTGAGGAACTCAAGCTTTAAAAAAATCTGAAAACATCAGTATACTCAATATAAACACTGGGTGACCCTTGCCCATCAACCTCTAGCATCTCCATTAACTTTGTGAAGCACCACATCAGGTATAGAGGTTTTGTTGATTTTTCTCCAACATATCAATCTGAGTGTAGTGTTTACTTTTTTGTATTCTTTTGTATAGTTTCCACCAATATATTCGTATGTAATTTCTTCTCTTATGCCCTTTCTGTTTCAGAACAGCATGTAAGGAAAATGCCTTTTCATTTTTTCACTCCTATGCTCAACAAGCCAAAAGAACTTCAATGAAAAATTAATACAACACATTTGCAGAGCTTCAAGGGCAAGTTTAACTGTAGAGAGAGGCTTGAAAGTCTTTTGGAAGTGAATTCAAAGCCCACTTTTTTGCAGCTCTAAAGATTTCCAGTGTGCTTAGATGACTTGGTCACTGCGTGTTTGATGCAAAGAAAAGTTTGCAGCCAAGGCTCTGCTGTAGAAAAGGCTTCTGACTGGTTATAAAGTTCCCCACGAGGCTGATGCTGTGCTGTAGACTTCCAAGACTTCCTACTGACTTCAGTGAGCACAGAATAAAGCTACACCATCCCACTGCTGCTTTGGGAAGCAAAGCCCATTTCAAACAGAAGGAATTCTTCCATGAAGAAGAATCCTATGCCATGTCTTGGGAGAACAAAATCTCCAAGTCTTTCCTCTCCAAGCTTTAAGCTGAAGTAACAGCTTAAAGCAATTCTGCACTAGATATTAAGTGTCTAATTATTAAAAATGCTGCATCAAGGTAAGGAAAGAAAAAGCTGGTCTAGCATTTTATTGAACTTTTTTTCATTTGTAAAATATGTAAATAAGCAGTGAGAAAAACATCAGTACTGACATTTTATCTACCCTTCCTCCTTTTCTTACATATTTTACATTTTCCAAATAACTCCTTATCAGCTCACTTTTGAAAAAATGAACTTTACTTTCCCAATATTTTGATGCAAAACTTTCATGCATGCACCATAATTTACACATTAAAACCTAATTTACAATGCAAAATTTCATGTTAATTTTTATATGCAATTCAAATTTCCAGAACAATGGCACATACATTAAAAATACTGCATTTTGAAAAAAAAATGCTGCATTTTGAAAATATAATCTTCTGTAGGCAATAGACTGCTATTGCACCTACAAAAGAATATCATAAAACAGTGAAACATGTCTCACAAGTCACAGCAAAAAACACATTAGCACTCTAAGCAGTAGTCTGTTTACATTAAAATTAGCTCTGAGAAGGTTTACTGGGAAACTGAGTGCTTGGATTTTCCATTGGAGTACTGAGTGCAAGATGTAGAGTTGCTTCCATCTTTGTGTGGCTTCTGTTCTTCTAAGCCACAGAATAAAGTAATGGAAATATCCATTAACTTTGAATTTTCTGTAAAAATCTGTGTGAATTTCAACTGAAGACTCAGGTTTGCAATAAATTAGACTGTGTTGGCTGCATGCCTCTGGGAAGCAATCATTACTTCACACTCAGGAATATGGTGCTGGATCTCACCAGGACGTTTGGAGCTACAGAAGGGCAAAGGGAATGCAGAATTTCCAAGTCTGTACTTCACACCTAGCCCAGTCCCTTCTCATTTAATACCAGGGGATGATTTGTACAATAATCAAGGGTAGAATCTGGCCAGCATTTAACTAGGTGGATGAGAAGGAAGTGTTATAGTGGTGTTACTGTCATTTAAAAATAACCTAAAGAAAAGCAAAAATATTCACACTTTTGAGTCCTCTGGTATCTCTGCAATTTAGATAAGATAGTGTAGCATCAGTACTGCAGCCCAGTCACATCAGAGCTTTTTCTGTAACCATGAACTAAAAAAATTCCTTTTTGTTAATGATTCCTGAAATTTCGGACAGTCGGTAGCCCAAATTCTGAATTTGTTGGTAGGCCCCATAAATGCTTCTTTAAATTCCACAGGTCCACTGTACAGTCCATTGATATGATAATTCTGTTTCGAAGCATGAGGGGGGACAGAAGAAAAGGGACCTGCTGAAATGTACTTTCTTGGGGATCATGTTATTTATTAATGTAATGAAATGTTATTTCTTGGGGTTAATTTTGTTCTGCTGAGTTGCTCTTGACCTTTTACTATCCCAGACTTTTTACTACCAGCATTTACCATGTTTGTACTGAGGTCCCTCTACACAGCAATGAGTAAGAGCAGGATGATCATAGCCACTTTGTAGAACTACAGTCAATAACTTAAACTCAGATCAAATATTGGTTACTGGGGTAAATGCTTTTTTTTTTTTCATTTTCAGCTAGGGAAACTAATCTCTATCATTTATACAGCATTCCACATTTCTGAAATACTGAAAACATTTTAAATTGATTAATCCTGTCTGTCATACACATTGAGGTCAAACTGGCTTTTATGGGCAGCAGTATTACTCAGGATTAACTCAGCAGAATTTAGCTTCTTCAGCATTACATGATAATATGATTTAGCTTTTAGTAATTAGAAATATTTTAAAGAGGTTAAAACATTGAATGAAATGTCCTGATCTGCAAAGCTATTGCTGTGGCCTACAGTTTTAGGCAATGGCAGGATTTGCTCATTTTGAGGTTACGCTTGTGTAAGGAGCAAAATTTATACCTGAGACAAATTCACTGATATTCACATAGATTTTTGCCAGCACTACAGGCCCTTGTCACATCTGCACTGCAAGTGCAAAAATTCAGAGCAGGGCGGGATGTTACTGAATCTGCACCTGGCTGCAGCAGTGCAAAAACAAAGGCCAAAGGGAGGGTTTCTCTTACTGCTAAGGAGCAGTGGTAGGCTGGCACACAGGAGCACACACCATTAACTAGGTCCAATAGAGCAAATCCTCACCCTTCCAGTATTACTGCATGTTATCATATTGGATATATATTTAAACAACTGTAGGTTAAAAAATGAAACAGTCTGTCCTTAAATGAAGAGCAGATGGTTAATTCCTACTCATGGCAACAAGAAGAAAATCAAGAAATAAGTAGGTTATTTTATGGTTTGGGAGATTTAGCATAGACATTAGGAATATGCTCTCCAATATAAAGGATTGTTAAACACCAAAAGAGGTTAGCTTGGAAGGCCATAGACTAGAAAGGCTTTAGGAAATGGGAAGTTTTAAGAGCACTTAAGCATGCTTGCATTGAGGATGGTCTAGGATACAGCTGCTCAGCTCAGTGCAGGGGATGGACCACCAATCTCCTGAATTCCCATACAGCTTCTCAGTACCATGATTCCATAGGGGTACAGCTGCCCTTAGTCTGGTACAATACAAACAATCCTGAAAGCAAATGACCAACCTGAAGCAATGGACTAAATTAAAGAGAAAGGAATTGTCCTCAAAATTTTCTTCCTACTCTTTATCTCAAAGTTGTGTATTATATTGGGTCAGACAAGAAAACAAACATCATATTCTGATGCAATCCAGTCCTGTCTGTTTTGCCCACATCACTGTTTCTTTCTCCCCATCTTGATTACAGATCAGAGTAGTCCAGGCTTAAAATTGTAGTTGTCAGAACAAGAGGTCACTTGAGTCATTGCAATTTCCAGAAATGTGGCTTATGCCCTCAGAATTTTCTCTGGCAATGTTTTAGTGTAAATGAAACATATTCCATACCATGCTGTCTTTGCAAAACTTTAGAAGAGTTGACAAAGTGGGATAGAATGGCTGAAGGGTTTCTGGGTAGGTTTTTTTGACCTCATAAACATTAGAACAATACATTTCTGGTTTAGCCACTTTTATGGCTGACTGCCTGCACTTCTGGTAAAGAAAGAGTTTAAATGAACCAAACTGTAAACTGATGCCCTATTGCAGTCATGGTGACTGCATCACCCCATTAGAGAGGGTGATAATTTTGAGTGGCCAGATCTTGTCCTTGGAACCAAACTCTTCTTCAGTGCTGTAACTCCTTTGATCTGTGTAGACCTGATTTTTTCTTTCTTTAGTTTTTGCAACTTGCAGCTTGAGTTTTCACATGTATTTTTTATGGTAGAAATTTCATTTGTCTGTAAAAATACAAACCCTAACCTGAATGCAGTCTTGGTCACCTAGTACTGAAAAATTAGAAACTAAAATCTGAAATGACACATTCAAAAATATATAGTCATTCTAATTCATATTAGAGGAAACAAAACAAAAAAAATCATGAGATAGAATTCACTAACTTCTCCCTTAAATCCCAATTTTATTCCCACAGGAAGATTACTAGCTAATAAGTCTAGCTAGTGTCTAGAAAGCTAGTTTTCAAATGTGCACCAATACTGTGCCCATAAGTATAATCTGTAAAGATGCACGTGGAATACAAATGTTAAAAACATTACATTGCATTCTGGTCCAAACCAAAGCCAAATGTTTATGTTCCAATTTTGTACCAGTAAATCTCCAGCACAGGTCAAAAGGCACAACCAGCACCCAACAGAATAACAGCTGAGCACTGAGAAAAAGCTTGCCTGTATCAACCCCACTGAAGCAGGAATAAAAAACACTAGCATAAAAAAACCCAGTAAAAAGTAAGCTACATTTATTCTCTAAATTGCAGGGAAAAAAGTCCATAGTATTTGTGGTTCTCAAATGCTTCAGAAGATTGCAGAGTATTTAGTGGAAATCTTTCAAAATTGCCAACTAAACTGATGGACATCTTGTTTGTACATGTTACATTACCAAAATTGGGCATTACTATATTTAAATGAGATTTTGTGGAAGTTTTTCAGGTCTTACCAGTTTCAGACTAAACCAAACAGTGGGTTCATTGAAATTGAAACATTTTCCAGTCAGGCTGGCCTTAAGACAAGCCTTAAGTGACTTTAATTCTGGAATTGTTTCAATTAAAAAAAAAAAAGAAAAATTAAAGATGCTATGCTACTTATGTTAATTTAGTTTTGCTGCACAGAATTTTTTCCCAGCTTTTATATTTATTAGTTATATTTCCAAGATTTTAATATCTGCTTCTAATTCTTTTTTCATTTATTTTGTATTCTAGATGGGTTGTGAGAGGTGTAGTCCAGGTGGGAAAGGCTGCATTACAGTATATATTAAGTAGGTCATAAAATGTAATTCTTAGTAG
Source organism: Phainopepla nitens (assembly GCA_013400175.1). Taxonomy (NCBI): domain Eukaryota; kingdom Metazoa; phylum Chordata; class Aves; order Passeriformes; family Bombycillidae; genus Phainopepla; species Phainopepla nitens. The sequence goes on along the minus strand of VXBQ01008649.1, from coordinate 276,046 downwards.
CATCAACTATATTTTCATGGGCTAACAGCAGCTGATGTATGAATCCAGCATCTGAGACAGTCTGACACCAATAAGCCAGTTAATTTATAACAAGATTCTCTTTTATGTTTATATAAATATATATATTTATAAACCAACTAACCAACCAAAAATAACTTACTGTGGTCTTCACACACCCTAACATACCTACTTCTTACTGTTCAAAGATAGCCCATTTTAAGCAAGAATGATATATGCCTTGCATGAACATGGTTGTCCTAAAATCTGCAGCTTTATCTTTCAGGTCCAGCAGTAATTCCTGTGTTTTCCTGCTTCTGCAACCTTTATACATCCATGTAGGCCAATCCCAACAAACCTGTAAGAAAAAACCACAGGTTTCACCATTTTATGAACACCATTTACCCTCACAGACTATTAAGCCTGATCTAGTTCACTAGCAGGCCCAGCTCGTGGCTGTAATCATTTTGCTCTTTGAGTTCATTATTTTTACACATTCCTTGCTTTGCACTACTTAGTATTTGTAGTTACAAAGCACCTTGGGGTGGTGAGTTAGGGGTCAGACACACCCCTCCTGCCCATCTTCCTCCACTCACTAAATGGTTGCACAAGTTTGGGTTCTTAGGTACCTCTCTAAAAGACTTGGATGTTTTCATTAGTCTTGTTTTGTTACTCTGTAACCCTCACTGGAGAAGACCAAGTCTTCCTCCTCACACTCATCCTCTTCAGTCACAGGGATGACTTTTACTTCACTGTTTGAAGGAGTCTCATAGTTTCTTCAAATTTTGTGTATCCAGGACTCCTAAGGGAATTCATGGCATTTCACCTGAAAGGACCAGTCTGCTCTGATCAAACTGGTCTTCCAGGAGCAACAGCATGTCTCAAAACACTCAGCTTCTCCTGGTAGTGACAGCTCCTGGGATTGCAGGCCTGAGCAAATTTGAAAGCTGCTCTTAGGGCATTTGCAGTCCCCTGATATGTAGTTGCACTGGCCATTTGAAAGTGAAAATTGTACTGTGCAAACCTGGTGAGCTCATCAGATGTGCTAAAGAAGTGGTGGTTTTACAGACTGGCATGGCTGGAAATGAAGCACTGAGAGGAGGTTACAAATTACTGCTCTGTGCTTTCCACACTTTAGGGGAGGTGACATCCTGGGGATCCCATCTTAAGATAAAAAGACATAGGATAAAAGGCTGAAATAAATTACTTACGATCATCAGCTTCTTAGTCACTGAAGAATTACAAAAAGCACCTACAACTGTTAGATTTGCATGTTGTGCATTCATCCTGTGTCCCCAGTGAGTTTCTCAGTGGAAGGAACAGAGCCTGATCAGCAAGCTGGAAATGCAGCTCTGCAGGATGCTGCCTGCCCTCCTCAGTGACTCTGATGATTACTTCATTAAGTTGTTTAATGGAGCAAATTTTCTACCTCCACCTAGATCTTAAGCAAGATTGCTCTTTTTCTAACTTTCCATACATTCACCCACTTCAAACCTTTCCAGAAATGACAAACAGCAGAGCAGCAGCAGGCTGTATTACTTTCATCTGACTTCACTGCCTTTAGTTCAGGCAATCTGAGTTGTCTGGATGTTTAAAGTGACCTATGAAGCTGATCTTTACATTCAGAACCAAAAATATTATTTCAGGATTTTGAGAAAAAGAGACTAATATTGATACATGTTATGTACCAGTAATTAAAATGTAGAATAAAAAATAAGATTGTGGTAATAAAAAAAAAAAAAAGTGAGGGTATTTACAGTAAAATATCAAGGTGTCCTTAATGTACCTAAACAACTGTAGCCTCACTTCAGAGAGAAGTCACACAACAGTGAGACAATTAGAATTAAGGTATTTGGTGCACATAGCTTTCAAGTAATTAAAACTGGTTTTTAAAGATGTATTTACATTTTTATATAATTTTTTTCCCAGCCTGAGAATACCACTCAGGCTATTATTCATGCAGTTCTTAAAACAAAACTGTGTAGAAATATTTACTCTGCACAATATGGGACATACAACTCATTAGCTAACCTCATTAGGCTTTCAGCCCACAAAGCAGTACAGAGTATCTAATTTGAGGTCCTTAAGCAATTTAGAGCATGAAAACTAAGCAAGCTTCTTGTTCCCATAACCAAGAGGCACAGTCCCACTGTTTGTGTGCCCAGCAACATTTCCCTATCCACAGTCCCCACCAGGAATGTGAGAACATGTAAAACCTACTGCAACTGCAAGGCACTGCTGTTTTCCATGGCCACTCTCTTCCTACTGGGAAAGGAGCAGCTAAGAAAATGGGTGTGGCAAGGAGTGAACACAGAATCCATCCTAGCATGGTCTGCATCAAAAGGGACTTTAAAGATCACCTAGTCCAACCAGGGAGGTTGAGCAAAGTCCCATCCAAATCTGAACATTTCCAGGGATGGGGTATCCACAACTTCACCTGGGCAACCTGTTCCTGTGTCTCACCCATCCCTCATCATAAAACATTTCTTTCTTATAAGCAATCCGACCTACTCCCTTACAGTTTAAAACCATTGGCCTTTCTCCCATCACCAAAGGCCTCAGTAAAAAGTCATTGCCCATCTTACATATAAGCCACCTTTAATTAAGAAAGGCCACAATAAGGTCTTCCTGGAGTCCCCTCTTCTCCAGGCTGGGCAACTCCAACTCTCTCAGCCTGTCCTCATAAGAGAGGTGCTCCAGCCCTCTGATCATTTTTGTGACCCTCTTCTGACACTGCTCCAACAGCTCTGTTTCTTTCCTGTGCAGAAGACCCCAGACCTGGATGCAGAACTCCAGGTGGGTCTCATGAGAACAAAGTCAGAGGGGCAGAATCCCCTCCCTCTCCCTGCTGCCCTCACTGCTTTGGATGCAGCCCAGGACACCAGTGGCTTTCTGTGCAGAGTGCACACTGCCAGGTCACGTCCAGCTCCCCCCCAGCAGCACTCCCAAGTCCTTCTCATCAGGGCTGCTCTCAATCCCTTCGTCCACCAGCCTGTGCTGATGCTGGGGATTGTCCCAGTCCAGGTGGAGGACCTTGCCCTTGGCCTTGTTGAACCTCATGGGTTTATCTTGGTCTCCTGAAGTCTCCTGAAGGATGTTGCCAAGTACAGACTGTTTCTACAGCAATTTAACTGTCCCCACCAGCCTGCTGTCCCAGACTGCTGCTTCCTGCCCCGGGGCCAAAGCTAAAAGAAACGTGTGAGCTACAACTGATAATTAACATTAGATGGCTTTTGTGCCTGTGAAAAGCAAACCACCCATTTACATGCCTTCAAGAAGATACTTATGGAAAATAAAGTATAAAATGGAAATTAGAAGGTCAAGGTGAGAATTTGACAAGCAAATAGTCGTTGGTGTAAAAAAAATCAAAGGGAACTTTATTACAATATAAAAGATGCAAATTATGGATCAATGGCACTCCCAAGAAAATAAAAACAACAATTATGAAGAATAAAGCCTCTGTATGCCTTTTCAAACACAAGTCTCAGAAAAACACAAAGAAGTTTAATAAGGATGGTAAGAAGCAGGGCATAGATTTTGCATGAAAGGATATTAAATACACTCCTCACCTTGGGATAAGGAAAAATGTGATAAATATGTATAAAATTCTGAGTGGAGAATGATTATGCACTATTTTTCTTAACTTAAAAACTACAGTACACTACACAAAACTATCAGGCAGGAGAATTAAATAGACAGATGTACTTTTTTCCCATTTATTAAATAATTAAACTAATTATCTTAGGATTTTTGGATGCCAAAAAATAAATTAGTATATTCCAGATTGTCTTGAGTCCTTAATTTTATAATCTAGAAGAGTTGCAAGAGAAGGAAAAAAACTTTTATGTTTTTATATATGCTTTCTCTTAGCATCTATTACTGGCTACTGTCAGAGGCAAGATGTTATTTAGATGGACCTTTGATCTGACTGGCTCAGTTAGTCTGAAGTTTTATGCAAAACAAATAATCACCCCTGTTTAGTTTTTTTTTCCCAGCAGAGAACATTGATTACAATAATATTTTTCTAGTAATAAATATACAAAAACAGCAGAAGTATTACAGAGGAAAAAACATAGATGTTATAAACTGATAAATTTAAAATAAAACACAGGCAGGATACATCCAACACTGTACGAATGAGAATGTTCATGGGCTAACATACAGACCTTCTCATTTAAATCATCTGCATTTAAATGATCTGCTAGTACTTCAAGCCAATAACATGCATACAAATCCACAAAAATATGGCTAAAAAAGATTTCTAGGAATTGTGAGGTAAGAATCTTTCTCACCAGGTCAAGTGGTTGACACAGCCTCTAATGACAGACTTATGAAAGGCCAAACCATGATCATGACAGGCCAAACACCTCTGCCCATGCCAAGGAAAACCACTCTCCTGAGTGTCCTGACAAAATGGGAAAACAAGTGCATATACATTACTTCTGAGTTTTAAAGAAGGTTTTTCAAAGGCCCTTGTCAGAAGATGTTCAGAAAAAGCTACAAGAGTGATTCAGAGCATGGAAAGCAGCTTCTCCAAAGAAAAATTTAAAAGATGAATTGTGATTGACTTAGGAAACGGCACAGAAGAATAAAAAAGTGCTATAAGAAAGATGGAGCAGGAGTTTGAAATTAATTCAAAGCAATTAAATTATGGCAGTTTCTTAAATAATTCTCTTACTTCTCATGTACCCTGTAATTAGACTGTGGATAAAAAAAAGGTCATTGAGCCTAAAACTAAAAGAGGAATTAAACATTCCTATGGATTTTGAGAATATGTATAGTTCTAATTAACCTGATTACCCTGGAATATGAAATGTTACACTTTGAGGATAAATCAGTCTCTGACTATCAGAGATCAGAATGAAACCTAACATCCAAGACAGCCACACAGTATTGTTATCTGACAACCACAAAGCTACTTGCACCTGGAGCAAGTATTTGGAGCATTTGGAACTGACCATTTCTGAAGGTACAACAATGCATCCATATGCAATTTTAAGTAAATTTTTAGTTTCTGTACTCCTGCTGTGACAAGAACAATTAACAGTCCTGTGGGAAGAGGTAGAATCAAGCCCAGTTGCACCATTTCTCAGTTGTGGACTGATGTAATTTGTAGTGGAATGAGGAGTCAGCGGCCCAAAATGGGAGAAAGAGGAGGAGGAAAGCAAAAGATACCTTCTGGTCAGAGCCCAGGGCAGACTGGGCTGTAAACAAGTCAGATATGATGACTGCAATGCTTGTGTTTGCTGGCTGGGGTTAAAAGAGAGGAGCATGCAGAGGAAAAGATGGAAGAGGAGGCTGGCCAGCATGTGCTTGTGGGGACCTTGGCACAGATCTCTATGGCAACCTGTCATGTGGGGGATGGAGGGAGGCTGGAGACCTTAGGAAAGAAGAAATGACTAGGCAAGAAGACTGCTGCTTGTAGGACATGAGGGTCGATGGGCATTAAACATGAGAGCTACAGGAAGGAGCTGTAGGAGATGAAAGTGCTGCACCCAGGTCTAAGAGTAGTGTCTATCCACATGGAGCCTTCTTACAAATGATAAAGAAGTAAATCCCCCTGCAGATACTGTTTGTAAGTACTGACCAAGGCAACAAGAAATGTCTTGGGGTCCAGTAGCAAAACTGTCTCCTGATGCCAGTAATGAAATAGTCAGGGCACACATGATTCTGCTTTCCACCATCTCTTGGCCTGACCTTGGGAGAGAATAAAAGCTGAGTCTGAGCTTCCAACATGGTCAAGAAAGGACAATTTCTTTCTGCCTGTATCCCTGTGGTTCTTTAGAAGCATAGAAAGATGTACATGTCTCCAGGACTGGGCTGGTGGAATGAGGGTAACTGGCAAGACAAATAAAGTCAAATGCTGATAAATGTGCAACAGTGCTGATTGGAAGGAATTCCTTCAAATACTCATAAGGATAACAGATTCCATCTTTACTGTAGCCATTCAAGAAAAAGGCCTAGGCATCACAGGAGACAGCTGACTGGAGATACCTGTTCACTGCATGCTTGTATCCAAATGAACTAACAAAATATAGGACTCATATAATATACTGATGACTCACTATTTAATAAATAGTGTCTCACCATGCACAACAAACTACAGGAAAATAAAAAGAACTGATTCAAATGTGAATGAAAAAAACACTGGGGACTTAGAAGAGCACCTAAAAATTTTGACTCTTCCACTTTAAAGTGACAAGATACAAAAGTAAAAAGAAAGAGATGTGTAACATGTTGTAAAGAAGATACAAAAAATATACATAACTACAATCTTTATAATTGGAAGAGCCATTAGATTGGATATTAGGGAAGAGTCAGTTAAATCTGATATTAACAAAAATTTCTTCACAAAAGGATGGTCAGGCATTGGAACAAGCTGCCCAGGAAAGGGGTGGAATCACCATCCCTGGAAGTGTCCAAGAAATTGTGTGGATGTGGAACTTGAGGATATGGTTTAGTAGTGAACACAGTGGTGCTAGGTTCATGGTTGCACTCAATGATTTTAGAGGTCTTTTTCAACCTTACTAATTCTATGGTTCTGGGATTCTAAACAAATGGAAACATAATAGACTGCACTAAGAGTAATTTCTTTTTATATAGACCAGACCCACTAATGACAATATATTTGTTTCTAAAATGTATCATCCTGCATCATAATGAAAACCAGAAAACTATTAGGAAAATCAACACTAGTTAGAAGGGTTTTTAGCAAAAGACACAAAAAATACAGAAAAAAGATTGCCATTGTCATACTTTGCTAGTGTAATCACTTAACACTGCAATAATATTCTACTTTAAAACAATTATACCTTGTTGAGAAAAAAATCAATTACTTTTAGTAATAATTCTTATGTTTGAGAAACCTAGGGACTACTTTCTTCTAAAAATATGTCTTCCAAAATGAGAATTTAATGCTTTCATTCGTAGCTGTACATACCTAATGTAATAACAGTCAGTTTATTGTTGTAGTACTGAATGCAGAACTTAGCTGTATATTTCTCCCTAGTTTTTGTACTTACAACATTGTAAAAATAACATATGCATCTCAGGAGTTGATTCTGTGACATTTTACATGTCCCACTGAGCTGGGAACCAAGCCTGCAAAATCATACTCATGAGAACACACTCCCCAAGTCAGGTCAGTGAATGAAAGCTCCTCACATGAGTAAGGCTACAAGAATAGACTACAGGAGGTCAAGGTCAGTGGTGAGTTTTGGCTGAGTCAGGGTTGGAGGATAAGGCCCTTATGAATCCTATAAATAGTTCATTGTTAAAAGAGGTCAGACCTAATTCTGGAAGTATTTTGGAAGAAGAAACCACCGCGTGACTGATGACGTACACCTACCCAAGCCTCCCTGCTTATTAATGTGACATTTGTTTGGAACCAACATATAATAAATAAAAGATATTTTTAGGATGTGCCAGGGAAATGTATTCAGATTTTCAGATAATAATTTGAGTATATTAAAAGTGTTGCACAGTATCAAAGAAATGGTTGTTAGAGTACACAAATAACGTATTAAAACCCACTGGTCTCTATTGATCCTGATGGAAACAGAAAAGCAGGCCAAGGAGGCTGAAAGTAGGTTTTACTCATCTGACTTCAATCAGCTAAAAGCTCATACCCAGACTCCTTTTACTGTAAGTCAAGGGAAGCAGGTGCCTCTGCTACCATTAATCACATCCTAAGGCTGTAATTCAGCAGAAACTTACACTGACCAGAGTGAACACCAACATCAGGAAAAGCAGTTTCCCTGAGGTCTTTTACCCAGAATGAGTGGCTTATTCCCAGTTCTGAGGAGATTTTTGTTGACATAAGGGTTCAGTAACTTCAATAATTAGCTGACATTACTGACACCATCCTCTTCCACCTCCTTCTTTCTCTCCTCCAGGTTACTTTTCCCCTGGATCAGTTCTCTGGTCTGGAAACTATGCCAGCAGCAGCTGGGCAATGGATCAGAGCAATGCTGGGCAAAAATGACTGCTTCTTTCAACTTGAATGTCAGAGGAAGGCATTTCACAAAGGGTCTGAATGAGCCATGTGGGTCTAACACCTCACTGCCACCAGTACAGGGAGAGCTCCTGCTCTGTTCCCCCTCCCTGCAGCCAGGGCCACACAACCACCGCCTCCCTTTGCAAGGGCTGTGGACTGGTAAAAGCCTTCTGTGACTGGAGACACCTTCATAAGCTGGTAGAAAATTAAACCATTAAAAAAAAGTAAATGTATTTTAGTGTGTTAGCCAGTACAGTTGGATCACAGAGGCGTTAGATGGCCAGGAGAGCCGGCAAATGAAGAGAGAGGCTGAGTGACTTGGGGATGAGGAAGGGAGAAGAAAACAAGAGGGCAATGAAGTCTGAGTCCATCCTTTCAGCAGTCATGAGCTGTTAGATCAGCTGCTCATCAAACTGCACCCTCAGGGCCCCCTTCCATTTACATTGGATGTGATCTAATTGGAGGCAGACACGGGAAGAGACAGTGCCACTTTCCTCCAGGTCCTCAGCTGTGCATTCCCAACAGGCATGAGAGCAGAAATGAGGGGACAGGAGAACCAGTCTCCACACTCAGGTAAAATGCACCTTAAATTAACTGCTAAAACCAGGTGGTATCAGTTACTCTCTGCAGTTCTTATATTTCCCCATTAACTAGAAGGAGCCTAGGCAAAAAGCTCATACTAGAACCCTATTTTCAAAGCACCTGAAGCTCAGTGAGACAGAAGTCAGACTGATGTGTTCATCCTGTGCTGTCCCTGTCTATAGTCTCCATTCTACAGTGCTGCAACCTTACATTTTGAAGGAATGCATTTGTGCTAAATATTTCTTTCCTTTTACAGTAAAAATTATAATGGAACAACATTGAAAAAGTGAAAGAAATTGGAACTGATCTGCTGATATATGCATTATTATACCGATTCCCAAGAGAGTTGCAAATCTGTTGCAAAGTACTGACGCTGTCCTCTTGCAATTCAAAACCAAGTCAAACTGAAAGATCCCAAAGGAAAAAAGACCAAATTTCTAAACTCTACTGATGAATCCCAATCAGGCTGGAGCTGGAAGAATAAACACAGAGCCAAGAGCTCCTCCAACAGCTGTTGAGACAGTGTGTGCTCACAGGGCTTTCATCAGCACTAGCAGGGGTTAGTCTCTGGAAAGAACAAAGGAGCCTCAGAGCCTGGGCCATGGAGGGAGAAGCAGCGGAAACAGAAAGGCCACTTGGATGACAGTCAGAGACTTCCCTAAGCCCCATTCTCTTCCCCTCCCTCACTTTGAGGAATACCTTAACTGTTTCAGGAGCCTCCTTCACTCGTGCTACTGGCTTGAACATGTTTCTGACTTCAATGAAGCCATTTAAAAGAAGGTGCTGTTCAACATGAGCATGAATAGCAAGATGATTTTTTTTTTTCATTCGTAGTTGAAAGACTATTTCCTACGATGAATTATTAAACAAAGCGTACAAAAGCACCTCCATCAATGCCTGGCTTCTATAACAGATGCTGACTGATTTCAGTGAAATAACTCCGATCTGTGCTGATATTCAGTGATTAAAGAGACTAAAAATAGGTATTCTCACACACTGAAATAAAGGTCTTTTATTCCACTAACTCTGAATCCCACACTTAACTACTAAAATACTGATTTCAAATTGCATGTTATTTGTGCTGCCAAGAGGATTTAGTAAACATACAAAGCACCAACTGCAGGAAGAAAATTTATGTATATTTTTGTGTTTGACTGGATGAAAACATTCAAGGAAACAACTGTCTAGACGTGGTGACAATAAACCCTCTATTACTGGAATGGCGGGAAAAGAGGTTGCCCTTACTTCCCAAAAAAGTCATGAACTGCTTGCCAGGCTGTCATGTGCTTAAATAATTATTTCAGACATTAAGTCTTCATAAGAAGTTTTATGTACAGTTTCCCAATGTGGAACACATCGATGGTTTATGGATCTGTATGCTTTTGTCCATGAACAAAGCTTTGTTCTGTTAAGAGCTGAAAGGTGCCTTACACCCATCCTTCAGGGTGTAAGGGGCAATGCTTCATCAGACCCACACTTGTGTCACGGTAAGATTTTGTAATCCTTGCCATATGAACTGTGTGAAAAGGGATTATAGGCACACAGGAAGTTAGCACAAAAATTGTTATTAGGAGTAAAATAATGCTGATGATGGTTAAAATGCAATCAGTAGGGCCATTACTGCTCTCTAGTGATTTTCCTGTGGTCAAGACTCAATCCAGATAAAAATTGAAGGGAGATCCTCCTGTTACTAAGGCATGAACATATTCCTGATTAAAAAGAAAATAGAGAAATTTAATTTGTCTCTCTTTTTTTTTTTTTTTAGTGGGAGCTTTAGTTTCACATCCCACTCCTGGAAGTTACTCCATTGGAATCAGCTCCTGTGCCTGCACAGCTTCAGACTGGAACTAAAAACCAAAATTAAGTGAGTCAGATAATCAGAAAAGGAAACTGATAATGAATTGAGAGCAAAATTCACAATTTGGTTTCATTATGCAAAAAAAAGTGACAAATGGGTTATAACATTAATTTCACCTGACAGAGAGAAGAAATTGGGTTGTTTCTTTAAACCAAGAGCTTCTTTCTCCATCTAGCAAAGTTGGGAGATGTTATCAAAAAAATATCAGGCTCTGTCTTAATTCAAAGACTGCTGAAGGGTTTTTTTTTAGATGCTCATGGCTTTTGCATCAACTGTTATGTATCAGGTTTAAGGTGGCCTGATACATTATACAGAATTATTACTTGAAGAACTCTGAATGAGTCAGCTTTGTAGTTTTCTTTGTGAGAAATGTGTTGTGCTTCTAGGAATTGAACCTGGAGCTCTGGGCCTGCAGCTATGGCCTCTGATGTGCATAGCCAGACTGATGGCTCAAGGAATACGGAGTTTGACATTATAAGCTTGAACTCTAGATCTGGCTACAGGAGACTTTCTCCATGTGAAAATCTCCCCTTTTGCACATACTTACAGAATCAGTCATTTCGTTGTCTTTGTTTCCCTCCTTTGCTTGCCTCTCCAGTTGTGTCATTTCCAGTTGTGTCATTCTTATACTCATGAATTAGCCCCATCTTCTCCCTCAAAAACTGCATCCATTTGGGACCTCTTGTTGGTTTTATACTTTCATGTCTGAAATAAATACTCCAGTCACATTTTCAAGCTTTATTTCACAACAGGGAAAATATAAGCTGAAATTCTTGCAAAACCACTTGATCTAAGGAGCTTTAAGAAAAATGCTGAATACAAAACTTGTGGTAAAATTGTAAAAGTTGGCAACATGGAGATTGAGAAGAAGAGCATGTTTGCTTTGCATTTTGATTATCAACCCGCCTTTCATCCACACTTTGCAGACATAGATTATTCTGATCTGGCCTTTTTATAGCTCCAGATATTAGCAGTGATGGGGAAAAACTTGGTACAGGGATAAGCTCTTAGAACAGGCTCAAGCTGTTCTGTATTTGGGTCAAGCTTGATATCTGCCCTCACAGTCTCTCACCTTTAGCTGGCTGATACCAGCCAGCACATTTCAGAAGAGAAATGGTAATTAGGTAGGCTATAGATAGCCATGGAGTAGCACCTTATCAGTGCTACAAATATTTTCAACAGCTAAAATAACTCCAAGCAAAGAAACCACAACTCCTTCTAAGATTACACAAAGTTTTACTCCCGTGGCAGATGAAAAACACAAACAGGCCAGGCCTTGTCTGAGAGGACATCCCAAGCTTTGCCAGCAGTTTACAGACAGAGACTCCATCTATTCAACAAGCAATTCCAGAGTGCACAGTCTCAGAAAACAGGGATGCTACTTGAAGTTCTGGAAAACATCTAATGCTTCCTGGGGGATCATGAGCAGGGCAACTCATCTCAGGGCCTCCTGGTTTGTGAACACCAGGTGACTGAAGCTCAACTCCAGGCCTCACTGACAGGCTGCTGTCTGAGGCACTTGGAGTCATTCCGTGGTGAAGCTTCCAAAAGGACTGCCCCTTCTCTCTGGTGACCAGTGGCAGGAGGGAATGGCCTGGAGCTGGGCCAGAGGAAGTGTAGGCTGGATATGAGAAAAAGGCTCTTCACCCAGAAGATGGATGGATGGATGGACACTGGACCAGGCTTCCCAGGGAGGCGGTCACAGCACCAGGAAGCGTTTGGTCAAGGCTCTCAGACACACGGTGTGATTCTCGAGGCCGACCTGCTCAGGGCCAGGAGCTGGACTTTGATGATGTTTGTGGGTCACTCTCCACTCAGAATACCTCGCGATTCTGTGATTGTTCCAGCCGGCCTGAGGAGGAGCCTGGGCGCCCGCTCCATAGGGCAAACGAGAGCCCTCGAGTGCCGCGGGCCAGCAGCACGGAGGCCGCGGGAGGCGCCGTGCCGGGCCGTGCCCGGTAGGAAGCGGAAGGGCCGGCGGCGCCGGGAGCGGGCCGGGAGC
>VXBQ01008649.1:151747-263574 GCA_013400175.1 Phainopepla nitens | reverse complement strand
CCCTCGGTGCCGGGGGACTTGAGGTGGGCAAGTTCGCTGTCCTCAAGGAATTTCCGACATGCCGAAAACACTTATACACATCTGCTGCACTCCACAGCTTGTTTCTTCTTCCTGCTTCTTCACACGTTTGGGGCTTTATCTTTTTTCTCCCCTCCTCCCTCCCTCCCTTCCCACCGCTGCCCCCCGCCAAAAAAGAAAAAAAAAAATTCGCATTACTCACTCTCCCACGTTGCTCCCCTTTCTGGGAGGAAAAACCCCGCAGCCTGAACGCTTTGGTGTGTCGGGTAAACGAGTGCTAGTTTAAAATTAGATATAGCGTCAGCTGTCACAGCACCGTGCGATCGCCGGCATAGCGAGCGCTCGGGTAGTGGTTGGAAAAAAGTGACCTCTCGTATTCTTGGCACTGTGGCTTTTTGCTTATTATTCATCTGCAGAGCAGCTGGCTCAGTTCTGCTTTTCAGAAGCTGATGAAAACCTTATTCTAGTAAAATAATAATACTGTAATAGTTACTGCTTCAGTAGAAATACCATCGATAGTGTGATGAACTTGAAACACCTTCAGTTGCTTTTACTTTACTTAAAATATTTAACTTGCTTCCCACCTTAAGGAGCTGTTATCAGATAGGCTCAGAAGATTTTGTTTGATGACAAACCAGAAAGTATCAGCTTGGAGAATAAGAGAATTATTTACCAAGCCATCATTTAAAAAATCTGTTAAAAATATTTCACATTTACTGAAGAGTTATTGAAGGTATACTGAAGGGATCTGAGGTAAAATTCTGAAACTCTCCACGTGTAATTGATTAATCTGTGAGTTCATCAGTGATGAATTCAAAGATAAATCAATCTATATGTTAATGGCATAAGGGTCTCAAGATGGCACTGACTTTTGTTTGGGAAGGAGAAAATTGTATTGAGTCTTTTAAAATGTAATAGTCATCATTCAGTAATGTCCCTGGTAATACAGAATCATAAGAATCTAGTTTGGAAGATGCATCTGATCAAATACCAGCACTGCTGTATTGCATTTTAACTTATCTGTGTATGGTGATTTCTTCTCCCTCATGCAGTGCTGTCATATTACACATGTGAAGGTGGGAGGTAGGGATTTCAAAAGGTTAATTTAAACATCAAAGAAATATCTAATCACAGAAAGCAAGTAATTTTTAGGAGTCATGGTACTTTTGTGTCAGTGTTTTCAGATGTTACTTATTCATATTTATTATTTTCTTTCCTAAGGACTTAAAAGCACTTGATAGCATGTAAAAACTGCTAATTGCATGAAAGCTGGCAGTAGCTGTGATGATAGGAAGGGAGCAGCAAGCCAAGTGAACCAGCCTGGTTCTCTTTATTCCACTTGATTTGGTATGAGCTGCATATAATGGCCCTCAGGAAACCAAACTCTGCATTCTCCTGATTCTGTTGGTAGAAGCTGTGTGCTGGGCAGGCAGGCTGGCTCGCTTCTTTTGCAGCCCTTCATCTGCTGGTCTCAGCTGTGGGCATGAGGAAGATTTCGTTCCATGCGCAGGGTTTTACTGCAGGACTTTCCAAGGGCAGAGACCATTGCCACTTCTTTGCCTCTATATTCCCACTGACTGTTCTCTTCAGAAGAGAAACTCTCTTCTGACACAGAGCTTTTTTAGCACCTTTAAGATGTCTGTGTCAGGTGATAGGTAAATTCATTAACATGGAGATTGCTCATGGACCTTCTTCTCTACTAAAATTCTGTGCTGAGGAAGTATTGCATGAGAAAATGAAGAGATTGTAGTACTCATCTTGAAAGTTTGAGGTGGTTGTTAAGTTCCAGGAAGCTTCAGGTTAAAAAAAAAAGAGAGTATATTGTTACCTTAGACTCTCCCAGTTGTCACCACCCAGCCCTAATGTAGTGGTATTGTAGTGTACTTTGAGTGATCTGAAACCAATAGAATGTGATGTGTTGCTCAGTGCACAGGAAGAGTTTTCACTGTCCTCCCACAACAAAATGGAAAATTTACTTTCTTCTGATAATACCTGAAAACACTTCTTTTTTCTGATCACTGCAACTGTACAAGCCAATTTATAGTGTCAGGCTTGTTGAACTAAGTTTCACTAAGCATCTTCCTTCTATCAACACTTTGTGATTACTGCCAGGTTGATAGTGTCAGACTTGACTAAATTCTTGCAGAGAGTTGTGGAGAGTCCTTTATGTCAATGCTTACTGAACTGCAGGCCACCTTTATTATAAAATTGAGACCAATCATACAGCTTCAACCTTAGTAAGGGCAAAATTTCCCCTTCCAGTAAAAATTTTGTCAGAGATAAACACATTTTTGATGGCTGCAGTGATTAAAAAACATAAAAGCAGCATCAGGAAAGCATGCATTTTTCTCACCTTGAGTACAGTATTTTACCTTCTTTTCTGGTGGATTTCTTTTTAATTTGTACTGCTTTGTCCAGATATGCTCTTATCTTTCTGTGTCCATCTTCGCTTCCTGCTCATTTGTTTCCCTTTTAACCATACTCTTTCATTCACATCACATGTAATTTTGTGTCCTGCATTGTTTAGTTCCCTCTACTTGTAGGTAGGTTGCATATCTCTCTATATGATATTTAGTCTTGTGGTTCTTTGGATTTTGATGGATTTTGGTGTTTTCTTAATTTATTTCTTTTTTGAGGTGGGGGAGGGGCTAAGAATGACACAGGAGTTGTGGTGTTGGTGTTATAGAGCTGATGTCTGAAGATGTAGTTTATTATCAGGCTTTCCTTTGAGATGCTGAAGGACCAGGTGCGAGCAAATGATATTTTCCTCAGGCTAGTTCTCTCTTCCTGTAGTGTCTGGAGGACTGGAGTATAGCTTAACTGTTAGAACCCCATGTTGTGTATAGTGAATAAATGCAAGGGGGTAATTTTGGTTTGTTTTGGTTTTTTTAAATTCTTTGAACACTTTCCATTTTCATAACAAAAGGTAGTGGTCATTTGAATCATAATTATAATGAAGAGGTAGGAGTTTACAAATATAATTTTTTCTTGCATGTTTTGAAGTCCCTTAATTATCTGTGCTGAAGTTTATCAAATTTAAATCATCGTGTAAGAAATACTCTCTCTTTTTCCAGAAGGGAGTAATTTTGGCATATGAAAATAAATATTTACAAGTAAAAATGTGTTTAGCATATTTGCTTAAAGTGTGCATAAATTATAGGATGAACCAGGTGAAATGAAAATCCTGTGTCTTTTTTCTTATTTCAGACACTTCTGAGAATTCATCAGCACTCTATGTTGTAAATGTTGAAAGAAATGGAAAAATTATTTATACCTGGAAGGTAAGTTCATATTGGAATTTAATAAAAATATAATTGAGAATAATATTGTATGTGAATCTGAGTTCTTGTAGTTTAATTTTTTTTTTTTTTTTGCAGTAAGTGTTAGAACATGGAAACATGACTGATTACAACCTGGGGGAGTTGGGCAGTAGGAAAATACCCATCTCCACTTCAGACAAAGGTTAATGATGAAATGGAGAGTAAGATACTCACCTGATTAGATCCATAGTGTTTTTGCCCTTGATTTTTTGCTGGCCCAGAATCTCCCCATGAATGAAATGCAATTTCTTTAAAACACTTTGTAAGCAGCACATAATTTCACCCTCAATTTCTTGGTGAAGCCCAGCTATTAAATTCATGTGCAGTGCTTCAGTTAAATGTTTTCTCCTACGAAAATATCTTAAGAGGCCATTTATCTAACACTATTTCTGCATATACCTTTGTTTAAAATTAATCCATAACATTTATTGCAAGTAGTCTGAAGTAACCCCTGTTTATTTGATGTCTTGAAGTATCTAGATCTGGCTTCTTAACATAGGATTCTGCTCTCCATGGTATATATTTCTAGTTTTACTTCCAAGTGGGTTTTCTAATGGTTTTAGAAAGTGAAACTTTGTCTTCTTCTCATTGTTCCGTTGATGAGACAAGCTGTGCTTCTTGACTGTGCAGCTCAGAGGAGTCTGTAGATCCAGCTGGATCCTGGAGGATCTTGGTTCTTGAGGAGTGCAGATAGGAGATGAACTCCAGTAGTGTGGGGGTGCCTTCCATTCCCCTCTGGCTCAACAATGCTAAAACTCTCCAGCTTCCCTGGGCTTAAGGGAAGAGGAGAGGCCTTCATCAAGGCTTTAACTTCCATATGTGTTCGCTGTGGGTGGATGTTTCCTTTAGTCCCAAGCATAGGGAAGGGAATCTGTCCAAGACAACAGTAACCATTAAAACAGTTCTAAAGAGTGTGTCAAATTTGGGATTTTTTTTTCATTGCTTAAGACTCTAGAAGACTTAATGCAAGTAACCACGTAGCTCAGCAGATCTGGTGCTTCTGTGTGTGTGGTGTTGCTACTTTCTAGCACCTGTGGAATTTGACACTAAGCTTTTTTGGGCCTCTGACAGTCTAAGTGCCCTGTGTGCTCTTCAGGCTCTTGCAGCTGGCACAAGGGATGAGTTGTAGCTCAAGGCTCACACGTCTAAATGTAGGTGTCTGCCTGCATGCTGGGTGTCTGAGCTCCTGCTCTAGTCTGTAGGGATCTGGTCAAAACAGTTGGTGGAGCTTAGGGGACTGGCCTAAGGGAGCTTAGGGAACTTGTAGCCTGTTCTGTGGGAGGAGGTGTATGTATGGTGTGGAGCATGGAAACTAGACTGAGCTGGCCTGGCTTGTTTCCCAAAAGATACAGATAGAAAACAACCTTTGTCTTCTAAGTGAGAGACAGCTAAGTGGATTCGGTGTGAAACCAGGGCAAAGTGGACATTGAGTTTTATTTTTAAGCTTATTCTAGAGTACTCTGTTGTACTGTGGTTTTGGCAGTGTCTATATTTTGTGACATTAATAGTTAGTGTAAAAGGAGATATTTTTAACAGAAGTGAATTCCATTTGCAAGGTAATGCAAGAATCTTCAGAGTGCACAGGAAAACAAGTGTCCTAGTTTATGCACAGTCATGGGCATTGATGTAGTTCTGTTACCAGTCTTGTAAAGTGTATTTTTCAGTATCTAAGTAAGATGATGTTAACGTTTCAGACCCACTTGAAAAAAAATAGTTATTTGTGAAGGCACTTGCTTAATCTTAAATTGGGAGGCCTGGAGCCTGTATCTTCGTATAAAGACATTTTGTTTTCCTTGTTTAAATCAGAAGTCAAAGGCTTTAGTCATTGCCACAACAATAATGAGACACTCAGAAATGGACCCCTTAGGAAGCAAATACTCAAGCTTTTGTTTCAACTTCACAAAGCAAGATGCCATAAATTTGTAAATAACCACAGATCTCTCCTCTCTCCCCCTAAGAAGTTGTTAAAAACAATGGAGCTCACAGTGGAAGTAGTAGCCCATGTGGCTGGATTTAATTTCAGTAGTTTAGCCATTTAGTGCCTATACCCAGAGTACATTAATACACATCAGTTTGATTTGCTATCCAGTATATGCTGCAAAGCAGAATTTTCTTTTTTAATATATTTGGAAAATTTAAGGCATGGTAAAAATTAGGAAGTAGTAAAGTTTTTATTTTTAGTCCCAAACATTTGAAAGTGCCCCAAACAAAATCATTGTATATTAATTATCAATAAGCTAGAAAGGATATATCTTATGTTACTCTTCAAAGGCAGAAGGCTAATGGTGAGCTTATAAAATACTTAGCCTTCAAACAGTCACTTCCTAAGGCCGACCTGGAATCCTTTTGCCAGGCTACACCCAGATCACTGAGAGCTGATTTTTGGTGGTGTTTGATATTTCTGTGTTCCCTTTTGAAACAATGACCCACTAAGTTGGTGAGGTTTGGAATACCAGCCTTGAATCTCCAGAGGCCAGAGCATCCCTATTGATTCTTGTACAGGCATCTCTCTTCCTGGCCCTACTGCCTGTAACTAAAACCAGTTTAGAAGCAAAGTGAGAGAGAGGCATTTGGTTTATGCATGGCTTGTGGGCTGTGGATTGGCCACATTTCAGCTTTATCCCATGTGTTAGTTCTGAAAGGAAAAAATAAATCTTTGTTCTCTTGGAATTAGAATTTGCTTTCCTGGAATTAGATAATTATCTGCCTGTTTATATATAGGGCAGGGAAGTGTGTGAGGAGGGGTCAAGGGGGAGGAGAGCAGAGAGGTAAAAAAAAAAAAGAGCGGTATTTAACTTTGTGTATGTTTATTTATATATATTATATAATTGCTAGTGCTGATTTGTTTCCATCCATAGGGAAATCAGAGGAACACTCACATTGGATTGTACGATCTTCAAACTAAACAAAACGAGGTGAGAGCAGTACCAGGTTCCTCTCTGGTGAAGACAGTGCTGGAGTGTTTCAGATTTTGGTGCTTTGCAACACAGTATGTTATGATCTGAAGGAATGTATCCTTGTTGGAAACAGAAAAGATATTGGAGAAGGTGTTGGAACGATTCTCAGTAGTACTAAAATGCACTGCGTTGCAGAACATCTCAAAGGATTGAGATCAGTAAAGCATCATGTATGCAATCTTTATTTCTAAACAACCTTTTAAACAACAAGTCCTTTCCACTCCACGTTGCACACATGTGCCAAGAAGTATGTTTGGATTTTTCTTTATATGTACAATCTTGGTCTGTTTGGTGATACAATTTTAAGATATTATTTTGTTCTAAAATTGAACATATTGCAATTCAGTAACTGAAATCATAATAACAGGTTTTTGAAGGCGTCCCCAGTAGTAGAGAAATGAGTGTAATTTTGTATTTACATAAAAGTCCGCTATGCTGCTCTAATGGCAACATAGAGCTCAAAAGAGCCAGTAAAAAACAAAGATGACAAAAAGGAAAACTATTACAATTGAAGCTTGAAATGTGGTTCTTCTGGGCATGAAAAGATATGGCTTAAAGATAAAAACTGTGGCACAGCAGTGTGTTCTAAGAAGTAATTAGATGTTTTCCTTTTTGGAGTTTGAAAAAGCACAGTTATTAACATTGCTGTGTTTCTCTGTAGCACCTCTATGTGTTTGAGAAGAATCTGCACATAATCAGCTGTTCGATCAACAATGAAAGGACCTTATTGGGTAAATATGTGCTTTATCATTAAATTTTTTTGGTAAAGATTTAGTTCAGTAGGATGATATATTTGGGTTTAGAATTACTTAAATCCATTTAGACCTATCTGTTGCCCACAACAGTTTATGATTTTCAGTGGATCCATCATCAGATAATGTAGGTAACAACATAAAGACAAAGCTGTGAGAATATTGCTGTTTTATGAAAACATCTAAGACACACTGACCCTTTGTTCACTTTCTCCTCCTGCATTTGTGCATACCTGCTGCATCTAGAAGAGTTTCTGATGTTCCTTTAACATGTATGTTTTTGCTGAAAGAATTGTGATGCTCATTCTTCAAGGATGTTTGACAAGATTAATGTCAAATATGCACACTCACTCTGGTTGTGTTGGTGTTGTCTCCCCCCACAGCAGTCAGCTTCTGTCAATATACAGAGGAAGAAAGAGCAAGTCAGCTCTTACAGTCAGGTACAACAAGTAGATTTTTTAATACTGTTAAAAATATTGTGCCTTTTTGCTTTCTTTCTCATGTAATTTCTGTTTAGAAAATAGGCTTGTGTACATAAAGTAATGTTATCTAAAACATGTTCTTTTTGCAGTATCCAAGTATTTAACCTTGCTAATCGAAATCCATCCCATTAATAATGTGAGAGTCCTAAAGGCTGTGGATAGCTGTGTTTGGGTACAGGTAAAGTATTCAGACAAGCCTTTTTTATCTGCTATGCTAGAGAGAAAACATGGTTTAGTGCAGGAATATCTCATGTTATCTTGCAGCTGTTATAGAGATAATGTCACTCTGTTTCTTCAGAGAAATAAAAAATGAAACTTGCTAAAATGTTTGATATGGAATATTTCTCCAACATGAAGGTTGCTTTTTTATTTTTCTTCAGTCTTCCAAAGTTTGCAGTTATAGTGACTGGTGACCATTATATGTGATAATAGCTATTTTTATTAATTGAATACCATTAGTGTGTCTGATTTACTTAAAAAAATACATAAGCATCCATATAAAAAAACCACAAAAAATTTTAGATAAGTGTTCTTAACTACTTTGATTTTTTACTTACTTTTGTGAAATTTTCTGTGTAGTTTCTTTATCCAGTTGAAGGCAGAAATGCTTCTAGAGAAAGTCGTCTCTTGCTAGTTTCAGAAGATAAATGTAAGTTAATATTTTCAAAGTATATTGTCATTCTTTTACTTCAAGATGATTGTTATAGATTGTATTTTTGGTAGAATTTTATTGGGGAAAAAGCCAGGTTGTGAGTTATTCTAGGTATTTCAAAGGTCTTTCAAAAACTGTATCATTTACCAGATTTTTTTCAATGGTAACAGAATGGCCATCTTTGTCTGCAATTAGTTGCTTAGCTCTTGAATTCCTCAGTTACCTTTATTTCTAAAAAAGCTAAAAAAAGACTCCTTACAGCTGCCTACATAAATTTAGAGCAAATCAATTGACTGAAAGATGTCATTTAATGTGGAGAGTGGGACAAGAATAGAGCAATAGTTCCTTGGATTCAGGTAACATTGCATGTTCAGCTTAATCTAATGGCAGGGAATGGATAAAGATGGTCACTTGGAAAAGACTGGGTTTTTCCTTCTTATTATAGAGTGAAATCTCTTTTCCCATCCCCTTGGAGAGGCCCATCTTCCCTGAGCTAGACACCAACCTTGGGTAGGTGGACTTAGGTGGACAGAGCTAAATCAGAAACACACCTGCTGGGTGAATGTCACACTTCTCATGCAGGCCAGCTGTGGATAACTTTCAGGGGTTTTGTGTGGGAAAGGGCTGTCAGGGTTATTCATGTTAGGAAGTGAAACAGGTCAGGGGTAGCCTCAGATGTGGACATGCAGCTCCCCAGACTCCTTTCCCTGGGTGCTCCATGGCTTGGTTGGGCACACTGCAGTCATTGCTCTTCAAGCCTGTGCTGGGCTGATGTGGGCAGGGATCTGTTTCCATCAGGTGTTATGGCTGAGGCCACTCTCAGCTCAGGAAAGGAAGAGACTCCAGGTCTCTGTGTAGGCACCTGTGCTCATGTTTCACAGATTTCCTTTACACTGAGTTGAACTTTCCTGGCCCTAAAATGTTCTTAGAGAATTATAAGAGGTGAGCTTTTTAAATAAGCTGTATAAAAGCATTTTAGAATGTTTGTTTGTAATGATTGTTTTATATTTTAAAGATATTGAACAATTTGACATTCATGTTGCAGAAGAAGAACACAAAGTGGTAAGATTGAAAAATCTTTGGGTTTGAGGGTTTTTTACTTTAATTAATTTAGCTGAAAGTTTTGAAAGTTTTTTTAGTTTTATACTTGGGCAACACAAAGTTTATTAAAGAAAGCATTGATTAATATGGCAACTTATGCAGGTGATCACAAAGCTGATTGACAAACTTTACACCTTGTAATCTAAGAGGAAAATTATTTATTTTACTGGGTTTCTTATGTGTTGCTGAATGCTTCTGTGTGTTAGAAGTTGGGAGTAAACACAGTGTTTATTCATTTTAAAACCATTTAAAATATTTGCAACCATTTAAAAAATTTTCCGAGTTGCCTTCCTAACCTTGTCTATTGTGAGTCTGTGTGAACCCAGTAGAAGATTCACTTAAAAAACCAAATGAACAAAAGATGTAAAATTTAGATACAGCCCGAATACAGTGAATGTTCCAATCTCTGTTTCCCATCATCTCTTTTTCTGTTTTTAACATGAATTTGTCATCAACAAATTGTGGGTGTTCTGCTTGAAAGTCTTATTATTAATGAGCATTTGTCTATGGTAAATGTGGTAAATGTGTGGTAAATGCTTGTGTCATGAAAGCCAATGTTTTGTGTAATGGAGGTGAATGTAGGCTTTGAAGGAAAAGTTAAGGACCTGATTTTTGTCCCTTTGCAGTCTTTCATGGCTGTATCAGTTTATCATGACCCTTCAAGCAGAGGGGTTTTATATGCTAGACTACAGTAGTGGAGTAAAGACTTAAGCATAATCAGAAAACAGATTGATCTGATGTCCTTCTGACAAACAGACTTGTTTTTGTTGGCATGAAATCTCCCTACATCATTCTAGTGTGCATGTTTACAATCCCACCAGTTTTCCACAGTTCTAGCCTTTTCCCTACTCCAGCCCTCTCTCTCACATGGCTGACTTTGGATAGAAATCTCTTTTGGAGCTGACACATCTCCCTTCAGTAGTTAATGCAGCTGATTCTGAACTGACTGTGGTATTTCCCTCCTCTCTGAGGAAGGGTGTCTCTGCTATTCTTTGTTCACTTTGAGCAGTTAAAGTGGTGAATTTCTTACAAGGAAGACTGAAAGGCGTTTGTAGGTGTACCCTGAAAACTGTGTTTCCTATTTCTTTAAACTGAGCACCTTGCACACAACAAAGGTGGACTTCATGCTGCTGACAAGGAACCTGTTCCTTCCAAGCTCCTTACTATTTGTGCCTTTTTTCTCCATGCTTTTCTCTTTAAAGCACAGACTGTGTGTAATTGTTGCAAAACCTTATTTGATGGCTTCTAATGTTGTTGTTCTTTCCCTGTAGGTGATTCAAAAGTCAGGTCAGCTTCCAAGAGCCAAAGTTGTAGATGACCTCGTTTGGGCACAGTGGGATATGATGGAGCAAAGACTCTTCTACATTGTTCCAAAGGTGAGCTGAAAGTCATTCTTGCAGTTTTGTTCCTGCCTGTCTAGAGACAGTGAAGTTTTAAGTGTGTGGGGTAGCAAGTAGGGGGTTGTTTTCATTAGGGTGGTCTTTCTTGTTCTTGCCTCAAATAACCTAAAGCAAAAGCCAAACTTGTCTTAGCTGCTGTTGTGCTTAGTACATTGCATGAAGACTGGTGGTCTTAGTGCTTCCTATAAAAAAGGTGACCTTGTTAAATTTTTTTTTTTGCTTTAGAAAGGTCTTTTACTCAAAAGTATCTGTCCAAAAAGCGTTGTGAGTATAATGCCTCTCTTCTAGAAAATTCACATCTAGAAAGTATTTTTAGATGTGAATTTTCTCAGTGTGCAGACTTACTGAGTGACCAAATGAGAACAGCTTCTTGGCAAGAATTGCTGAAACTCTTAGTTTGGGTTTTTTATTTTGTCTGAGAGACTATTTGCCCTTGATGCATTCTCTGTAAATAAAAAAGATTTTTCTTTACTCTTCTTAGCCACGAAAAGAGTGAATGTTTGGACATAACAGGAAGTGAACTGTGGTGGAGAAATGTATTTATGTTTTTGTTTCTGAGACATCCTTTTGAACTGACCAAAGTAAGATACAATTCTTTTTGCCATATAGGCAGAAATGGAAAACATTTTTTTAACTTTCTAAAATGTGTGAGACATGTATTGCTGTGCGTGAGTGAGAGCCCACGCAATTTTATATGATTGGCAGATAATGATCTGGGACAGGAAGGAAGCATGTCATAGTGCTATTGTGAGGGGTTATATGTGGTTTTTAAATTCTTTTGTCCCCTAAATTCTTCATATCTGTTAGCAAAGCAGATTGAGTGTAAAGAATGGTGCTGACTATCCAATCGCTTCTAAGTCTATATAATATGCTTTCTTACAAAACACATCCCTTTTCATTGCAGGAATCAAAGAGTACTTTAAGGTGTGTCCAGTTTTATCCTGATGAAAATTTTAACTCAATAGTAAGTTATGAGTATTTTATTATATAATGGTTTTTAGTGGGATGTAATTATCTTTTCTAGGTACTGGTACAGAGATCTGTTTGTCTTTTTCATTGTTGAAACTTTTTCAGAGGAAAACTGGAGTTTGTTTTTATGTTTGTGGTTTTTTTTTTTTTTTTCATTGTTTTTTTTTTAAGAATATATTTTGTCTNNNATTGTTTTCTTGTCAAGAATATATTCTGTCAGATTCAGATTTTGCCACTAAAAAGGTAACTTTAGTGGAATTACACTTTTTTTCACCTAGAAGGCAGTGACATTCATGACACTATACTGGTCTTATACTCAGTTATTGAGAAAGCAGGCTCATCAAATGCACTAAACAAAGAAACCATGTACTGATTTTGTGTCAGTTTTAAGTGAGACAGGAATGTTTGTTGCAGCCAAAATGCAAAAAACAGAACACAGAAATTACAGCACATAATTGTTACTGGACCTTTGTCCCAGTGCCTGTAAATTGCTGCACTGCAGCAATTTATTTTCTCTTTTTAAAAAAGAATCTTTTTTATGAGGGGTTTCGAAGTGACTGTAAGGATTAGAGGAGGATAAATAAACTTGTTAAAATTTTGAACCTGGTGAAATGTGACTATGATCCATTTTACTGGTCTGAAATGCTAAACATAGTATATTGACCTCTGTAAAGAACAGATTTGTTTTCTTTTTTCTTTTACAGCTGGAATCACACCTGGATATTGCTGTAAATGACACACAATTAAAGTAAGTTGTTTGGTTTTCTAATGTTGTGGTTTGCTTTTCTTTTAATATACATGGTAACATTTTACAAACCCAAGTAAAATTTGTCCAAACCACAATATCTTTGTTTGTAGTTGCCTACATACTGGAACAGGAGAATAACATGAAAACAGTGTCCAGACCTCCAGTTCTTATTCTCATCAGGGTCAACTGTAAAAAGTAATTCAATCCATGACTGCTTCTTAATGCCATTTAAAAAAATTATTTGTCTGAAGAGCTAGCTATAGGTTAAACCTTCTGAGTATGCTGAACCTATTTAAATTAATTTGTGTTAACCTTGGGCATGTTGTAATGGTGATGTCAAAATTTCTGTCAAGGGAAGCTCTGCATTTTTAATTGCTGTTGCAAGTTTTATTGGGCAGTTGAGCAAACCAGGAGCACCTTTTTATAGCCTGTGCAGACACTGCCTGTACTCTGTTCTCCTCCAGCATGCTCTTTCCAGCAGCCTGTGCTTTCAAAGCCAAAGATTTGTCTGATTCTGTATCTGCCATGCACAGGACTGCATCTGAGCTTGTCTCCTGAGGGCTCCCTTTTAATTGAGGGGAAAAAACTAGTCAGGATGGCTTAACTCTGTCATAACCTGCATCTAGATTTACATTCCAAAAGGTTCATTTATTTTTGTGAATAAAAGGGGAGGCCAGAGCCATTAGGCCAGGTATCAGGAGCTGAGGGCAGTTGAGTTCCACCCTGCCCAAGCTGTGGCTCTCAGAATGTCTCAGTGCTGTGCAGAGGGCTCAGCCTGGTGCTCCTGCATGGGCAGGTTGCCCTATAAAAGGGCACTGTATTCTCTTACAGTTGGTGCTGAAAGAACACAGCTCTTGTAAGAGCTTGAATGCTGTATTTTACTTTGGTTTTTTTTCAAAATTGCTGTAGAAGACCAAGGGGAAAATCCCTACAGGATCAAAATACTTTCTGGATAATAATAAAATCAGACAAAAAAAACCACCCAACAACAAAAAAACCAAAGCAGATTGACTGCAATCTTCTGCTGCATGTTTTGCAGGGTGAAAATAGGCCTTGTAGATTTAAAGATTTGTAAAACCATTAAAGCACAGGCAGCATGAGACTGAAAATGTCATGGTATAACAAGTTTCATGTGAGTGTAATTTTTCTTTTCAAGTATTTCCACTGAAAGAAGTGCCCCTATTGCAGATTAAAATGTAGCTTTACAGGCATGGGCTGTCGAGTTAGCCTGCAAAACCTTTGAGTTATTAGGTGTCACAAGTATTTGGATTTCCAGTATGTCATGAGAACTTGCTTTCACTTCAAAGTATAGGAATGGTTGGACAATGCAGGAAGTGAATATGAAGTTGTCGGGAATGTTCAAAATTGTTGGATAACAGTGTGCAGTCTTGGGATTCTTGTTTCTAACAGCACTGAGCAAACTGGTTAGAGCCTAATTTAACTTGCATTACAGAACATTTGATTGTAATTTGATTAGTACATTTTGGTTCCATAGTGACTGTTCTGGTGATCTTTTTTTGTGGTAAATCTCTGTGAATGAAGTGATTTACTCAGTGATCTTTATTTGCTCATAGACTTGTGAATTTTGGATATGATTACTATCAAGATCAAGATGTTGCATCTAAATCTTTGAACCTTCAGGTTTTTACAAGTAAAGCAGGTAATGAATAAATACAAATATGGTCAAAATTACCTCCGCTAGTAATTATCATGCAGTGTAATCCTAATTGATTTCTGAATTTCTTCATAAAATATTGAAAAACAGAAAAATACAAACATTATAATGTGATTGTGAGATTTGTATTCCCTTAGAACATGCTTGGCAGGCAATTGTGAGGAGAGGGGGGAAGGCAACTGTGCTTTATTTGTCTTAATACATTTTTTACCTTCTGAAAGCAGCAGTGAAGTTGAGCTGAAGCACCCAGGGTTTTATATATCAACACCAACAAGGAGACAGTCACCCAGAAATTTTTTGGTAGCCCAGCTTCAAAGAACTGGTACCATGCTCTCCTTAGTGAAATCTCTCAGTCTAACCTTACCATTTTCCTGTCAGTTTCAGAACCCAGGAGGTACCGAAGAGTGGCTGAGCATTACATTAAAGCAATCTAATGTTAAAGCTGACCAAAATTATGTTAGAAAGTAAATTCAAGGAAGGCTTTGTCTGGGTTTCTGATCTAATATTTATTTGTGTTACAGAGTGGACATACATACACAGAGCACGTGCAATGCAGGCTTTAAGAGCTTCATATTGCTGTTAGAATGTGGTGTTTAGAAGGTCCAAATATATACCATACTAAACATGGTATGTGCTACTCAAAGGTTTAGTATATATATGATTCCTTAAATTTAAACCTACAATGTTTCTTAAACCTTTAGGATTTTGGAGTCTCCTTCCACCCTAATGTATGCTGTGAGCTCTTTTGGATTAAAAGCTGGTCTCAAGAGGTGTCTGTTCATCACAGCTGTTTCAGCTTCTGAATTAGACCATGCAGGCAGGCAGAGATGGTGTCTGTTTACCCTCTGAACCAGCAGCAGAGCTGCACAGGGAGGTGCTGCAGGAGAGGCTTTACTCTCCTGTCCATCCCGAGGCCTGCTGTGCACACCAGTGAACTGCTGAGCTGTCTGCCACTTGCACTGAAATGACCATTAGTGCAAATCAAGTGGAATACAGCTTCCTTACATGGATTTTTTTCTTACCAAGGCAAATTGCAAGCTTATAAAGATTAGAGGGAAGGAATTAGAAGTAAGAGAAAGCCAAATTTCTGTCTTTCAAATGTAGATTAAGCTTTATCTCTGTTAGCAAGACATTTTCTTATATAAACAGCCAGTCCAATAGTGGAAAATATTGATTTGTATATAACTTTCCTTTTTAAACCTATACTCCTCTGGTATTTATTCAGATTGAAGCACCTCCTTGAGTTTGGGATGAAATTCAGTCATCCTTCAAAAAGACTCTTGTTCAGTTACTGTGAAATAAAATGTTTTTTTCTGTCTGATGACACAATATTTAAAGTCTGTGTGGAACCTTTCACAGGTGCTTTTCATTGCACTTACTGTAAAAGAGATAATTTGACAATTGCACTTACTATATGAGATTACTGTATGTGGCTTTTCCTTGAATGTTGTTTAAAAGTGAGGATTACCTTGCACAACCCATTTCAGGTTACTAACAGTTTAGAGCAAGTTATTTTGGTGCTAAAACCATGTCTAGTTTTTGAAGAACACTGTGGGTAATCAATCTCTTCTGTGCCTCAGTGGTGATTTGCAAAACTGGACTGCAAGTTCTTTGTGGTGCAGACTGTGCCTGCTGTGGGGCTGCTAGCACACCTCTGATGTTAATGCCACTATCCCTACTTGTACCATTCGGGCATCCCTGGCAAAGCATCATTGGCAAAACTTCAAACTGGGATATTCCATGCAATTTCCCATTTAATGAAACTGTTATTGGCTCCTGCCAGTCTGAACTCAATGAAATCACTTCTCCTTTCTCAAACTTCTGCAGCAGAAAAGTAGCTCTGTTCCTTACACTCAGCACAGACGAAATCTCTCCAGATAAAAACCCCCATGTATTCTTGAACAGCTGAGACCAAGCAGTTCCAGTCTCAGAATTAACTTTGCATGTCCAGAATTCAGTGGTTATTAGATAAACACTGCACTGTTATAATTTCTGTTAATGCTTTAGAAATATTTTTCAATTACATTTGCTCAATATTTTAAAAAATGCAGGCAGTAAGAGGTCATAGACACTGGATTACCATCACCTAACTATCTGCCTGAAATTTAGGCATCTGGACTGTGTTTCTAGAGAGAAATAGGCATCTCCAGAGGATGATTCAATCCATATTTCTTTGTGAAATAGGGGTTTAAATGAGAGATTTTTGGATGGCTGAAGTTAAGTGAGGCAAGTCCCTCCTAAGTCAGTACAACCAGACAAAATGCCCTGGTGCAATGTTGTATTTGAGTTGTGACATTTGGATGCCGTGTTGAGATGCTGTTACAGCCTCATGTCTTGAGTTTTTGCTTGAACAGAAATGAGAAACTTGTAGTTAAAGTTTCCTAGGAAAACTTAATGTCTGCATATCATAGGTGACTCTTACAGTCTCAGTGGGCTGTCTTTGTCGAGTGCCAGAGTTGTAACTGCTGTTTCCTAAATAGGAGTAGAACTTCATTTTTAATTTCTTCCTTCTTTTTTCTCTTTTTTTTTTTTTTTTAATTTTTTTTTTAACCTTTGTGGTCACGATCTTTTTTCCCTTTTATTTCTGGAAAGATAAGTGTCCATCCAGGTATATCCTCACATGAGTCTTTTCACCTCGAGGCATTCAGCTACAGCTTTTACTGTTTACAAATGATTTTGCAATGGGTAGTGTGGAAGACCTGCTCTGCATACAGGTGCAATAGGCTAACAAGCTTTCCCTGCAGCAGCACAACCCAGCTCTGATTTGCAGAGGGCACTGCTAAGGGTAGGAGAGGAGTCTGTGGCACATTCTCAGTCTCTGGCTGCTCTACTGGGATTGCCAGGACTGTGTCAGATGTAACATTGCTTGGACACCTGCTGGTCTGAGGCTGCCACGTTTCTGTCTGTATTAACAAAGTGCCATTTGTTATTTCCGGATGTTTGTGGCTCAGTTTGTCACACATGGACCAATATTGTTGAGCTGAAAGATGCAAATCCTATTTATAGTCTCCCATAGCTGCTGTTTCTGTGGTCAGCTTGCAAATTTTGCCCGCTGACACTTGAGTCTGAACACACTCGCATGTTGTGCAATTTACAGAACAGTGTACACAGAAGACCCCAGCATACAAGAAGGAAGTTGGCAGTGCTGGAAGGGAGCTGTTGATAATAAAACAGCAATCCAGTGGGTTGCTGGAACTTTTCCAGTCTTCCTCATGAGTCCTGATGCTGCTACTTTAAAAATTATGCATGTTCTGAAAGAAGCCAAGTGCTCTGGCAAAGTGCCCTGTCTGTTGTCTGAATGACTCAAATATCCAAGCAAAACTGTATCAAACCATATTCAGTCAGCTAAGAATAAGCAGAAAGAAAAATTGCATCTTAAGAAAGCAGTTGCCTTCCCCAGAAGGCAGAAGCGTGAAGTGTCTCAGCCATATCTGTATCACAGCTGTGGTACAGCCTTGTGGTGTGAAATACTGAGGCATTTAATCAAATAAAGTAACTGGGTAGCTGTGCTTTTTTTGTACTGGTGCTTTTTCCATACTGTGCTGTTTTCTGTGTAACTTCTATACACAGCCTTTGTTTTTTACAGAACAGTACCTGTATTAGCATTACTTTCTTTTCTTCTTTTGAATTATAAACTTTCAATAAAGGTAAAAGGTGAATGGTTATATTTGTGGACGAGCCTTCCCAACTGCATTGGGATAATGTGGTTTGGAAGCTGTTTCTAACGTGAATTCAAAAACATCAGAGTAAGGGGAATAAAGTTTTTATAAGAGGTGAAAGCAGGGTTGCCATCCAGTGGGGTCAAAACAGGATCAGTCTGATTTAGAATTATTTTGGGAGTGGGAAACCCTCCTGTACCCAGTACCCTGGCTGAAATAAACTTGTCCCAAGGACTGACTTCTCTCCTAAAAAAGGAAAAAGGTATTAGCAGTTCTTTGGGCTGGAAGGGGGAGAAGTGGCTGTCACTTCTAGTGTGAGAAAGCTCACACTAGTGGTAGTGTATTCATGCTGCTGTCAAGATGAGATAACTTGAAAAGCAAAAAAATGGTATTTTACTATGTTGTTGAGCATATCTGACAGCTCCTGAACACCAAATTTCTGGATTAAGGTAGTCTGTGGAGAGAAAGGCTTGATCAGTTTTCTGGCTGCAAGCATGATTAATCCTGGAAGGGCTAAAATGTACTTCCCCTAAAGGGAAGAACTGGCCATGACAGGACCCAGGTTTACGTTGTGCCAGATTGCCTCCTCTGTTCTTTCTTGATTTTGTTTCATTAGGTAAATTATGATTAGAGTCCATAATAGATATTCCTGTAATCTTTACTTTTTTTGAGAGATTATTTTCAGTTTCTAATTTGAAACAGTTTTGATTTGGGTTTGTGCAGTATAAAGATGTCTAGATATTCAAGTGAATTTTTTTTCCCTATTTTGTCTTTTTAGGAGGCTTGTGTCTGTGTTGCAGTCTAGTCTCTGATATTCCTCATGAGATCATATACTCCATATATTTTTTACATAAAGGTAAGACTAACTTGTTAACTTACTGTACTTTATTTTGGAGAATGTCATTATGCTGATGGAGTCACAGAATGCCTTTCAAAACAAATAACTACCAAAGTCTGCAGACAATAAACCACTGTGGCTGGTGTTTAAAGACAGCAGCTGCCTTTAGCTGCAGAGTTGACTTTCCTGCTCTAGACTTCCTGCTTGATGCTGAGTGAGTAGCTTCAAGCCAGTGGCCCTGTAAATGGTTATTAATTTGGTCCCTTATTTCTAGCCAGACTTTCCGGCGTGCTGAGCACAGACATCAATGAAATCTGTGGGAGCTTGCAGGTGTGTTGTACTTATGCCATAAGGCATTTGTATGGGAAATAGAGCCAACAGCTCTTAGCTTGAATGTCTGTTTAGAATTCCAGTTCAACATGTCATTTTCACAGCAAGAGGTGCAACACCCACTGATTCTAAGAATAGTTGCTGTGTAAGTGGTGCTCTAGCTCTTAAAGTTAAGACCTTTGTTTCTGTTTTAAAATAATAAAGGACATTTTTTATTCCAATCAGAATAAAAGGTCTGATTATCAAGATTTTTTAATTTGATACATGGACAGAGAGGCAAATTATTTCTCAACAGAGAAGCTGCTATATGGAATAACTGTGCACAATATGTCTCTGTTCTACCTTAACTGTTTGCTTTCTCGTATCAGCGTGCTTCTCATTTGTCAGAGCTGCACATACAAGTTGCTTTGCTGCTGGAATAGTGTGAGATTGAGTGAACTCCCTTTTTGTGTTCTTGAAGGTATTAACAAATTGGAAAAAGTTTTTTTGGGTGTGACACACTGTGCACTGCATTGCTGTGGAGGGCTGATTTCCCCAGACACACCTGACGTGTAGCCAGAGTTGTTGGATTGCTTGGAGCCAGCCATGGCCCTTGTGCATCCTGATCTGTACTAGGAAGAAACTGAGGATAAATATGGTGACATTGACTAGCTAAGTCTGAAATTACCTCTGTGGAATGGAGTTGTTTGGTGCAGAGCTGTTTGTGGGTTCATGTAAGATTCATCAGTTGTACAAGAGAATTTTAATAATGGTCCTGCAGTGATCCACAGAAGCAGTGGTCTATTGGGTCAATAACTCACATTTTGGAGTCCATAAGCCATATTTTGGAGACATTTAAGGAGTTCAGTTTGTTCTGCAGCCTCTGTAATCTTGGCTGGAAGCTTCCCACCCCTGTTAAAACAGTCACTGCAGCATAAACAGGGAAGTCACGATGTTGCAGTTGAATTCTGCAATGCTGGTTTTAGCTTGCATGTGCTCATGCTGGCAAGTGACAGAGTGGTGATGGTGAGTATACTGACTCATTGCAAGCTGGCTTCAGTCAGTAATTTGTATGAAAAACTGTATCTTTTGACACCTCTGCCTCTGTAATGTTGCTATTGGTGACTTTTTCTCTTGGTGGTCCTGTAAACTGTGGATCTTACATTGAATTTCCATGCATTATTAGGTAGCATCCTGATCATGACACCATTAGTTACTACAATCTTCAGCTTTTCTCAGAGATAAAGGAAATTTGAGGGCATTGTGTCATTCTTACTGGGTGCCAGAAGTGTGGTACAAGTCTAGATTAAAACAACAGCTGTGCTGATGCAAAGCTCATGCAAACACAGCAGGTTTGAAATTGGCCTTTGTATAAGCTGAGCTGAACTAAATTACAGCAATAGGGCATGCAGATAAACAAAGTGGAAATTCTTTAAAGCAGTTGAAAGATTATCAAAATGTGAAACATAGCTATATAAAGGATTTGTGGTTTGGGTTTTTCTAGGGGAAAGGCATTTTTACACAAGCTTGCTCTGGGATGGAGTGCTTCTTTAAACACAAATGTAGGCTGTGCAGTGCATGGCTGGTTTTCACACACTGAAGAACTGCTTTGTGTACGTGCCAGTCTACTAAGTGTGCAGGAACTCTGTTTAGGATGGATTAAATCTGCCTGTGCAGACAACCCCATAAAACAGTCTAAAATATTCCCCTTTGGGTCTATGGGCACTGCTGAAGTTTCTAGCTCTAAAGTCTTAGGTGGATTGTAACAAATGTGTTTATTGTTTGAAGTTTTTAAAGTATTTTTATTTTTTCCCAGGTTACAACAAAACTTTTACAGTTTCTCTAGAAAGAACAGAGTCTCATCAATGGAAGGAAGTGGCTTTTATGAATCTTGGTAGGTTACTTGTGTTACTTTCCTGTTTGATTGCCATTCTCTGTGTAGCAGGGAGACAAATGGCTAACTCTTTGCTGGAAGGAAAGGATTTTTTTTCTTCACTTAAGATAGCAGTGTTATTTTGCTGCTTTTCTTCTGCTTGCCTTTTGTATTTGGCATTTGATATTGCAATGCCTCACTATTAGTAAGCAGCTTCCTCTGAAATTGCCTCAGAATCTGTGCTGGACACCAGCTGCTGAGTTCTTGAGTGTCTCAGGCTTCTTGAATCCTCTCCTGGAAACCCAAATGTACTGCTAGTGTTTCCTGTGTTAATACAACAGCAGCTTTTAATTAACTCCTTTTGTATTTCCTGGCTATAATCAATTCCTCAAAGAGAAGTGGACCAAGCTGAGAATCATGTGAAAGAGCCTCTTAAAGCAAATAAGTGATCAAGTGTTAAAAAAAATTGACCACTGTTGTTTCTTTAAATAGACTATTATGTGGCTGCTTATTTGCCTGGCCAGTTCCTGCACCTCCTGAACATTCAACATCCTGACCTGCTGTGCTATAGTTTATTTCTGACAGGTATAGTAAAACTGCTTCAAGTAATTTCATTGTGGTTGTGGAAACTTGTTCATATCTCTTTACATGAAAGTTGTATTTCTCAATGTTTCCTTATTGCACAGAGTTCTGACAAAAGACGGATATGAATAAATAAGAATGACATTTTTGCTATTTTCCACTTTAGAAAGAGTAGCTGAACTGGCATTTCATACTTTATGTATTTCATACTTCTTGCTTGTTATGAAATGGAAGAAGATCTTTCACTGAATTTGAAATTCTCTGCCTTGGTTTCATAGTTTCCCTTCCCCCAATTTTGCCCATGGTTCTTGATCCTCCACTGTTTTTAAATTTCACATGAGATGTAAATTTGATTTTACATTTCCTTCCTCCAATTGACTTGCTCTAAATGTGTGTGTTTGGAGGGTGTGGGGAAAGGAAATCTGTGTTTCCTTCACCTGATGCAATTTAATTTAGAGTCTCATCTGAGATGCGTATTACTTCATTTCCAACAAACACATCTTTGTGGGAAGTGGTTTATTTTTGGAGGTGGGGTGCCTTTGTTTGAAAACAGCAATCTGTTGTTCTGATTGGATGAAGGAGACATTAATTGTGGAAACTGGTGTAGGGGCAGCATCACAGGAAGCTAATACCTGTTGCATATATGTAATGAAATACTGTCCTGCTAAAAATGAGTGGAAAGCATCACTGCCGGGTGGTGGGCCTGATTTCTCTGATGCAGGGGGTCT
The DNA here is from genome assembly GCA_013400175.1 of Phainopepla nitens. Lineage (NCBI taxonomy): Eukaryota > Metazoa > Chordata > Aves > Passeriformes > Bombycillidae > Phainopepla > Phainopepla nitens. The sequence continues at coordinate 241,511 of VXBQ01008649.1, read as the reverse complement.
GAAATACAGTATGTGTATGGTACCTTGGTGGGAACACTAGTACTAGCATAAATAAAATGGTTTTGGTCTGATGCTTCACTGAATAATCGTAGAGCAGAACCTTCCTGTTCTAGCCACTGGGATTGATGGCAAGAGATGCACAAAGAAGTTTATATCATGACTCTGCATGTGAACAGTTCTGACCTGCACAAGCTGTACCAATAGGTGCTAATTCTAGTGCTGAACTTGTGCTGCTGTCCTTGTGCTCTGCTCTGTTCCATCACACGTACTCTGATTTGCCTTGGAGCAGCATTCTGAGCCTCAAATCTCTACAACTTCTCTGTGTCAGCAATAGGGAAGGAGAGAACTAAGTGTGGACTGTGCTCCTTCTCTGCTTTTTTTATGGAGCCAACACCATTCGTACTCCTCTTCAGCATACTGCCAGGGCAGGTGGTGCAAGAGGCAGACTTTCTTACTGCTGGGAGCCTAGAAGTCTTAATACTGGTAGCAGGCAAATTTTATGTTCTTACTCCTTTTTGTTCTCAAACCAATGTTCTTCAGGTGAGGATGCAAGAATGGACAGATTGCAAAGCTGTTCCATCCGGTCCCCGTGGGTGTCAGCAGTCCTGGATTGCGACGCAGGAAGTCTGTACAACGTGAGCATCAGTGACAGTGCCTTGCTGCAGTTCCTGCAGAAGAGCAAACGAGACTGTGAGAGATTGGCAGCTCTGCACTGTGCCCTGCTCTACTTCCAACACACAGAAGACTTGGAAATGCAGGTGGGAAAAGAACCTCCTCTAAATTTTTTTCCAGTGACTGATGTCTTATACAAAGCAGGAGCCGGGCATGAGCAGTATCAGCCGAAGAGACATCCCAATTCCCCTGGCAGTGCCAAGAGGCTCGTCAGCTGGGCTGCCCTAAACCCCTTTATCAGTCCAGGCTGCCTGAAAACATCTGTGTCTCTATCTCTACTCCAGGCAGAGTGTTACTACCAAAACCAAATTTTCTATACTCTGTTACAACACTTGCTTAAACAGAGAGATGTGACAAGCTCCCTGTTCTCATTCTGACAGATTATTCGGTGGATTTCTGAGAATCTGTCAACATGTCATTCTTTTGACCCAATTCAAGAATTTATCATTGGTAGGTATTTCCTTTCCTGCACATTGAGTTTTCCTGCATACTCCAGTTGACACTGAAGGAGAGGCCATGGCAGTACAAAGTGACTCTTGTTTCTGAACTTTTTGGTTATTTGTGTTGACTAACCTGCGCTTTGTGGCATTAGGAGACAATATCAGTAGTTTAGAAGATACATAGACATCTCAAAATCAGATTGGCAGTAAAACTTTTCAAATGCATTCTTCTATCTAATGGAACAAATGGATTTATCATTAATTTAGGTCTCTGGAGATTGGTTCCTCAGCTCCATTCTCCTCTAGCTCTAGCCCAAACCATTTTTTTTCAAAAGGATTTGGCTTATCATATACTCTCTTCTAATAGGTGGTTTCTCAGTCTAGCCAGTGCAGAGTCTTTGTACAAAGGACCCCTGCAGTGCTGAGCTGTAGCCAAGCAGCTGACCCAGCCCTGCAGCCATCTGGACTTCTCTTCCTCCTTTTGTGCACAGAGTGGGACCAGTTCCATGATGGAGGAAGCTGTTTCAGAGACAGCAGCAGGATTTGTCCCTAAAAAAGTGTCAGATAAGGAACAGTGAAGCCTACTCTTGTTACCTCATAGTTTATACAATCTTGCCCTTATAAATTTGTTTACATTACATTCAGCCTCCCTGTACTGCAGAATGTGTCCAGAAACTCAGAACCTGGATAAACTCCTGCCCTACACATCACTGCATGACTGGATTGGGGTAAGATAACAGCTGGTACTTTAATTAATAGCTAGAGGGTCTGTTTTTTTATCCCTTAGTACAGCCTATAGCTTATGTGTCTTACCTTTTCATAGATATGCTCCAAACTGATGCCTGTGCTTTATGCCTGCTTTAGTTTGCCAAGTCTTACCCTTTGTGGTGTTTTCCATGAGTCAGATCTTTTGTCAGCAAATAAAAGCATTTTCAAAACCAAGCAGTTATTATAATTGAATGGATGTTTAAATATCTCAGTTATCATCATGAAGTCTTAATTTATTCCTTATCATATTAGGTTTATAATGTATACAGAATACATTTAACCAGCAAAATCATGCAGTTATTTCCAGGACAAACAGAATCAGTAGAGTTAAGAAGCTTGCAGAAGTAAATAGCTTCAAGCAATACTTTACAGTTAGAGGAAATAGTGTCTTAATTTCTCTGCTGTGACACTGTTCTAATATGTTTTTGGTTTTTTTTTTAAATAAGGGCACAGTTTTGGCTAGCTAGCTAGTTGCATGGAGGAAATGGGTGATGGAGATTCATTTAGATGCCCCATGTTCTATGCTAAATTATAAGGCTATACATAATTTGTATTTATAGATTGTCCCTGGAGTAATATGTGCCACAGACATCATTTCTCTACCTGTGTTAGAGGTAAGTTCCAGTATAAAACCACATTGCAGATTAGTAGCTGCTTATTTTGTGGATTGGGGGTGTGCTAAATATTAATGCTTCAGTGTCCTCACAGCCCTATCCAAAAATAGATGTGAACAGAAAATTGCCCTATTGGAAATGATTTGTACATTTACTAAAACATCAGTTAATCAGACTCAAAGATGGTGGGATTTTTTTCCCTTTCTGAAGATGCCTCTATTCAACAGGGAGGATGATCCTCAAATTAATTCTTGTTAATCAGATTGATACCACTTTGCTTTATGACTTTGGTAACTGAAGGCAGAGGTGGCATAACAGACAAGCAGGATTTCTACATATGTCTACGTATGCCCACTTTGAGGGCTATTTCATTGTGCTGCCATTGGTGTGGATGGTTCCTGACCCTCTCAATTTGTTTTGCCTAGAGCATCCTGTGATTGCACTTATGTCAGGGCTTTGGCTACTAAATCTAGACAAATTCCTGCTCAGCCTGGAAAGGGCAGTGGGCTGTGTGGGGAGAGCACAGGCTGCCTGGGTAGGAAATTGTACTTTCCGTTGAAAACAACATGAATGATTCTTCCCGTCTTCCCGTTCCACTCCCTCAGCTCAGTTTAGAGAAATTCTTGACATTTTCCTAAGCACTCCTCTACAAAATCTGAAAGAGAATTTTAATAAGCAGTTTGTTGTGGAGAGCTAACGAGAAGAATGAGGAGTTTAGGCACACCAGCAACACATAGGATTAGACTCTGGATACATGACAATCTTGTTCCGTGTAGCTCTTTAAAGACATGCTTTTAATTAATTAGTCATAAAGCATCAGTGTTCACAAAACCTTTTAAAAATCAGTGAAATTGCCCACTGCTCTTTTCACTCTGCAGTAGTGCATCGCAGCTGTGCTGCACAGATTCATAGGGTTGCTGTCAGGGAATCAGGCCTTGTATGCGTTGCTTGGAAAGGCTGCCCTGAGAACTGGGACACCTGGGAAAATCAGATCTTGAGAAAATTTGTGTCCAGATAATCCCTGTAATTCACTGAGGTCAAAATTAGCAGGACTTTAATTTGTCTGAGATTGAACCTCAAGCCCCTGGGGGCACATGCCTTTAGCAGCTATACTTCCTGATTGTGGAACTCATTTCCTATTTCTGTCTGAAACCTCAACAGATTGAAAAGGTCAGAGTTGAGCTAAAGACAAATATTTCCTGCTACGTTTGACAGCAAATAGCTCTGACTCTTGCATGAGGACAAGGATGCTAATGCACAGGGTAAGGCTTAATGCTCTGGCTGTTTTGTACCACACCAGTGCCACAAACCCACCACAGCTTGAGTTTAAGGAGTCATTTGGTGTTTCAGTTGGTTGATGACATCAGGTGACAGATCTGGTTCTACAGGCAGTATTTCTTTTGCAGGGATTTTATGGCATTTCAGAGAAACAATGGTTAATTTTTACTTTGAGAAGCTTTTTGGAGTTCTCAAGCCCATGAGTTGTTGAGAGCTTTTGGGAGGGCTATGTCCCTATTCACAAAAAAATTTTTTTCTATTTGGGTGTCAGGTTGTTATCACTAAAATCATCAAGATATACTGAAAAAGGGGGAACAGTTAATCCAATTGTCCAAAAGCTCTACAATAAGGATTGCAATTAATAAGTCTAATTTTCCCCCCTTTTTAAACACAAACCAAACTTGCAGGGGTGCAAATAAGTTCAGTCAGGACGGGAGAAGGCATGAAGAAGAAGGGAAATAAAACAGGAGGAGATCCAGGGGAAGAGTGAAAATACATAGTGCAAGAAATTGTTAGAGCATGGGTAAAGAGTTTCTCCCTTGTGCTGTGCTGAGCCCCTGGGATGCAGAGTGATGTTTTACAATGCTCTCTGGATGCCATCACTGCTGGGGAGACACAGCTCTACAGTCCAGAGAGACATGGGCCTCTTGAAGGCAATTGTCACCCCACATCTTTTCCAAGGGATGTAGCAGAGAGCTCTCTATCTTCAGCTAAAAACCCACTGCTTATGAAAGGCTTCATGGAAGCTTTTTGTGGATTGCAAACTGGTAAGGCCTTGCTTTGACCTCTGGTAATACAGTGTCTTTTAGGTGTCATGCTTAGGTGTTAATTCTTGACTCTCTAGAAATGTCTCCCAAATAAACACCTAAGATGAAGAAGCCTTCTCTTTTTAGTCCTTGCCCTGATGATCCTCAAGAAATAACAGATTTAATTGAAAAAATCCTTTACTTTAAAACTTTTGACTTTTTAATGAGATCTAATACAATGCATCTTTTTGGGATTAAAAGCAGACAATACTCAAGTCTACCACTTCCTCTTAGAGATTTCACATATGAAAAAAAATTGCTGTCTTGCTTCTCCCTGCCTCATATGCAAGTCCAGTGTGGCCTGAACACAGTTTTGCAGTGGTAGTGCTGTTGCATGGATTGGTCACTAGATGATACCCTTATGCTGTATTTAATATTTCTCTGGTTTCATATCGGTAACATTTAAGCAACATTCTGCAGTAGTAGGTTGTAGATCTCATGAATTAGGTCCAACAGAATGAACATATGGTGCCATATGTGATCCTATTTTGCAGCTGCTAAATATAACTAATATGAAGCAAACCCCAAGATTTATTTTCTCTGCTGCAGCTACAACAATAAAGTGACAATAGGCACTGGCAGCAAGAGGAAAATAGCTGGCAGGATTGAGTCTTTGAAATTTATTTTCCTTGACAAATTATAGTTTATAGTAGGAAGTGGTTTCTTCCTTTCAAGGTTTTCTTTTAAGGTTATTGTTATTGTAGGATATTTGAGAGGACAGAGCAAAATCCAGTATGTTAGTGCAAGTGGAGGAATATTGTGAACTCACAGCTCTCTTCATTCAAATGTTGTTACTGTAGTGTCTGTGTTGGGAGATAATGTATATTAACAGGGGCAAGAACAGCTCATATCATTTCTTGTTTTTTAAAACTGTCAAAAAGAATTGCCTTAATCTCATCTCTTCTTCAGCAATGATTGCATCTTGCCCCCCTTATAAACAGCAGCTTCAAATTTTTATACCCAGTCCAAGAACTAACTCAGGAACTGGTGTGGTTTTGTTTAAATTTTGTTTCTCCTCTCTGTTCACAGCTGAGTTTAAATTAATTTTCCATTAGAGTCAAATGCTTTAGAATTGCTATGGAAATTTTTGGATTTTGTTTCTTTTCTGGGATGAATCGCTGTTACTTGAGGTTGGTAAATTGATGTTTCCAATCTAAGTATTAATGCAGTTTGAAAATAGTGGCTGTCATGGCCATGGTGGTTATTCCTTTATTTGGAACTACTAGAAACCTGAATTGGGGTTTATTTGATCAATTGTAAACATTTACATCGAAGTTAGTAGTCTAAGGCTCTTTTTACAGTCAGAGGAAGTCTAGACAATATGGCCAGTGTAGTCTGAGGTGCAGTTCTTCCCATCTCAAACATGTAAATAGGTCAGATGAACTGTGACCCAGAAATACTTGTTTCTTTCCAGGCACCAAATCTTGAACTCAAGTCAAGTAAGTGCTACCACTGCCATTCCATCAAGAGAAATTAGTTTTGGTGCTTTGGTTTGACTTTTTTCACTTAGACTGTTTTTACATTGATCACTTGTCGTTGCAGTCACTTAGTGGGAGGGTGACGAGGTATTTCTTTAAGAGGGCAGCCTGTATCCATGCTTTCTCTGCAATACTTTGCAGTTCCAAAACTCCAAAGGCTTCTGGGAGAAACTCAACTCAAACTTGGAGAGTGTGAAATATGCAGAGCCACACTTGCACTACCACAGTAACATGCTCAGGAGGGAGTGGCATAACCTTTCAGAAGAGGTGAGTGAGAGGCTCTGGAACTGAAACACTGGAACTCTCCAGAGCTGCCTCTGAAATGGGTGTTGTAAAGTCAAGCATGGACGAGTTGGCTTTTTTAATTTGAAGATAAATAATATCAGAAATGCAAATACTTGCAGTCATTTCACCTAAGGTGATTGCCTGTAGTTTTGTTCCCTTAAAATAATGCAAGAAATGAAAGAAAAGCAGAGCTTGCTCTGTATTGTCACGAGGGTTACATGTGTGTGAGTGCCTATGAGCATGGCCACTTGGAAGATGTTGTGAGGCCCCACTGTGTTTTATTTCCATTCAAAGAGAAAACCAAATTAATTTCGCATCTTCATTCTGTCAGGGAGTATTTTATTTGGTCTTCTGTTTTGTTAATTTTGGGATTTCTGTTTGTTTACAAACCAGAGAGAGGAGAGAAGAACCACAACATATTTGAGGAATATTTTTGAAAATGCCAAAAAGTATGTACTTGTTTCTGTTATATTTACTCCTTCTTATTTTGCACATGTATTTGGAGGATTTAATGTGCCATTTAATTCGTTGATTAGGTATCTGATTAGATATCTTTAAAGAAGATTATCCTGGTGAAAATCAGTTATTGGAATCCTTGTAATCACTACAGCACGATGAAATAAAGGCCTCTAGAGCTAGGGAATTTATGGTAGATATGAACTTATTCTCATGCAGCCTAGACAGACAGAATTTTTTTAATGCTATCTAGTATTTTTAGTACATTTAGTCACATTTACTGTTCTCAGATTTCTTTAGCCATCTTTGAAAGATCAAAGGCTCATTTGAGTTTTTAATGATGTTATGAAAACCTTTAGAGTATTGCATATGAAACACACTGGTTTTTGCTTCAAACCCCAGGGTGCTTTCTCATCTGGACACTTGGGACTCTGGTAAGTAAAACCTTCCTTAAGTAGGCCTTAGCTGTAAGACTTAGGTTTATTAGAATGTTGCCATACAGCTGTTGTTTGCTAAAAGTCAGTTGCTATGTGTGTTTTCAGCACAGAAGAGTTTGAGGATTTATGATGAGAAGAAAACTTTCACGTACTGATTAGGAAATGCTTGAAAATAAAGTGTCTAGTTCCTATTGGATCTAACAACATAAGCACTAAAATTTGGTCTGCTAAAGGATATCTTCTTCAGGATTTTTCTTGTGGGGCAGAGTATCAAATACACATTACTGTTGAGTCTTGTCCACTTATAGCTGCCTTTGCAACATCAGAACCTGTGCAGGAGATTAGGGCTGGTGAAAAAAACATAGTGTAGAGAGAGCAGGTGTAATGAATTTCCTTAGGCCAGAAACACTTAGGATTTTTTGATGCTCAGTTCCTCTGTGGCAAATAGGTAAAACTGAATTTAGTAGTGTATTATTGTTCCTGCTGTTCACACATCAGTGCCTATGTGCCCTGCCACTGTGTGCTGTGACATGATGCTGATCTAACTGCTGCTGGGTCCTTTCATTACCAAGAATTTTTTAGTGTACTCATTTCCAGCCCCTAACAGCAGTCATCTGTGTCACTGCTAGTTATTGCAATGGGAAATGACTTTGAGAGACTTTGTATCACCTTTGTGAACCTCAGCTTCATGTTTTCAAAGGTGCATATTGATAAAAAAGTCAGATGTTTAACTGTTTCTAAATAATTTTTAAATAGCTGCCAACCAGTAACAAGCATCAATGTAGTGTCTCCCTGTAGATTTGTCCTTGAGTCCTTTAAAATCAAGCTGCACAAGTCTTTTTGCTGCTAAGTGGTAGTGTAAATATATTTGGAGGTGAGCAAAAACGAGTGAAAACTTTGTAAGAGTTCAGCACTTGGTTCCATAAAATCTTGAGTTGGTTTTATCTATATCATGAAATAAAAGATTTCTTTTCTTTTAGTAGACAGGAAGCAATGGTTAGGAAATACAGGTTGTTAATTTCAGTAGACACTGTAATCTCCTTCCATTTAGTTAGAGAAGTTGTGTCCTTTTCATAGTGGTCTGCAAATCTGAGTAACAAAAGCAGCCAGACCATGGGAGAGAATCAGTGGGAGGTGATTCCCTGGACTATTTACTTCTGTCGAGCCATTTCCTTGGAAAACTCATGCAGCTTCTAGGGTTTATTTGTTTGTAACTGACAAGTTCTAAGTAGCACATTAGCACTGGCATTACTAGAAGGTTCTCTCTGCCTCTTTGCTCTCTTGAGTCACCACACTGTGATAACTCTTACTTAAATATCAAAGAGAAGAAGAAGTGGATGGCAGATAAAGGGTTATTTTCCATTTTTCAGTTCTCTTATTCAGTCCATAATTCTTCAGTGTCTTAGTTCTGGAGCTGAGTAGATCAAACCACAACTTCTGTTTGCTTGTCTGTTCCTAAGTACTTTTGAAGTTAATTGAATGCTTGTGATACTTCTGCAGTGCCACGTCCTTGAATGGTTGTTGCTCTGTTTCAGGGGCGAGGCTGGTCCCTCTCTTTGAAGAGGAGGATTATCAGCAGCAGCTGCTCATGGGACTGGTATGTGCTTTTGTCACTGTGCACTAGAGGACGCACAGGCTCCACAGATGTGTCAAGAGTGACCTTCCAAGTTCCAGTGCTGAGTGGAAGTTCACCCAGAGCTATGGGGAAACATGGCCTTTCCCAAGTTTTAGAGTTCATCATGATATTATCTTAGCAGGTCATCATAAAGCATAGGGGAAAAAACAGGAATAGAAAGTTGATTTGTCAAAATGCTTTTTCCCAATTTAACTTTGGCTAGAAAGCAGGAGGTTATCTTAATCTGTCAGTTATTTTTGGACAACTTAATGCCTTTAAAACATATATAAGTGAATTCCTGCCCCCCTCAGCTTCTCTCAATTTGATGAGCAGATATCTTCTTGCTCCTCAATTTAACACCTTTTTTTACTGTTTCTTTTTGCTTCTAACTCACTTCTGAGACTGCTATGGCCATTCTGAAGTCCCTTTTTCTTTTGTACTGTTTTTGCCAGTGATCTCCCTAAAGGATCTACCTGGGCAATAAATCCTGTCTCAAATCCCTACCTGTCCTCCCTCTGTCTAAATACACATCTTGGCTTATCTCTTGTTCTCTTCTAAAATCAACTAACTCTTCAGCATGTACTAGAAGGTGTCAGCAGTGAAGAGCAGATCAACACTGTCCTGTCTGTTCACATCTGAGGCAAATTTTCCTTCTTTGCAGTCATCTCCCTGTTTCCAATTTTGCCTCTCCTCTGAAGCTTCTCTACATTCCTTCCCTTCTGTTTATTCAGACAGATCCAAAAAGTAGATCAGTTTGTCTGTGCTTTCCTCATACCTGTATTGCTCTCTTGACACACTGAGATTAATCTACATATAAGATTGAGACAGAGATTTTTATTTGCTCCTGTTTCACTTTAAGCCTCTGAGTAATTCTCAGAAAAGAGCCAGCATGGACTTGAGTTGCAATCTGAAGCTACATGAGGTCAGCAAATATTTCAGAAAGGAGAGAGTAGGGAGTGGCATGGACTATATGTTAACAAACACCTAACTTTAATGACCTCACAATTAATATTTAACCTGAAACTGCCATTAATCACTCTGGTTCTCAGGTTCTTGGGAGCTACCACAAATTGTACTTGTGCTAGTTTTCTCTATCATAAAATCTCTCAAGTTTGTTTGTATAAGTACTTATATTCTTAGAATTCAGTGTTCATATTTAAATCCTTCTTTCACCGTGTTCTCTTGGGTTTGCACAGAGAGGTGTGAGAACTGTAAGCTTTTTCTTTTCAGTATCATGGGATGTTCAACTTAGTATTCATTTTGCTGAATTTGCACCAAATAACCATTCTGAATATTCACATCTGCTTCTGAGTTTAGCAAGATGTGCAGTAGCTTGGGATGTCACTCTGAACTGGAGTTTTTTAATGGGGAAATGTTTTGTTGAGCCAGTGCCTATTGATCAGTCCCTGCACCTGCTGCAGCTTTTGTGTCTCCTTGAAAATGCCCAGCAACAACAAATTGTTGGCTTTTTTTTCTAGATGGTTGCTCAGCTGAAGGATCATCTTATGAGACATCTACAGTATGTCGGAAAAAAGAAGATTGACCAAATAGTTTTGGATTACGTTGCAAACCTGGTTAGTTTGATTTCATAGTCACTATTGTGAGCAAATGTGTATTTGTTGGATTGCAGGTCCTTGGGTGTGTACCTGTTGTATATAGCATATATTTAGTGGGAAGAAATTACTTTTAAGATATTGAAACATATTTTTCAGCCTAATATTATTAAATGGATAGAAAAAAACTAGTATTATTTCAATATTATTAAAAGAGTTGTACCAGTCACTCAGAATACAGAAAGAACAGTTCCATTTACAGCTTGTGCAAATATGTTCTACTCCCAGAAATAAAATGGGAACTCATCCTGAAAGTTTAAAGCCATTAGATCCATTTGGTTTCCTATAGTACACATGGCTACAGGTCTTGAATAATGAAAGTGCCACCAGAAGAAATAAAAAATGAAAAAAAAGATGTCACTACAGTCTGACGTGTGTAAATCACCACCACTCCTACACAGGGCCTTTGGTGGTCTGTGCATGTGACAGGAGACAGTTTTGCATGAAGAAATCTTTGTAAACTACTGTGAAAATTTGCTTTCCAAATCCTTATTTTTCTGTCTTTCATCCTCTTAAGAGACCTTTAAAAAGAAAAAAAAAGCTACAAAAACCATAACTGTTGTGCACAGAAGTTATGTGCTTGGTTTTGTCTGTCTCAAGATCGTGTCCTTTGAGTGCAGAACGCAGTGTCCTCAAAAGCTTGCATGGCAACTGTAAATCCTGTTCTTTGTGCCATCCCTGCCCCAGTGTTCAGTAGAAACTCCCCACAGTGCTGTTTTCTAGGGATGAAAACCTTGGGAAACTTCCTAGAGGCTACTGATGCCTGCATCTCCTCCAAAGTTCTGTGAGTCAGTTGCTCTGGCAATGCCACAGCGTTCTCTGAACCACTACAGCCCCACTGCCATTCCTGACTTTTCAGGCCTCACTTTGACAACTTCACAAATTGTTTCACTGGTAATTGGCAGACTTTAATGTATCTGTGTAGGAAAGGAACTTAAACTAGTGGCTGATTAAAATAGGAACAGTACAACATGAACCAAAGCTTTTTACCTGAAAATGGTGCTGGAAAAAAGCCCAAGTGGAACATTTATTCTCCTTTTATTCTGTTTTTAATAACCGTTTGTTCACTTTTAGTAAAAACTAAGATAAAAAATGTGAAAAACATCTGTTCAACCTTGATCTGCAAGGCTAAATTATTGTAGACTAAATCTTGCAGAGCAAGTCTCAGCCCTCCCCACAAGCAAACTCTCACAACTAATTCTCTGGACACAATTGAGAGGCTTATTCTTAGAAAAGCTACTATAAACAAAGATGATGTGCCTCTAAAAATTGCTTCTGCTTTCTGTTGGTACATCTTAGATACTGTTTGGAAATATTTAGAAACTATTTCATTTTTAAACTTGCGCTTCCCCTCATCCTAATTGGAAACTCCTACATCCCAAAACTTTCCATATCCTGGATGTTTCAGAGTTCTTCAGGGGAATGAACTGGTTTGAGTCTTCCCACAGTTGTCTATAGCATCAGCAGTGAGTAGCAGAGCTACTGAAACTAATGAAACAGGAAGAGACTTGAAATTTGTCTGTTTGCTTTCATAAAATATTTTCCATGACATTCAGGAGCCCAGGCTCCGTGGTGTGTAGTCACTGTGTAAATCAATTGCAGCAGAAGTCAGAGAAGCTGAAACTTGGGAGCACTGAGAGTTTCTTATGAAACAACAGGCAAAGGCTGGTTGCTGTCAGAGAACTGTGTGTTCTGGTAGACAGAGAAGTAGCGTGGGGAAGTGTGAGTGACACCTCAGTGGGGATTCCTTGTTTGCTGAAGAGCTCTGCAGAGCTGGAGTGTGCCTGGCTCCCAGTGCATGTGCCACCTCTCCTGTAGTGGTTGTTGTATGTCCACAGGCTCTCTCTCCCCTGCAATCACTTTATCTTAGCTTTGCTCTGTATCTTTTCTCTCACTCTTTTCATCTCAGTGAGGCAGGAAAGGGGAGAAATAACTTACAGAAGCAGTGTGACATTTGGTGACAGCAAGTGGAAGGGGAGGCAGGGTGAGCAGGCAGCCTGTGGCACAGGAAACAGGCAGACCTGAATAAACTGCTGAAATTTCTCTGCATGTCACTGCAGTAGCTGCATGTTCTCCCCCTGACATCTGTGGCCAGCTGTCATCTGATGTAGGCTTAGCTGCAGAGGAACAGAAGACAGACACCATTTGGATTTGAGTTTCCTCAGGAGGAGGAGGACTGTGTCATACTACAGCAAGACCTTGTCTCACTCCCTTTTCTCATTTGCTCCTGGTTCTTTTCTTTGACTTCTTTAAAGTCTTTCCTGTAGAAACAGCCAAGGGAACTGAGCACTTGTGGTTCCCAATTACTTTAAGGTAACTTCAGTTTCCTTGGCACCATTGCCTGGAGCTGTAGATGTTTCAAGACAAGGTGACAGCACTGTCAGCCAAGGCCCTCCTGCATGTGCTGTCTTGCTGTTGGTCATGTGTTCTCTCATTAGGTTAGAGCACTCCAAGGGAAATGGCTTCATGTATGTGCCCCAAAACACTTCTTATTTTGTGTCTGTTACTCAGTGACAAATGGCCTCTGCTGGTATGCATGTAGCTGTTAACTTGGCTGCCCCAGAGCCCACTGCTAACCTCAGACAGGAAGGTCCTGTGCTCCTTCTGTCAGACAGATAATGCTGCCTTTCTCTCATGCACGTTATCTCGTGTGTTACATTCTGAAAAAAAAAGATTGAGACTTGGGTTATCCTTCTGTATGTATTTTCTACAGTGCCAAGGGTAGATGTGGATCTCCAAAGTGAGTTGTGCTGTTAGTGAGGGTGTCACAGCACAAACATTCATATATTTAAGATGCAAGTATGTTGTGATAGCTTGGATGATTATGACTAAAGAAGTGGTTAGCTTTCTGTGCCCTGTGAAAGCTGTACAGTTTCTGTGTGTTCAGCAAAAGATACTTATTCTGGAGTAGAATACTCTTGAAAACCATTTGTGTTGCATGAATAATAATTGGTGATATTGGAGCTTGCAAGAACCTTCACTTCAACATTGATCCTTCAGATCCAGCTGCAGCTCCTGATGCAGAGGCCTTAGCTGCACCCTCTGTGCTGGCCAGAGGTGAAATTCATTCCAGTAGTAGGTGTGGTTCTTGTGACCCTTCTGTGGAAACTGGAAATCACTCATTTCCTAGAAAACTTGCTGTACTCCAGAAAGATTAAATTGAATCTTTCCACTGCCTCTAGAAAGTGTGGAGATGGCAAGTATTAGGTGGTTATTTTGCATCAGGCAGCTGTGCAAGCCTGGCTCAAGTCGTGGTGGATGGCAAAGGTGCTACCTTATAGAGCTTTCTGGCCAAGGCACAGAGGAACACTCAGGAACAATACTGAAGATGAATATTCCAGTTCTGGCCTTTGCATGTGGATCCCTCCTGTGTGTCCTGTTTCTCTCTTGCTCAGAGCCTATGATAAGTCAGACAATGGAGAGGTCAAAGCCTATGAGGGAAAAAGAGAGTAAGGAAAAAGCATTCCTGGATTCTGACCATCTGGAGGGAGGAAAAGGGTTCCTAACTTCTTGTGACACCTCTGTAGAAAAGGGGTCAGACTAGTTTCCTGAGTTTGCTGGGATTGATTGATTGCTGTGCTTTGAGGACCAGAGATAAAAGGCACAGAGGAAGTGTCTCAGTTGTGTTACTGAGATGTGGAAGTGGTTACACATGAGAACCATGAGGAAGTTATTTCAGCTCTTCCGTGCGTGGTTTCTCTTTCAGCTGCAGAAGCTGAGAAGGCTCAAGTGAGAACAGGGCTTGTGGCTTTGGTATATGCTGACTGTGTGTGGTGGGCATCAGTTTGAGAGCACAAAGAACAACAACATGGGCCAAGGGATTGTTTCTCTTCACTGGGACAAAAAGGAAGCTCAGTAGATGAGGAGAGGCCTTTGCTTGTCTCATTTTTCCTCCTTGCCAGGACTTGATCTGTGATTCCTCCTGCAGACTTTTCTTGGCAAACTGAACATTCTCCTCGCTTCGACGTTATCCACTTTTGCTGAGCCCTTGGGACTTTTCCTTGCCAAATGCTCAGCCACTTGGACATGCTGTTTTTGCTTTCATGGCAAACAGATCTTTGAGAATTTGCTGCAGGAGCTTGAGATCAGTTATCTCCAAGAAGCACAGTGTGTTAAGTTGCTGTGTCTTGCATGATGCTTCGATAAGCTGGAAGCACTTTAAAGTGCTGGAATAGGGCAATTCTGTTACAATTCTAATTTTAATAACATTTTAAGGCCTTAGAGAAAAAAATGAAGACTTAGTAGGAGTCCCATGAGAAGTTTTTAACATAAACTGGTGTGTGGAATGAATGAAGGCCAAGGACCTTACACAGTCTACTGGAAACATCCAGTCTTCTATTTTTTGTTTTAGCTGAATCTGGTGCATCGAATAATGAAAGAAGTTTGGAGGAGATACCAGCTTCATTCCTGTATCTTCTGCTTGTGAGCAAGTGATTTGTTAAAAGTTTTCAGCCTGCCTTTTAAAATATGGGTGTAATGATTTTGGTCTTCATCAGTAGTAATCCTTTTAACAGTCAGTGCTTATGCTGCTGTCAGTGTCAATGTTGCTGTCACTTACTCTTCCTAAGGATCCTCTCTAGGCCAGTGAGAATATTAACCACACAGGCAGTGTTATGGCTGTTATGGCTGGAGTTCAAACTTGCTGAGTTCTAAGCTGGGTGGTGGATGTTAAACACCTGTAAAAGCCAGGTCACTTACACCAGCACCCTTTTACCTGTTGCTGCTGATTCCAGGGACTGCCAGAGCCTTGTAAATGTGCATCAGTGGAGGGAGGAGATGGGGACACCACAGAGGCTTTGTGTGTCTGCAGCGCTGGGCAGCTGGTGCTGGCTGAGACACCTCAGGAAACAAGGCAGCATCCCATGGCCCTTCATCCCAAAGGCAGGCATTCAGTGCACTCCCAGTGTGGCAAATTGACCCTCTCTCCGGGAGAGTGTGGGTGCCTGGGTTCTTAATGTGTTGCTGCTTTGTTAACTACAGTGATGAGAGAGGAAGTGCAGGAGAGTTTGCGGTGTTCCACATCATGAGTCGGATTCTGGAAGCAGCAAATGGCATGTGCATGCCTTTACCTCCTGGTAAGTTCTGTGTTTTAATCATAAGTGAGGAGAGCAGTGCTATAAATTCCTCCCAGCACAGCACTGGTTGCAGCACGTGTGTCGAGTTAGCTTTGGCAGTATTGACAGCTGTTCAAGTCAGTTATAGAGGGGAAGGCCCTTGATAAAGCTGTACAGGTGAAATGAAGCAAAACTAAATAGTTACTAGAAAAAGAGAAAACTCAATAGAGGTTTCCAGTGGAATGCGTGGGTGCAGTCTTATCTTAGAACTAAGATTTAGACTCCATTCACATATATGTATATTTAGACAACTGGACTTCAATGTCAAGAGCTACAAGGGAAAATCCTGTCCTGTACCAGATAGTGTTTTTTCTCATGCTCTT
This sequence comes from Phainopepla nitens, assembly GCA_013400175.1. Lineage (NCBI taxonomy): Eukaryota > Metazoa > Chordata > Aves > Passeriformes > Bombycillidae > Phainopepla > Phainopepla nitens. The sequence goes on along the minus strand of VXBQ01008649.1, from coordinate 225,612 downwards.
GCCCTGCTAATAATTTTCAGTTTTTTCCTGAAGAGATTACTTCCAGCCTTGATGGAAAGCTGGTCTCGATAGTAGACTTTCATTTCCTAGAGCTCCTCATAATTGTTTACAACATTTTCAAGCCCTTGCTTATTTTCATTAGGGAAAGACATCTTGACATCTTAATATCTTAATGCTTTCCAATTCTGTTCAAATCTTTCTGGGTTTTATTTCCTGATCTGTCTTCGGTCATTGAAACTGCTTTTGGTATGTGTTTGTCCCTCAGTCTGTGTGGGCACAAATGCTGCCACACAGTAGTGGTACATGATAGCAAGACCATCATCAGGCTGATGTTAAAGGAGGAGCTGAAGTGTTAACACTACCTGTGGGAGTATCTGGGTGGCAATGACATGCTGAGGATATTGAGGCCTCAGGTTTTGATTAATTAGGAGGAGGGAGGGAGAGAAAAGATAAATTAATAGAACAATTCAGAGACAAGGCAACTGCTTGGAGATGTTTAGTGACAGTGTATGACTTCAATGACTGTTTTCAATCCCTTTAGCTTTCTTCTTTCTGACAAGATTGTACTTGAAAAGACTTAAAGGATGTCTAACTAAGACTACCTGACTTGATAAATTGATTTCCTCACCAACTTTAAACAATCCAGGGAAGTGTTTGCTTTAGCTACAGTAATTCCAGTCTCTAATAGAATTAGAAAAAACTACGTATTGTACCAAACAAGTTTGTCTCTATCACAGGTTTTCACACTCTGCACCTTGGTCTTGGTGTTCGATGTCTCCCTCTGCACACCCTCCTGCACTATATTGACAATGGGGTCTTGCAATTGACAGAAACGTGTGTCAGGAAATTGCTGAAAGGTACAGTGAACATGGTGTTCCGTTTGTTACCAGCCAGCTCACTGGGAGTGTTAGCCTTCGAGCCACTCCCCTCGGACACAGGCTTTATTGCCCAGGACACTCAGCTCTTCTTAGAGTGCTGTTTCAATGAGGGCTGTAGCTGATGGTGTTGCCTACCTGCAAGGAGAAAGTTAAGGCTCAGGCTGTGTTACTGGCCTTACCACAGCACACAAAGAAATACCTGTGTGGAGAGAATTTGAGATTGTAGTTTTTCTGCTCAAGACTTCGTAGAAAAACAAATAATGAAGATCATCATAGGATTGGGGAATTTCTGACATTATGAAAGAGCACACCTGTGTGTGAGGAAGTTAGTCTGCTATCCAGCCCTCGGCTTTTGCTTTATGTTCGGAACGAGAGGAACAGGCCTGTCATGCTGACCTCAGTGCTGGGGAAGCTTAAGGAGCAGATCATCTTGAGTGCCACCACATGGCATGTGCAGGACAACCAGGGATCAGACCCAACCTGCATGGGTTTTGAAAGGCAGGTCCTGCTTGAGCAGCCTGAGCTCCTTCTATGACCAGGTGACCCACACAGTGGATGAGGGAAATGCTCTGGGTGTTGTCTGCCTGGACTTTAGGAAAGCCTTTGACACCATTTCCCACAGCATTCTCCTGGAGAACCTGGCTGATCATGGCCTGGATGGGAGCCCTGCTCACTGGGATAAAACTGGCTGGAGAGCTGGGCCCAGAGAGGGGAGGGGAATGGAGCTACATCCAGCTGGGGGCTGGTCCCCAGTGGGGTTCCCCAGAGCTCACTATTGGGGCCAGTCCTGTTTAATATCTTTATCAGTGATCTGGACAAGGGGATTGAGTGCTTCTTCAGCCATTTTGCAGATGACACCAAGTTGGGCAGGAGGACTCTGCAGACAGATATGAACAGGCTGGATTGATGGGCTGAGGTCAGTTGTGTGAGGTTCTACAAGGCCAGGTGCTGGGTCCTGCCCTTTGGTCACAACAACCCCAGACAGCACCACAGGCTGGGGCAGAGTGGCTGCAGAGCTGCCCAGGGGGGGCTGGTCAGTGGAGGCTGAACGTGAGCCAGCTGAGCCCAGTGATGTGCTATTTCTCCAGTGTCCAAGAAAAAGGACAACAAAATATGCTGTATCAATCTGTGCCTGACCTACATTAATGAGAAATTATAAACTTGGAGAGATGTACTTAGAGTGCATTTAAATTACTGTATAAATTGTTACATAAAACGGTGAAGTTATGGAAAATTATACAGAAATATATTTGTACACATGATGTAAATGTAAACAACATACCATATTTATGTAGTATAATGTAAATAATACTCTTTAAATTTAAATTTTCATTTCAACTAAGGAGGTGATGTTTATTCAGAATGTCTTCAGTGAAAGTTGAAAATTTATGTGATTACTGTTTGTTTGATTTGCTTTTTTCCCTGTTGCTTATAGATCTGGATGACACTGAACAGAATGAAAAGCTGAAGTTTAGTATTGTCATGAGGCTTCCAGAGGTAACTAACGGCTTTAGATGTAATTTATTGGATTTTGGAATTGATAGGAAATTCCCCCTTGTGCATAGAATCAAACCAATGAAAGATTTGGCTGATTCAAATAGAGCTTTATTCAAATGTAACCAGAACACCCAGCTTCTCCATCTGCTGCTCCTGGACTGTAGGATACCCTGATAACTTAAATTATAGATTTATCCATAGTGTTTTACAGAGTCTCCAGTATCCTACAGAAGTTAACAAGACTGACACTGTCCTGCTGAATACTCATTTGCATAAGGCAATGAGGGTTTAAAGGGGGTTTAGGGGGGTTTTTTGTGTGGTTTTTAGCATCCACAGAGTCTTTCTCACTTGTGACCTCTGTGTTTGGTTCTATACACTTCAAAAAATATGTTCAGAACCTGGTACAGTAAAAGCTGTAAAGTGGTAACATACCAGAGCTTTGTGGCAAGGATGAATTACAAGATCTGCCCTCAAACCTCAGTCTCACCCACGGACAAGGTGACTTGTAGCCACAAGAGCTGGTTACTGATCCTCCACAAAATGTTCCAGCAGAATGGGAGATGCACTTCTCCTTCTCCCCTTTTGCTCTTAGTGCACAGCACAGGACTGCAGGGGAAGCACAAGATGTCAAGCAGCAGAGGAACATCAGGGATCCCCCTCGGGGAATGCCTCACTGCAGAACAGGCTTTTCTCCACATGAGTTGCCCATTGTTTGCTCGTTATGTGCTGTCACTTATAGTTCAACTGGCCAGAAGTGCTGCTTGGGTTTTCCTCCAACAAAAGCTCCTTTATTTGGCAGCAGTTTTGAGAAGGGGTAGAGGAGGAGAACTCCACAGGATGTTCTTTGTCCTCTGTGTCTTGTTTTGGGCCAGGGCTGGTGAGCTGGGGTCAGCACGGGGCCCCGGGGTTGCGAGGCCTGGGCCTGGTGCGTGGGGAACTCCATTCCAACCATGCTCTGACGTGAAGGGCTGAGCTGGGAGAGATTTAGGGAACAACTACTGCTAGCTATGCACAGCAGACTCAGTGCTTTATTGTGTCTATTTACAGCTTTGGGAAAAAATGCCAAGAATAGTCTGTTTGCCAGAAAGGTCGCTTTGGGGTGACTCAGACTATTTTGAGCAGGTTACATGCAGTGGATGACTTCAGTTTAATCAGGAGCAAGGATTTAAGCACCATTAAACTGTACAGCATTTACTAAAATGAACAGCTGTCTGCATTGCAGTACAGCTGAAGGGGAGGGGCAAGGGAAGGTCTACACAGGGAAAATAGCAGAAGGTGGAGCTAATTTCACAGTGGGTTCCTATTCTTTTGCTTATTGGTTGGGTTTGGAAGCTTTGGGAAACCTGATTTGGCATCTCTTTAGGCTTTGGGAATGGGAGCCAGTGTTACCAGTTTCCAGGATGATGACCTGAATAATGGGATCCAAACTTACATTCTCAGTATCTTTCCTTGCCAGTGTTCTGCTTGTCTAAGGTTCCTTAAGACTAAGCCTGAGAAGTGCTGTCATGAAAGAGCTTTGAGGAATGGGGCATCTATGTTATTGTTTGGGGAAAGAATAGATCCAAAACAGTCACAGTAAAGGATAAAGGTTCAATCAGTGCTGAAGTACACGTGTCAGGTGGGACAGTGGTACTGGGACAGATTGTGAGGTAGGACTGAGCGATGAGGTTTTGACTTCCCACATTTTGAGAGCAGATTGTGATCTCTTAGTTACTGGCTACAAAAGGAAGGCTCCATGGCTAAACATGATGACCTCTTAGTCTCTGTCATCAGGGTCTGAAAGCAAAGCACATCTGCATTACAACCTGGATTTTGTGTCAGCTTTTTCTCCTTTTTCCTAAGTTTCCACTGTCCCATGTTCTCAGATTTTGGGGTTTGTTTTTTGCTTTCTAGGCTCTTGGTCAAAAGGTCCGCCAGTACTGGAATCATCCAATAAATGCAAATTTAATAGCACGGAAATATGTGAAACTTTTGCTCGAGAAGCTGGGAAACAGGCAGGTAAGAGCACAGAGACTATGTTTTAAAATCTTATGCTTTGACAGTGTTGAGATTCCTGAGCTTTCTGTGGACTATAACACACTAAAGAAACATTGAAACCTTTGTGTGACTGTGCAACTTTGTGAACTAATGCAAAATGTTCTCCCTTACAGTGCAGCAGGCCTATCCCTGAGAGACTCTCCCCCGTGGAGTTTCTGCCACTGAACTACCTGACTAATATGTTAGCAGAGATAGAGAATCAAGGTAATGTTAATTCTGGACTTTGGAAGACCAGTGATGGTTACCCTTTGTTGCTCACTCAGATGTACCATGCCTGTACTGACATTACTGAGTTACTAAAATTCCAGTGATGTCTGAACACAGAGGTTTGGTCATCTTTCTAATGATGGAAAGTGTCAGGGGCCAAGAGTCTCCATGTATGGGTATCATCCTGTTTGGGGAGGGAAAAAAAGAGTTAAACAATGTAGCAGTAAATGAGCATGTGCCCTGGGCCATTTCATGCACTAGTGCTAACACAGCCACTCTGCTTCAAGCTGGGTTTGAATCTCCAGTTTGGAAGTCCAGCCTTCAGAGAGGCTTCCCTCTCTGTGGGTTGTGATTTACTTACATCCCACTAATAGGACAGGTTTTGCCATGGATGAGCATCCAAAGGGTACCACTGAAAGCTGTAGGTATTTTGGGTGCATGAAAACACATTTCTCTTACCCCTTATCTTTTGGTATTGTAGATGAAGCTGTTTAATAGACTGCAGCCAGATGCTTAATAGACTATAAGTGTACAGGAGCATGTATAATGTTGTAAACACTTCCTCACCATGTTTTCTAGGTGTGCATCCATATGAAAAACAAGACCATATAAATGCAAGATTTGTAGAGGAAACAGCACTCAAGCACACTATGACACTTCTGGGCCTCAAATATTCCTGAAATAATAGGCTGTTGAAGAAGGCTGTCAAACTGTGGTGCCTCTGTAAAAGTACTTATTGAAATACTGCAATGTTGTTTCCCACATAACCTGCAGTTTTGGGTAGTTGCCAGTACTGACATGAGCTACTCAAAACAGTGTTTGGTCCAACAAACTGAGGTTGAAATTACTGACTTCTAGATAAATCCTAGAGAAATGCATTTGACATAACCCCAGGTTTGAAATATATCTGTGGGTTCATTTTGAAGTGGTCAAGGAAGTGGAACAACAGCAGGTGTCCAAACATGCTGTGAAAATGGGTATAAATGTCACTTCTTTTAAAAAGTGCTGGAAAAGGCAGTCCAATTGTACAAGAACCAGAACTAGTGACTGTTTACTTGGATTAGTAAAAGGATTTCTGGGTGTGATTGTGTAAAGCAGGTAAGAATAACAAATGACTTCTTATGTCAGGCATGAGTAAAGAGATATTCATTCCTTGTGGTGGTATCAGTTATCTTATGGTACTTCTGCTTCTGGAGTTGCATTCTAATATTTTCAGTTTTGTAATTAACACAAAATATCATCTTCTTAAACTGCATTTGACAGATTTTGTTGGGGGTTTGTTTGTTTGTGTGTTTTTTGTTGTTTTTTAAAGATATGTATAATATATTGTAAGTAATATAGGATAAGAAAGGAGCTTTAGAAATTGATCTTAACAGTGGCTTAGAGAGAGTTTTACATAATTCTTTCTTACAGCTTCTAGTCTTACAGTTCAGTAACTTCAGCTTCAGAAAGAAATTAGGCAGGCTGTTTTTCCTTTGTTTTCAACTTCTCTTTATATGTAATTGAGCCAATATTGTTTGCTCTTTTGTTTTAGGTTCTGAACTGTGACATTAATTTAAAATGGTAACAGCAATTTGCTACACAGAGAAAACTGCCAAGTTGTGCCATGCAGGATTTCTGCAGCCTTTACTGGATTTTAAAAAACTCTACAAAATTCCAGACTATTAAAATAGAGAAACTCATTAAAATTTTATATATTTGGGAAGTTTTCAAAAAAAACTCTGATATTTTCTCTGAGTAGTTTCCATTGATGCTCCCTGCTCCTTACCAATGAAATAAAAAGATCCAGTTCCTGGTAGTGACTCGGCATTGACATCAGTGAAGCTTTAGTTTTCTCCGTGGCTGCATAGTGAGAAGAAATACTTTTCTCAATATAATTAGAATTTCTCTGGCAAGTGTAAACTCCAGTCCCAAACTGCAGAAAGCCATGTTGGTGTATGTGTATATGTGATGGCCACTTTGTATTATATTAGTAACAGAAAAATATTTTCTAGCCTTTTCTTTTTAATGAATGTATTGTAACATACCTTCAGATGCAATAAAACTTCACCTGGAAAAAAAATAACTATAGCATGAGGATCACTCACTTTTCTTGACACTTGGAAACACTGCACTGCATTTGAGGTACCAGGAGAAAGGATTCTGGATCACTGACTAGTTAGCTGTGCTTTTGACATGAACAAATACTTAGTTTTGAGTATGGAGTTTGGCTGAACACCAACAGATCTTCCTTCAGTGCACTGTAAGTGCTGCTTGACTCTTGTGATCCAGCAGCTGGTAGTGGTCTCTCCTGCTTGAGGTGCTGTCTGTTCAGATTTGAGATGGAGGCTTTTTGAAATGTCTCGGACTCCAGCTGGGCTCACGGTCTGAAGGGAGCCGTGTGGGGCGGCAACACTGGGAGCCTCTCCTCCTTGGGAATGGTGGGGGCACAGCTGGGGGCTGCACCTTGATCCTCCTCTGCAGGGTGCTGTCAGAGAAAACACAGCTTGGTCACACAGGGGTTGTGTGCTTTAAAACTCCAGTGCTCTCCCAGACAAAGGAAACACCCTCAGTCTAATCCCTGGCAAGCCAGGAAAGCTGAAGGGGTATTAAAAAGAAAGCATGAGGTTTGACCATGGAGATGTGAGTTTGTGCTTTTAAATAGTAGATGGTTTGAGACTGTCATGCTTTTGTTATTTGTCAGGAAAACACATTAGATGAACTTTAAAAAGATGTAGTAATTGTGCACAGAACATCTGTGGAACAGTTCTGTTCCTGCATACAGTTACTGGAGTGGGCCTTTATCCACAGCACTGAAAGGAAACGAGTCACAGCACGAGAAGAAGTCTCATGACAGAAGTTTCTTATTCTGAACTATTATTATTATTATGTAGGAGCTCTCTGCTCTGGGATCACTGATCATCTCAAGGGCAGAGGCAGTGTCCAGCAGGGTAGGGTTTCAAGAGCAGTTTGCCATGCTGCCCTACCTACCCTCAGTGTCTTGCTCAGCAATCTGATTTCATGCTGCTTCTGATCTGATGCTCATTGCATCTTGTGGGTGGGACACACTAAACTTACTTTTCCTGAACTCCACACTCCAGCTTTTGCAGCCTTACCTTGAAATCCAATGAAAAGCAGTATTCTACTGATGGCTGCCCTGCCCTTCAGCCACAACATGGTCACACAAACTACTTTAATAATCAAATATGAGGTTTTTAGTATATGATGTCTTTAAGATTCAATGACCAGCTCCAAGCAGTATTGCCAGACTAGAGTTAAAACTCCACAAACCCACTGTAGTAGCTGTCTCTGTACCATCACCTGCACTGGCTCCTGGAGCTGTTGCAACATATGATAAAAGCTTACTTTAGCTCTGGCTTCAGCTGCTGCTTTTTGCATCTTCTCATTGCGTAGGATCTTCCACCGTTCCTTTTTTGCTTGTTTAGGAGGGGGAAGGCCTTGTCTTATCATCCATGAAGCAGTCATCACAAATTGTTCTTTGTCTCTGATTTCCTGCTGGAGTTCAATGGCAAGTGCTTGCTTCATGGCTAACTCTGCAAAAAGAGCCCTTATCTCCTGGGTTTTGTCATTTATCTTCCTCTGCAGGTCGTTGCTCTGGAATTCAAAACAGCTGCATTGTAGTTAGGGCTTCCCTTTAGGCACTGGGCATGACACTTGGGTCAGCATTAGGCACGTGATAATAAATAACTTGACAAGCTTTTAAATAGTACTTCAATTCTTAAAAGTTACTTAATTTTTGTGATCACTTAGAACAAAAGAAATTGGCTGCTCAAGAAGTCCCATTTACTCCAATACAAGAAAAGAAAAGCACATTTATCTTTGCTTCTTGTCCTTTTCAGCTGGACAGCAAAACTCTCCCAGCTCTCAAAGGCCTGGGATCCCAATTCTTTTTGAGTTTATACACAATTAATTTCGTAATAAAGCTGGAATAAGCCCAATTCCTATGAGATAATTGAGTGATATTGCTGATGCAGGGGCTGTGGGTTGTGACATTATCCTTGGAAGGGGGACAAACAGAAAAGGAACATGACAGAAATCCTTGAGTCTCACTGCAGATTATTAAAAAATAAAAACCAAAAAAACCTTAATATTCTTTAAGTGACTAATTGGAACTAGGAGAGCCAGAGCACTTGAGAATGCAACTTTTGGCACACTGCCATTCTTACAGGAGTTTATTAGCCCACGGCCATCATTTCACCAACACAGTTAAAAACCATGATATTTTTCTGAGTGTTTAAAATTAATCATAAAAACTTCTAAATTTTCATGTGTGCCAAAACCTAACATCTAAGAAAAATTTCTACCCTGGCCTTGTTTTACGTTAATTACTTAGATTTTTTTTTTTCTATCTTTCCCTCAGCTCTGCTCAATTTGCAGCTTTTTCATTAGGAATATAGGGGCTGGGAGCATTTTTGGTCTTTCCCAAACAGTATTACTTGCAGTTAAAAGCAAATAGCTATCATTATATTTTTAAAAACTGTATTGGAAATTATGTCTCCTGTATGATTCTCCCTACTTAAACAACAAAAGAACTTTGAGCCAGATACCAAGTTCATCTTTTTGTATGTTGGAGTAGAATTTACCTGGCCTTCCTTTATTTCTTTTTTTCCCTTCTTTTTTTTTTTTTGGCTTTGACCTGTTTGTTTTGGAAAGGCTGTTAAGTACATTTGCAAAAGGAGGATCCTACGAAGTTGCTAAGCATGTACTTCAGAAAGAACTAATTCTATATTTTGGTGAAGGGTACCATTTATGGTGCAACTTTCGTTTTAAAAGAGAGGACATTTGCCTAATAGTTTTGGTTTTTCTGTATTGCTGTTGCTTTTCATGTCTGTAATTTCTGAAGACTAACATATGATTTGCCTCTCAACATTGCCAGCCACTTTTGTAATTTGCAAGCGAGTCACCTCTTGCCCAGATACTGTTTCATTTTGTACAGGCTGGCAGGCAGAGCATGCAGCCCTTCTTACCCTCCTGGCGAACAGCAGCAGGTCCTGCTTGCCGCTGTCCGCCACAGCACGGATTCCGTCCGTCAGATCGGAGATGTTCTCGCAGAGGAATTCTATCTTCAGAAGTCTCTGCTCCTTCTGCAGCAGCTCTGCCTCCATCTGCAGCAAGAAGGAGCGCGCATGTAAGGGAAGGACAGGGGAAGGTGCAGCACAACACGTTCTGTGGTTGCCTTGAGCTGCTGAAATAATACTGGTGAATGGTCATAAACAAACACTTGCACTATCAGATTTCTCAAAATTTACACCCTCTCTGCCAAGGATCAAGCTCAAGTCGGTTCAGTTGGTTGTTGTCAGTCGTACAATTTTTCCATAGCAGACCAGGCCCTTTTGGGGGCAGGGATTACACCATTGTCACTGCCTTGCTGTGCTTTTCTTGAAAGCAATGGGGCTTTTTTCTAGTCATAATTTTTTAAAAAAACCTAATTTTTTAATCTTCTGGTTCCTTGAGTCACACCATAATGGAAGGTTCAGTTCTTGCTTTAAATACTTTTCCCCTTCTCATGCTAAAAATATTATGGGCTCCATAAAAAAATTATAACTACAATGACTTTAAATCTCAGGGAGATCTAAATAGACATTTAAACTTATCATGACTCCAAGAAAACCTCCTTCCTAATGTATAGGCTGGTGATAGCAGGCTGTGTTGTGGCCTGCTGGGCTATGCAGAGCTCCCTCCTGTCAAGGAATATGGGACAGTAAAGCAAAAAGCTCAGGTAACACAAGCAGCTGTGTTCAGGGTCTGTCTTTAAAACTGGATTTCAAAAGAAGGACTCAGGTGTGCTCAGAGCTTGCTGCTACTGCCCCACCTTCAAAGCCCTTTGCAAATCCCCTCCTAACACTGAACACAGTGGGAAGAGTCTTATAAATGAGACAGACAAAACTATGTAAGAAAATGCTGTTCCTTTACCTTCTTCTCCCCCCATACAGAGGGCTCTGAAACTGGCTTTCCATTGGACCTAGTGCTTCCCTCTGAAGTCTTTCAGGGCAGTCACCAGCAGTGCTGCAGTCAGGTGTCAGCTGCTGGGCTGGGCTGGCCTGGCTGCTGCTTCCACCAAGCTCTCTTCGGTGGCTCATTTTTCAGCAGAGAGGCAAAGCAATAGAGGGCACCCCTGACAAGGGGCAGTGTTTGCCTCTGTGTCACACAGGCAGACTTTGTGAAGAGGCTGGCAGGTCTGCCTCCTGCTCACAGCCTGTGGATAGCGGTGAAACGGCTCATGGCCAGTTAGCAAAGACTGACAACCCTGTTTGTTAGCAGTTTATTATTCTGCATTTATCTCTGCTGCCTTTTCTGTGCCTTCCCCTGGTGAGGTGGGTCTACACTGAAGTGCCAGTGATGTGAATGGAGTCAGCAGAGGATGTTACAGAGCCAGGGCTACCTCATAGAGCTCCCCCTCCCCAGCCTCTCCTGGAAGAAGTCAAAATGTTCCATGTCCATTGACCTGGAAAGCAGGTGCTAGGCTGGAGTTCACAACAGCCAATCATAATTATTTTGATTCCTCTTACAGAAAGTTTATTTTAAAAATAAAAGACACTACTTGCATTTTCTGAAAGAGGTCAAGCACAGCAGGATAGCTTGTGATATGAGAAGTGATGTTACCTGTTCAATCCTTCTTAGCAGCTCAGGTGGAGATGGGTCCTTCCCTCCCATTTCCTGCTTTCTGCTCTCATTTGTGGCATCACCATAGTTTTCCTCCAGCTGTTTAATCTTGTCCCTGCACTGGGAATGCTGGCAAACAAAGATCCTCAACAGTTATTTATTCCCACCAAACTCATTGCCAGACCTTGGTCTGGAGACTTCAACACACAAGGTTTCCTTTTACTGGGAAGGAGGGCAGGTAACATAAAATTATGAGCCATTTAAAATTTTTCTTTGAAAAGAGAACTACAGTGGGACAGTTCAAGGACAGAAGAAACCCTGCTGTTTGACAGAAATTGAGTTCCACCTGTTTCTTGGTCCTCAGGCTACATTTTGTTTTTTATATTCAGGAATGCAATAGAAAGCCCTGCTTCCCTGCTGGTCAGTATTGAAGGTCTCATCTCTACAGACATCCAAGTTTTCTGCTCTCACATTCCCAGGCACGTGTCCTGAAGTGACTCAGTGTTGACACTGAGCAATGAGGTACCCTGGGGACTCACAGAGGCAGGTGTTCCCTGACCTTTCCCATGTGAGACCTTCCCATGGAATACTGCTTCCCAGAATATGCTAGAGGGACATCCAGGCTCAATGTAAATATTCACTGAAGGAGTGACTGGGGCCATTTTTCCATGTTTGGACTTGCAAGAGTGATAGTGGTGGGGCTGTGTGCTCTGATGTGCACCTGGCTGTCTGTCAGTGAGCTATTAGCACTGACATAACACTACCCAAGTGTCAATGTTAACCATCCACTGCGGGTGATGACTGATTAAGGAAATAAGTGGTCCAAGGTTTCTCAAGGTTATGAACAGTCACCAAAATATAAAGTAAATGTTTAGATGTTGCCAGGATGAGATTTGTCACTGGAAGTTAAAAGTCATATTTAACTAGAAAAGAGAAAACTGATACATATTCTCAGGTGGCTGTGGAACATTACCAGAACACTTAAATACTTTTCCTAGTAAAAAAGCACCACACAACTCACTCCTGTACACTTTGTCTAAAAGCAGCTAAAGTAAAAACCTTAGGTAAGTGTAAAGAACAATTTCCTCGGCAAACCATGATTTTGAACACAGCTAGGTACTGAAAGTTAATTTCTGCTAACAAATAGCTAAAGCTCAAGCCCAAAAATACAGAGAATGGAAGAATGTAAAAGTAGGGCCAGCACAAACAGCAGGATGCAGCTATGCTTCCAGTGATCTTTTCTATCTGGGGCCAAATTTCTCAACCACTAACTCAGGGGAAAATTCCTTGTTGGATGTGGTATCTTAATGAGATTAGGGGCAGCTCACCAAGGAAAATTTTGCAGGACTGAATAGTTAATTTAGAGAAGCACTATTGCAGCAAAACCATTGTCCAGAAGCCATTAAAAAGTTTCATGTTAAATGTAAATAGTAGCCTTACTTTTAAATGCAATGTGAATTGGAAGCAATCAGATGCAAGCCAATCCAAAAGTATCAAAGTGCATTTAGAGATAACCATGCTACTCTGTGTCTGCTTAAGTAACGTGACTATAGGCATCTTTCTTTATTTTTTTTAATAATTTGTAGTGTTTTCCTTGGAAAAGATTATCTGAGTTATAAGAGATTCTAAGTCTTAAATTTTTAAAAAATCCTTTCTTTCTTTCTTCGAGTGGATTTGATACAGGGGATAGGAAAAGACTGTAGAAGAGAGGCTTTTTTATGCTGGACTGGAATCAGTAGGAAGAACTGGTGAAGGAGGGAACACGTATAGATAAAGCAACTGGTCTGGAAAGTGGACATTGAGTGCTTTTTTCTGAAATCTCAGAGAAGGTAGGTGAGGTATGTACAGCACTAAAAAAGAGCAAATACAAGACCTATTTAAAAAAACAGAGGGGGTGCAGATGGACCTATGGAACCATAGATAACTTCACTTTCTGAAGAATAAATCTGGAACACATAAATAAGTTTTCTTAGTAGGCATCAAGAAGAGAAAAAGGACAGGGATAACAGCCACCACAGGTGTGTTGAGTTATGCCAAACTAGATCAATGTCTACTATAATAATTTCACAAGTGTATGGATGATGAATAGTATGTATCATACATTTTGGTTTTTATATAGCTTCAATATTTCATCTGATATTCTCATAAACAAGCAAAATAAATGAGTTCTTGATTAAAATGTACAGTAAATACCTCATCAGTAGAATGAGGTTAAGCTCAGAGACACTGCAAGTATTTTTTTGAAAAGATTCAAATTCAAAATTATCTCTGTCTGAAAAAAGGTCTGAACCAAACGGACAATAGTAAATAAAAAATGTAAGTTGTTATATGTAGGCAGGAAAAAATTGTCTGTACAAAAACACAGAATCAAATCAACTGGTTGGATGCCCTTTCTTTAAAAAAGGGTCTGGTTGTTACACACATTAACATGAAGATGGATCACTATGTTGTGTGTCAAGGAAGGTGATACCATATTTGGATGCATAAGCAGGAAGGTAACCTGCAAGATGACTGAATGAATCCTTTCACTCTTAGCCACAGGTACCAGGCACTGCACCTCAAGACAAATAACAACTATATTGCCAAAAATAAAAGGAACGCAGAAAAAGAATGAACGAAGAAAAACCTCTAGGAGCTGACTGAAAGAAACAAGGTTGTGTAGCCTAGCAGAAGGATGGCAGAGGAACACAACATCCTTCCAGTAACATGAAATGTTGCAGAAAGGAAAAGAATGGTCCATTTGTCATGTCCCTGGAGGACAGAATACAAACCAATATTCTTACACCACAGCAAGAAAGATCCAGGCTAAAGCTCAAGAAAATTTTTCCACTGTTAAGGAAAGAGTAGGATAGCTGGCTTGGGGAAGCCTGTTTCTCAGTGGTGGCTTGAAAGCACAGCTTAGCCCTCTCAGGAATGACAGACAATCCATTGCTGGTGTGGGAGCAGACTGCCTAGATAAATTCTCTATCTCTCTTCTAGTCCAGTTATTCCATGATGTGATGATATAGTCTGGAGATTTTCATGTATTAAAACCTGGACAAATGTTGTTGCCAAATGCCTCAAATAAACTGACAGTCCTTGTACGTTGCCTGAGCTCTAAGGCATGCAAGTCCGATCTACGGCACCATGACAGCTCAGCAGGTCTACGTGTTGGACTAATTAATGATTAATGCTAAGTAGTTCTCATTGATGCATGAAGGTAGATTAGCTTTTATGGGTCACTTCAGTCAGCAGGAACAGTCACTTGATGTGCAGTCCCCATTAAAAGTTACATAGTTTTATGCCCAGAGAAAACCACTTTATAGTCTCACCAGGTACTTTTTGTGTAAAGAAGTGCCTGTAAATATTTCTATTTTTAAATCTTTACCTTGATGTTAACAAGCCTACCTAGTCCGTGTTACTTGCACTTGCTTAGAAGAGGTCTGGTCTTGCTTCAGGTTATGGTATTTTTTTAGCTTAACTATTCACCAAAGTTTTGTGGAAATAGGCAGCTTCTGATGAAAAGCATACAAGTGGAACATACATCACTTTGATGATTAAGCAGCTCATGTGGAATGTAGGAGACCCAAGTGAAGTGTTTGTTCTTCCTGAATTGGCACACAGCCCTGATCTGGGCTTTTCCCCTTCCTAATGGGCACTACAGCTGCAGAGATTATGGGTCAGTTTTTGCAGTCTGTAAATATTTCTGATTTTAATTTTTTTTCATTGATAATAGTGAAAATACCTAGTCCATGTTACTGACACTTGCTCCAAAGAGGTCTGGTATTGCTGAAGACTGAAGGAGTTAGGAAGGGTAGGAAAAGGGCAGGACAAAAGAGGCACAGGTAAGGATTCAGCCTGCCTAATCCAGCCTGTCACCATGGTAACTGAAGAGAAGATTTCAACATGGGGTCAAATCTGTAATCAGTACAGGAACCAGCGGTGTGAATTTGGCAACCAACACCAGAACTCAGACTTGGGCCATGGTTTTTATTTAAATCATGGAGATAAAGCAAAACAATTTGTAACTGCTTCTCACTGGACTTAATTCCTGTTGACAGTGGGAGTGAGAGTCTTAATGCCTCAATGGTGGAAGGTAAGGAGATGAACAAGTTACCAGCCAGTTTGAGCCATGTAATATTCAGTAATCACAGTATTTAGTTAAATTTTAAAGGCTGGTAACCAATTATTTGCTATTGTTCACCAGAAGACCCTTTAGTTGGGAACATTTATTAAGACTCCTGCATGCATAATATCACACCACTCTGTATTTTCCTACTTTTTAGTTTTATGTCAACACTGCAAAAAGATTTACAGTATCTCCAATGATAGCCTGCCTTCAACAGTGATTTTAGGTTTCACACGAACTATCATCATAAAGGAGAAAGTTGCAGGAATGCAGAACAGAAAAAGCAAAGTTTTAGGATTGACTCTGTCAGTTCACAAAAATCATCTGCGTTTTGCTTCTACTTTATTTGACTCAGTGACTCTCAGCCTCATTTTAAATCTTACCTGAAAATTTTGGGGTTTTTTTTTTTTTTTTTTTTTAGCGTTTTTCCTTTTTTTTTTTTTTTTTTTTTTTAATACTGCCTTAGTTCATCATTTAGATCTGTGATGGCCCCATAAAGTTCTTTGGATGTACTGTGTTTTATTCTTGTAGCAGAGTGCACAATTTCTTCAAAAGGGCAGAAGTAAGAGAATAGTGCAAGCACTATTAAGAAGTGAGCCACAGCTCCCACTGATGCGGGTTTGAAAGGCCATGGTACACTCAAATTTATGATTTTGTGCAGGCCCTCACAGAGTATGTATGGGAAAAATTACCAGTTGGAGATAAGGTCAAAAGTAAATGAGCCATTTCAGAAAGCGAGGAAAGAATGTCCCAAGCACTGCAGTTTGTTAGCTGTTTAATGCTATTTTGTAACTAGAACTAAAACTTACACTGTTTTTGTGCAAAAGAAAATATATGTGGATTATATCATTGTAGGCAGCAGAGTTTCCAGAGTAGGCTCAGGGTCAAGTGTGAATTGAGTTATTATTTTAGAAATTTGACGGTCTAAGTGTATCTCCCACCCCTCCACCTACTCCATCAATACAGTTTTAACAAATTTTATCTACAGTCCCATTTTTCCCCCATGACTCCCATTTTCCAGTTTAGTCATACTGACATTTCAGGCTGTGGGGTGGGTTAGCTGGAATTCCATTCCCAGGAAACATTTGGCATGTGTGAAACAAAGAGCATGAGCCACATAAGTGTAGGAACTCATATATGTGAAGTTAAAAACATGTATTAGTGTTTTGCTAGACAGGTGTATTACTAAACTTGCTGTTTTAATAAACCTTGTACATACAGGTATTTTTTTCTATGAAATCACCTTAAATTTTAAAATACAGAATGATAGTAAAAAAAGGCTTCCTTTAACACCAACCTGTATCTGAAGCCTCATCAGATGTGCATCCAGGGCATTCTTCACTGTGAGCTCTTTAAAAAACAATTCAATCTCTCTTTTTTTCTCAGCTACCTTCAGCTTCAGCAAACTGATCTTTTCATCCATAACTTGCATCTTAATCTCTCCGTTTCTGCACAACTCCTCTCGCCTGTTCACTTTTTCATACAAAAGGCCTAGTTCTTCTTCTCGTTCTCTGAGCAAAAGACCACTGAAATAAAGCCAAAATTTAAAGATTTTAAAAAAGAGTCATATTCAGTATATTCCATTCAAGAACATAAAAAAGCGATCTTAAAAGATAGTGATAATCTATGAAAATGTATGAAGCTTTCACAAATATTATTTTAATATAATGACAGCATTTTAAATAAGTAACAAAATAATTGCAATATGTAAATCGGAAAACAAACTCTTGGAAAGGTGACTCTTGTCTCTCACATAGTTTTTAAAGTCTTCTGGCCTTCCACAGCATTTAAAACTGGATTAAGATCAGAGAGATCTATATAATCTGCATTTTTGCAGATACCTTAATGTGCACAATGCACAAACAGAGCAGGAGGCTACAAGTTCTCAACACATTCAGTAGCCAAGCTACCATATTTTTTGAATAATAGTTCAGAAGCATGAGCATGATCACCAGTGGAGAAACATTCACATAATGCAAAGCAGCATTGGCAGTGCAGTAAGGAGGACTGGTCAGTGAAACATTGCAGTGCCACAGACCTTTAGCAATCCTAATGAGGAGTGCTCATAAGCTGAAAAATATTGTTGCTTCATGAATGTCAAAATGAAACACTACCTTAGATCAAATTTACAAATGTACCTCTCATTTTGTTGCTCAACAGCCCTTTCATAATGTCTGCGTAGCTGCAAAATTTGCTCTTCCATGTGTTTGGCTGCAGTGGTAAGTCTGTCAACATTCAAATACTTTTCCCTTTCTTTATCCTTTAGCATCTCTTTTTCAACTTTGGAACAATCCTTTTTGATCAATGCTTTTGCTCTCTCATTCTTTTTAATCTTCACATATTCATCCTGTAATTTTCTTTAACATAAGAGAAATGTGGAAATATTTTTACTCCTTTCAAATTGAAACCAATTTCAGCAACTAAAAGCATAGTTTGAATTTATTTCTCAAGCACACAAGGGCTCCTCTGTGTCTCTGCTTCACAGAAGCTTTAAATGAAGAAGAAAGACTCTCTGAGAGCAGGTTTTTTTTTTTCTGCAAGTTCTTTCCAGCTTGAAAAGAACTGGATTCTGGCTCAAGAAAAATGCTATATAGAGAGCACTGCACTACAGTTCTTTTATTCTCTACTAGGTAGCCCAAGTAGTCATAAAAAATAAAGTTTAAGAGCATAACCATAAACTGTGATGAAAAGTCTTAATGTGTGGAAATCCTGCTATTCTGTTTAAATATTTAAATTATTTTGTGGTTGCAACTCAGAGTTCTCCAAATCTATTGTTTATAAAACAGTGTGTCACAACATTAACACAAGAAAGAAAATCATTAGATTCCTCATTTGACAGATAAAAAGAAAACAAACTATAGTGGGAGGTTAGTGATAAGATCACATACAAATAAAGAACAGATCTCATTATTTCCAGCATCCTTGTTGATTACTGGATGATGGTCCCTCATTTAAAAGACAGATTCTTGTCACCAAATGGACTGTTTACTATTTCACAACACAGAATTTAGAATTATTGCATTTGATCTGAGGTATCACTTCTGGATTGAGACAACTTTGTCTGCATCAGGAAGATATTCATGTCAACATACAAAAGAGGTAGTGAAAGGAGAAACAAAGTCTGTTAAAATGCAGACCTGCCCTTCCCTCATGGGCTCCATCACTAAATTGCTGATTTGCTTTATACAGGGCAGGGAGCTGTTTTCTTTCATATCCCCCACGTGTAGAACACTATGAGTACCACAGGGTACTACTGAATTTAATTAAACTTCTGTAAGTCAAGTTTCAGAGTGAAAGTACAACAGTAATGCAGAAATGCAATGTGTTTTAAATATTTTCTGAAAATTTCTTGCCTTACTTGGACTGATACTCTCTTCCAAATTGCATAGGTTGCAATGAAGTCAGTGGTACTGATACAAAAGTCTATTACTGGGATTAAAAATGTTTTTCGTAGGCAAAAGAGTTACTGAAAATTCAATACCTCTGACTAATTTTAAATCTAGTTTTGCAGAGCCCAAAATATCTGTTGGATCTGGACTGAGTAGTGACATCAATAATTATATATTTCTGATATCTATACAAAAATTATGTCTTATTAGCCTTTTTTCCCCCTTCTTTCATCAACTGGGAAGGCTTCAATAATTTTACCAAAAAATGTCAGCTTGTACATCTTGACAAAATCACTTCAATGACTTAAGTTCCACTTCTTTTTTAGCTATCTCTAGCATGAATTTGAAATCAAACTACTAGGAGACTCACAAAAAAATCTTAGTCTATTCTTAGTCTATTCTTTGATTGAGCAATTTTTTGGCACCAAATAATGAAGTTTTCAGAAAATCAAGTTATTTTTAACTACACAGTTTTGGTTTTCCTGTTTTGCTTACATAGTTGGTTATTCACTGTCTCTCTACATACTCAAGTACAGATTTTCAAGATATTGTAATTCTGTCTATATTGCAGAATTTCATTCCTAGGATGACAAAAATATGGCAAAAAGATATCCCCACTAAATAATGGTCTAGGAAAAAAGAGAGTCACAAGCACCAGCTATTCTGCCTCATTTTCTTTGCTGTGAATGTAATCTCTAATTTTGTTGAAGACTGTTTGGAAATTGAAATCATGTTTTATCTGAAATAAATGTTATCTAATAAACATCAGCGTGATTTTGAACCAAAATCCCCAGTTGGTTCTAATTTCATAATTAGACAGACACATTCCTAGCTAGTGACTCATTTAATATTCCCATGCACCACTTCATTAGGGAATCATATGTGTCAGACCTCTTTTCTCTAAGGACAGCAAATAGGAGTTTTTGAGCAAATATGAGCAAAACAGTGTTACTCATATTAAATGGAACAGCATGATAATGCAAAACCTGAGACATCCAAGAACTGTGATATAAAGGATGGGAAAATGAGAGAGTAGCCAGACAAACTTCAAAACTACTTTCTGACAAACAGTGATGCCCAAGCTAGTTGTGGAGTTTAGTGGGATAAGAAACTGGAACAGATTATGGAGGCGTGTTTCTAAATGCCTTTGTTTTAATCAGATTTTAAAAATCAGGATAATAACTATCAAGGATGATATGGGCATAACTGAAGATGGAATAGATTCCCTCCTAAGATTTTTTCCAGTCCTGAGTTTCTATAATTGTGAACTACAGTGTACATTAAACTCACCTTTCTCTGATTGAAACAGCATTCCTTAGATTGTCTATATTATTTTCTAGCAATTTTACCCGGTTTTCAGCTTCCCTGGCTTTCCACTGAGCAATACGCATCAATTTGATACATTTTTCCTTTTCAGCTTGCATAACATCACACATCGTAGCAAATCTTTGGACTCTGAAGAAATGAGATGTGTGAAAGAAATAATTATTAGCATTTTATGCATACATTACTTGCATAAAAGTTGCTTTAGAAGACTTTTATTAGATGATGTATTGTTATTATTTTCTTACTCTTTTTGGGTTTCTTTTTTCATCTTTTTACACGTGATTAGCTCACTATCCTTTCTTTTTATTTCCTTAACAAGACTTTGGAGTTGAATCTGAAATTTAAACAAAATTTAATAAGCACTTTAGATATACTGGAGAAATGTCTTCAATGAAATTACCCACAACAATTCTTAGATGAGAAAAAGACAGTGAGGGGACATTATTAAAATAACTTTTTCTTATTATAATGAAGTGTTTTTATTACAGTTTTTCCATTTATATTAAGTTTACAATTACTCTTAGTAATGTACATAATTGGATGCTGCATCTTAAATGCTTGGTTCCCTCTATCTGGAGTTCCACTGTTGGTACTGATCAGCCTGTCAAGTCCATCACTGTATAATTGTTTGGCATATGAACCATTGAAAGTGTACCTTTGCAAAAAAAATTTCCTTTTTACTCAACTCTGACTTTTAAGCAATCACTGCTGTTTGAGCAGAATTGTATGCTGTTAAGTTTCTGGATCTTTTAATTCTTGTTGTGTTCAGTCCTCCATAGGCTGGGCCATCAATCTTAAATCGACAGGGCTTTTCTCCCCTCCCACTGGTTTCAGGAGGAGGAGTTCGGTATTAGGGAAAGCTGGTGGATGATGGGTTGCAACTTTGGGCTTGTCTATGCGTTCTTGAATTTGTACTATTTTATTTGTTTTATTTGTTTATGGACTGATTTTATTGAAGATACAAAGCCTGACTTGTTTGTTTATTTTAGAGACAGTCAGAGTTTCCAAAGATGGTAGAAGGGTAGCTTATCTAATTTATCTGATTACAGACGTACATTCTGGAAACATCAATACCTTGCTCCCATATAGCAATTTGGTATTTAATAAATTCTGTGTGACATTACAGCACACGTCATGCCAGAAAAATGCAGGCAGCAAATACAATGACTAGTCATAGGAAAAGATTTCCTCTTTATTTAAATAAATATAATTATTTATGCCTTGAAATGTAACAGGAAAATAGAAATTTCTGCCTCACTTTGGAATGACTAGTAGTTCAGTTTATCTTCTAATGTTCATATATTTGCAAAATAAACCACACAGTTTTACTTCAGAGAATCTCAGGTGAGGTTGTCTGTGATTCTTCCTCTTTATTTTAAATTGTTCATTTTATCCCACGGGCTTGAAAGAAAATCACAGAGTCTCAGAATGTGCTGACTTGGAAGGAACCCACCAGGATCAAGACCAGCTCCCAGCCCTGCACAGCACCATTCCCAAGAGTCACCCCATGTGCCCAAGAGCATGTCCAAACACTTCTAGGACTCTGTCAGGCTGCTGCTGTCACCACTGCCCTGGGGAGCCTGTTCAGTGCCCAACCACCCTCTGGGTGAGGAACCTTTTCCTAATATTGAACCCCAACCTCCCCCAAAACAACTTCAAGCCATTCCCTTAGGTCCTGTCACTGGTCACTGGAGAGATCAGTGCCTGCCCCTCCTCTTCCCCTCATGAGGAAGCTGTAACTGCAGTGAGGTCTGTCCTCAGTCTCCTCCAGGCTGAACAGACCAAGTGCCCTCAGCTGCTCCTCATCGAGCTTCCTCTCGAGGCCCTTCACCACCTTTGTTGCCCTCCTTTGGGACTCTTTAAATGTCCTTTTAAGTACCTTGTTTCAATTATGGAGTCATATTTTAACATATTGCACCGCACCACGAATTGCCAAAAAAACACCACAGTATTGTGAGTTTCTGATGGAACTTCAAAGCTAGGGTGGGAAATGAGCCCACAGGGCTCTCCTCACTAGTAATATAATTTCTCCCTATACCAGCTTTACTTTTGAACAGTCTTCCAAATACGTAACTTTTACCTTGGCTTTCTGAACATTCCTGCATTTCAGTTGCTTCTCATCAGCTCTGAGACAAGCCAGATGTGTAAGTGTGGATAACTCATTTCTCCATTTTTCCTGCTCTTTGAAAAGCCAGTGCTCTTCAGCAATGCATTCTTCTAACATGCGGGCATCCTCATCTGATATCATTTCCTAGAGAAGATTAAATTTAAATCCTAATGCAACAATGTATCAGTATTGGCAAACTCAAAGTTGGAAATACTTTGGACTTATCTGCAACATAAACAAATATGCAGAATAGATAGATTTAAAACCGTAATAAATTATTGCTTTAAAACACTATGCACAATCCCTAAAATAACATTTCAGAATATATTATCACCTAGGAGCATTTCTGTTCCTCAGTCTAACATCTTTCAGCTATTGCCCACTGGACAGAATGGATCTTTACAGCTATATAATCTTTAAGTAAGTTCAGTGTCAGGTCTTCAGGAGGAGGTGAATGGAAGCTTCCTAGGCTCCACTGGCTGCAGGCCTGTTTGTAGCACACAAGCTACATATGCCAAAGAATGACATGTATGCAAATACAAGCGGATTCCCACCTGATAATGTTATTGAATTCAAACAAAACACATAAAGAAAATGGATATAAGGGTAAGAATACAAGGAGGTTTGACCTTAAGAATACATGTCTGAAATAGATTGCTTCTTACAAAGTAATTTATGTAGTGGCAAGTCTAATGCTCTTGTAATGCCGATATCTGCAGTACCTCACTCTGCATGGCTGTGCTGCATACAGACAGACAGCCACAAATGACAGAACTGTGAAGATGAAAAATCTTCATGTACAAATGCTGAATTTTTATTGTTGCAACAAGACACTGTTTCATATCCAAAGGAAATCTATATCATATAAATATATTTCTAGCTACAGTATCATCAACCACATTCAGAAAGACTTAAACTAGAAAGGAGATTTGCTTTCTACCTTCTAGTACGTGGCCAGTAACAGCAAAAAATGTTTTTAAAAATGAAAGCCATGGTCTTTAAAATTGAACAAATACTATTGCATTTTCTCATCAGACAGCTGCAGCTAGAAACTCCCATTATTTTTTTCTTCAAAACAGTCCCTTTATTCTCATGATAGCAAACCAACAGCCAAAATGAAAAAATATGAGAAGGTAGAACTCAGCACCTGTTCAGTTAAACCCCTCTTGATCGTTTCAATCTCCTCCTGCAGTTCTTGTCGTCTTTCTAATAATACTGCATTCTTTTTTGAGTTAATATCTGCCTACAAAAATAAACCAAGCACATAGTGATGCAAACAGAAAATGAGGAAAATGTAAATTGAAGATACTGTATTAGAAGTACCTACACAAATTAAGAAATTAAATTTCTGTCTTCTTATAATTGCTAGTACAAGAATGCTTCATTGAGTAGAGTTACTCAGCAACTTATTGAAGTTTCTCAAATTTTTCTTTCAAGAACTATGAACACTAGACTTCACAAATTTAGAAGCTTTATGGTTTTCAGCAACTAAACTGTGATTAAAAAAACAATAAACACAGAGAGAGTATATAAAAATGTCACCTAAATTCACAGTGGATTTTCATAGTGAAATTCTGAAATTACTAAAGGAAAAAAAAAGAGTTCACATCTTCATAGAATGGATATCATATTTTTTTCCTTTTGTCACTACAGTAGCATTTTCATTAGACTGTAGAAAGTCAAATCTATTAACGCAAACATTTATGTATTATTTTTTCATATACATTATGGGAAAATTCATTTATCCAATCAGATTTTAACATTAAGTATGTGAAGTAATACATAAAAAAAAAACCTACCTCTGATTAAAATATATCTGATCAATCTCACTATGATTACTTACATGATATAACTTGTAAGACAAAAAGCTGAAAAGCTGTACTGGCCTCACTGAGATTAACTTCACTTAAAATTCCTTATGGTTATAAGAAAGCAAGAAATAAATGCATCAGGCTAATTATGAAGGCATATGCTGCCTCCATGTAATTGATGGGGACAAACAATTTAGCAGGACCTGTTGTGATAGGACAAGGGATATTAATTTTAAAATAAAAGAGGTACAATTAGACACAAGGAAGAATTTTGTTCAACAAGGATGGGGAAACTCTGGCACAGGTTTCCCAGAGAGGTGGTTGATGCCCTATCTCTGGAAATATTCAAGCCCAGGTTGGACTGGGGTCTGGCTACCCTGATCTAGATGAAAGTGTCCCTGCCTACTGCAGGGTTTTGATCAAACGACCTTTAAAGGTCCCTTCCAACCCAAGTGATTCTAATTGCAAATCTGTAAACCATATGGATGGGAAAAAATTACATGTAACAACACAGTTGGAAGATATTCAAAGATAATGCACACAACCCTGTGATATCTTGCTCAGATCTCAAAGAGATGTTAGAGTTCAAAACAGTATAAATCAATACTGATAGGTAGGTGTTTTGTACTTGTTATTTTCACATTTGTGATTGTAAAATTAAATGCTGTTCACCTGCATTATGGGAAAGGGAAACAAGAGACACAGTAAAGGTCAAAGTGTGGAGTTCCTTTAGTTGCACCTGCCTGCTCTGAGATTTGATTTGACTTAGGTTTACAAAAATGTCAGTAGAGCCTGTCCTAAAAAAGTGACTTTCGGTCTTGTGTTGGGGTCAAAAATAGCTTTACTGTGGAGCATATATTAGTTACCATTTCTGCTCTGTAAAAGTAAAAAGCTCATATAAACATCTTTAATCCATTAAAGACTTTTGTTCGTGTAAGACAGGGCTAAACTTAGGCACTTTTGGCTGTCACTCCGTTGGCCTGACCAAAGAGAAGGCCCACATGGAGAGGAGCAGCAGTTCTCTTTCACACAGAATGTTGGTGTTTAGCAATAGCTGACCTTTCACAACTTACTAACAGGAAAAACACATTTGAAGGAAGTGTTCCTGTAATTTCCTTATTCTACAAACCAGTCATTCTGCACTTAGCATATGATTCAAAAGAAGAAATTTGGGGAACCACACTGATGTACACTGCTGCTTCTGCAAGCACATATTTATACAAACAATTAATTCTTGTGATTTTTTTCACTTTGAATCACAATGAATAAATGTAAATCTGGAGTTTTAAGTAGTTAAAGACATTTTACCTACTTAATATATTGTTTTTAAATTTTTGCTAGGTGTGCTCCCAAGACTTACAAATTAAAATTCTCCCAATATAGCAAAAGCCAAGCAGAATAAAGCTGGCCACTTGACTCTTCCTTACTGCAGTACTGTATTTCATTTGGTCACCCTGCAGAGGAGCAGTGATTTCACATTTGCTCTTCTAACAGAGCCAGGAAAGGAATCAGAGAAAACACTGAGCATGAGAGGACGGGCTAAAACAACTCTGTTGCTGTGGCCTATTAGCATTAGAGTAGTATCCTGCAGCTGCTGGATTAAAATACTGATTAGAATTCCACTTCTGCCTCTCATGGCATTCCTTTTCCTCTACTCCTCATGATGATGCTATTTGTAAGACATGTACAAGGTCTTGTCCTTCCACAGGGTAAAGGAATTGGGATGGGTTTGGATCTCATCCCAGACTGTGAACTCTAACCACAGCTGCTGGTGAGTTATGGCATTTGATTTTAGCATTACATGTTTCTAAACAATTGTGGTTCTCCATCCAGGAACATTTCCTCAATGGAAACACAAGCAAAAATACCATCTCCCAGATTCTCTTAGCTGATACTGAACAAAAACTCTTTAAGCTTTAAGATCAAAGTCCAGAGTATGAGTCAGCCCTTTAATCATTATTTCAGGAAATTCAATCCAAAATTTGATGTGTAGTTATAGAGCTTTCCTCCCTCCTCCCAGGTGAGCTTATATTACTAGGTAATGCACATGTGAATTCAGGAGGAATTGTAAGGGAGAAAAAAAATATTTTAAAATAATATTAAATATTGTCAAGTAATAATCAGAGTTGTTTAAATAGCAAAGCTAAGTGTATACAAATTTTGATAAGTATAGCTATTTCTTAAAATTTTACAAATATGTAAAACTTTTTTCTGCCCTGAATTGCTTAGAAGAACCAAGAAAAATTTGAAGGATGGTGTCAAGGTAGGAAACATCAAGTGCTGTGAATAAATATTCACCTGACTAAACAAGATTAATTAATAATAAATAAACAAGAATCTAGACTGAGCAAGGAGCAAGTAGAGGAGAAAATATATATAAGAAAGAGACAATGAAAGAACCAGTGATGAGAGAAAGAAAATACAAAAAAATTATAGACAAAGTAAATTTTTAAGAAAGAGTTGGAAGCAGAAAAGAAAGAAAATGCTTTGAATATATGAGCAGAATAGTACTTCCCTTTAAAATTACCATAGTCAAAAGACTAAGTAAAAAAGAAAAAAGTAAAGCTTTATTAAAAGAGGAATGGGTGAAATACTAAAGCAAGGAGGAAATGAGGAAGGTGAAAGAGGAGTCTTCTCCCATTTGCCCTTGTAGAACTGTCAATAGATTTCATAGAAGTATTTCTTACAAGAAAATTTACAATCTTTATGACCAAAGCATTCATACAGACCTCTGATTTGAGTCTTTTATGCTTTGCCTTATCGCCTTCCAAGGTATCCCAGATCTCTTTCAGTTGTAACTCTATCTTTTTTAAACTTTTCAGTTCTTTATCTTTCTGTGTTTGATGGTGACTGAGAATATCTTGTTGCTTTTTGTGGTCCAAGACACTTTTATTTAAATTATTTTCCAGAATTTGTCTATATAGATAGACACAGAATTTTAGAAACAGGTAACTGAATCAAGACATATATGTAAACAGGAACAACTATTTTGATGGGCCATCACTATGGCTCAGCAAGACAAACTCATAAACTACTGACAAAAATTACCCAAAAAGGCAAAATTTTTATAAGTATAATCAATTATAATACCCTAATTATGTCAGTGAGGTCTCACAATCTGTTCTAAATATGCTTAAAATACCAGGGAATCTAGTACATATAGGAAAAAGAAAACAGATTTTTTAGTATGAGGGAACATTTCAATATAAGATGCCATGGGACTTTAACACAAAGCTTGAAAGGCAGAAGCACTGTTGTTGAGCACATGGCCAGAATTACAACTATACATCTCCCTCTGCAAAGGAGGAGTCATTGGAAGCTTGCCTTCAACCTAACAGTTTCTTTTAATTTAACAAGTAAATATAAAATCATAATTCAAGGGAATATTGAAGAGATGATTAACCAATCCCCACTGAAATTTAGGGCTATATGAGGGCAGACATCTATGATCCTCATTTGAAAAATTAAAATACCGACATACTTTATTCTTCTTCAGTTTACTTTCAGTGGGTTACACAGGAAAGAAAATAGGTGCACTAAAGAGAGGAACCCCCTAAAATATTTCACTTTTAAGAGCAAAAATCTCATAGGATTTTATCAAATGCTTTTGCTTTTTGATGTTCTTCTCAAGCCAGATCCTAGACTGCAGATTCCAAATTTTTATATAAACATTTCTGAAGTAAAAATCAAGCCTGATCATTTATAATTTGCACTGGTTGCAGCATAAAACTTGAAAATAGAAGCAACAATAGAAAAAAGAAATAGACTTTTGAGAATAGAGAATCGTTCACTCTTTCCATGTGGCTCATGTCTCTAACCTGTCTGATAGGACGGCTAATTCCTTTTCTGCACTGATTTCTAGTAAATTTGTCAAAGTAATGCATTCTCGTTCATTCTTTTGTATCAAAGTTTGTCTCTCATCCAATTCCTTCAGTATATCTTCTTTTTCTTGCAAAATCTCTTCAGTCCTTTTTTCAATAGCTGTCAGGGTTCTATTCAATTCTTCTATTTGATCATTAAGGACTTCATTCTGCTTTTCTGCTTCACTGTGGATATATTTTAACAAAGCAATAAGGGTTAAATTTTCCACATGCATATTTAAAAGACAAAACCTCAGTTTTTGTGGATATATAAAATAATTTCACAACAATAAATGTTAAATGTTTGAAAGCAGATAGTGAAAACCTTCAAATTCCAGTATAATCCAACAATAAAATTGCAAATAGCCATGGGGATAACTGATAGCTTAGCACCATGACAGTATTAGAAGAGTTCTAGTAAACTTATTTCTGTCAAAATTACTAGGTACATGGGTGTGACACTTCTAAATATTCTTCCTAAGACTGGGGACACTGGTTAGCTTATTCTATGAAGTGACACAAATATAAAGACTCATTTAAATATTTCATTGATAGCAATCTGCACAATGTAGGTTTTAGAAATTGCTTCTCTGAAACACTATAGGGCAAACTTCTTAGATTTATGATGGCAGGGTTGCGTTAAGCAGAGTAGGGAGGAAAATGTAGACGAAAACATACATACTCATACAAGTTTTAAACCTGAGAAATTTAACAGTCAAACACTTTATGTGTTACAAATAGGGACTGGAAGCAGGAGACACAAACTTCAGTGTAACCCTGTGCACAAATGGGGTATAAAACCCATCATTTATCTGGATGGCAATTGGACCCCTGGGATCTGTGAATGACCTGGCTGAAACTAATTTGATTTTACGAAAAATAGCACAGGCCATGCTTCAGAGGAGAAGAACCCCAGATTCACAAGAGAGAGAAAGAAAAGGCTGGCAGCTGGCTTGCATTTCCCCTGATGAAGTATTGGAGACTGCAACTCATGTCAGGACCTTACAGCAAAGCAGCTATGGCTCCACAGCTTGTACAGAAGGACCAAGGGAGAAGGGGTTTGTCACTCAGGCCACACTGCCAGCTGTGGAAGTGTTAGTTTAAATGTCGATCCAAATTTTAACCAACAACCATCCTCGATCATTTATATAACCAAGGGATGAGAAGAAGTCATACACATATACACACATATATATATATTTATGTATATAGAATTATTTATTTAAAACATACATTTTTTTCTGATTCAACTTCTCAGTTTCTTTTGCAAGTTGCTTTGGAACACCAAGGATCCTAACTAGCTCAGCCTAGTAACAAAACAGAAAGGTTTGATTAATAGCCTCAAAAGCTGATGAGTTTTCATAGCAGTAATATTCATTTAGGACTGCTGTGAAAATCAGGAGGAAACATTTTCGAATTACTTGAGTTTTTCCCAGAGAATTGTAGCTGCCACTTTTAAAGCTAAACACTGATGTTTACAACTTTAGTATGTCTTCAAGATAAAAATTATGCTTGAATATTATTAATACATCTTATTATGCTATTTATACCATGGAAAGAAGTAGATCCAGGTATGTTTTTAATTCTGAGCATATATCTGTATTAACTGTAATCTGAGCAACCTACAATAACACAACATAACTAAGATGTCTTTATAGAAACCACTTTTTAATCAAAATCATAGCTATTAGTATGCCCTAAAGGAGCAGTAAGTATATGTCACAGTAGCATGTTTCATGCCTATTGGAAAATGGTCGAATATTTAATGTAATGACATAATGAATTTGGAAAGACAACATCCAGAAGATTCTCCTTTGCCCCTTTGGGCAAAACATGTACCCATACACATACGCATGCACACACACTCAGATACAGAGGCACAATTAATTTTGTGTTACTTTTAAAGAACTCTGCATTTCCTGAAGTTTTTCCATTTCTTCCTCATCTGTTAATATCAGCTTTTCCTTGGATGAAATGGCTTCTTTTATTGAATCAATTTCTGCTTTCCTCTGGATTACTTCTTCGCTGAGCTCATCACAATCTTCTTTCAATTGTTTAATTTTATCATCTTTCTTTAAAAATGAAGTAAAAAAACAGATTAATTGTATTTTCCCTTTTACATTTTGCAGGTTTCTGATAACACAGACTTACTAACACTGAATGATGATAACATTTTTTAGTGACAAGGTATGAAATGTGGGTTTTTTTTACCAGATGTGTGTTTCTTCTAGCAACACTAACAGAATTTTATTTCCAACAAAGCCACATGTACTCCTCACGATTTATGACTACAAATGTATTTTTCATGTTCACATCCTAGAATCAAGAACCTGCAACTATCTTTACATGCAGAACCCACTTGCTGAATAGAGTAAACAATTTCTTGAGAACAATTTCTTGAGTAAAAAAAAATCCAAATATTTTCTGAATCAGTTATTTATTGCTTGCCCTAGTTATCAAAACTGAATGATATCATATCGCCTATAAAATCTGCTTCTTTAAAAATCTATTTTTCTATGTATTCTATTTTAAATAAACTCTAGAAATGCACACTGAGAAAACATTTTCAGTGATGTTTTTACATGAGATGATGGAACATAAAACATTGCTTTTCTCATGTTTTGTACTTACCTCTTCTTTTGAAATTCTTTCATATTCATTTTCCAGAAGCTTTTTTTCTTCTCGCAAACTACAATAAAAATCAAAGCAGAACTAAATATATTAGTAATTGAATAATCATTACTGTAATATAGTAAATGGCAAGAAAGTATGAAAGCCTGTCCTGTGTTAGACCAAAACACACGGTGAACTAGCATGAAAGGTGCTCAGATTCAAAGGAAATTTGCTGACTGGTAACTGGGGATCATGAAGGATTGGGTGTGTATATGGAGGTACAAGTGGGAAATATCAGGGGCTTTGATGTCCCACAGGTACACATATCTTTTTCTACAGTGCACACATGTACACATTTCAACCTGCTTTATATTTAGTCTGACCACCTTCTGCAGGGGTGCATTCATGCCTCACTCACCCTTGCCTTTTATGAATGGCACCTTACATCCACAGTTCCTCCCAACCTCAGAAAACAAAATGTTAGCGTGGAAATGTGGCAAAAGGAAAGAGGACATGGGTAATAAATAACCACAAAGACATCAAAAATCAAAGAAAGTGCAGTTGCTACTGAGAAACCTTCTTCCTCCTATGAATGTTTTCACATACACATTTACTCTTCAGACAACCGTAAGTAAAGCTCCTCAGTTCTGGACTGGATCCTGTAGACGAAAAGTCCTGAAAAGTGGCAGGGGTTATAGGCTAAGCCAAAGCACTATGGTAGAAAAGTAAATTGAATAGCCACAGTGATCTTAACCTATATCCAAAACTAAACTGCAATTTAATTGCAGGGAACAACAGGGACAAATGCTAAAGAGGCGAAGAAGGAAGAAAGGAAAAAACAGGAAAGCTCTTAGATCTTGTGGGTATTTAGTAACACTGCCCTGAGAAAGATGAATGAGTGGTTATAAAAAGGGAGCTCAAGCAACAAGTTTGTTTGATTTACAATAGGTAGCTTCTTGGTAGCAGGTAGGTAAATAGTCCATACAAAAAATTTTCCCTAATGAAGGTGCATCTGTACATGCCCAGTGCATGCACAGAACAGTTCTGCACCCATAGCAGGCAAATGGGCTACAGCAGTCTGCATGCCATCACAACCAAACAACTTAACTGAGTCACTGTGCTATTCACTGGGAACAAGGGGACAGGTTCCTGCAATGCAATTAGTACCTACAATGACATTTCAGAGTTTCAAGCTATAAAGAAGTAAAGACTGCAACGAAGGAATAGGTGGAACAAACAAATCCTTTGGCAGATATAGCAAAGAATCAACTTCAGTGCTTAATTTACGTTTATAACTCCAGTGTGGAAATGTGCTGGTCAAATTTTGTTGATACCCAGGGCAGTCTGGTAGAATCAATAACTCTTTAAGTTAGGGAAGCATTAAGAGAAAGGGACAAATTTCCATAAAACAGTTGTGTTGCCTGGAGTTCTAACAATGGCAAGGGACTCCTGGGCATCCCCACCCACCCAAAGCAGCTATTCCAGTTGCCTCATAATGTGGCTGAACCAGAAAAGAGGCAGCTGATTGCCATTTCTTTTCTTTTTTTTTTTTTCTTCTGAAACCTTCCAGCAGCAGTGCAAGACTTTGCATGCTGGTGGTGGTTCAGGTTTCAGAAAGTGTGTGGTCATGGGAACAGAAATCATTCTCCCAGCAGCCAGACTCATGGAGGACCATCCCTAGGATCTTATGTTCAACCCTTTAGCAGTGCTGATTCAAGATTCTCTCCTCCACTCCACCATTCCTACTCTCTCAATAAATTCTTTCTTATATTTCAGTCCTCCAACAAAAGGAGTGAAGCTTGTACTTGGAAGTCTCAGGCAACATATATTTCTAGTTAAGGAAAGGAAATAGTGGAAAAAAAAGAGAACTTGGTTGTTGGTGTTGTAATACAAACAGAACAAAACAAAACAACATTGCTTCCATGAAAAGGAAGCTCCAGCTCAGATGAAGAATAAAGAGAAAATAGACACAGAGTAGATGTTGTTGATATACAGCATGTGTGATATTTGTATGGGCAGAGTACAAGTGTGCCTCTATAGGGACTGGTAAAGTCTGAAAACTAATTTGAATGCCAGTATTTGAACACTCACAGAGTGAATGAGTTTGGAAAACAAAATCTTTTAAAGAAAAAAGTTGAATTTAAATCAATCTTCCACCAAAACTGATAAAATTAATTTAAAAAATTTCAAAAATCATATTCCAAACCCATTTTGGCAGTACCCCTAACTGAACTCCTTGGGACTGGCATAATCACACGTAGGATAATGAACGTCTACTTTGCAAAAATACCCATAACAGTTTGACTGCCACAAAATATTATTAAATAAGTCCTGTGCAAAATGATTAAAGAGGTACTGCAGGGCTTGTGGCTAGTCTGTGCTGTGCCCTCTTTCACATCACGCTGGACGATCAAAAGAGCAATACCAAAGAGCAGGAGGGAGAGCAAAGTTGACACTGTTTTCATTTTGTCACATTCCTCACTCATGAGGACAGATTCCTGTGGAACGATTCCAGTTTCACAACAAAGACTTTTCCATCCAACAAAACTAAAATGATTTGAACACCTCATTTTCTGTGACATAAACAAAGGCAACAGTGAATGACAAGGGCCAAGTTACCCAAATAGTCGGGAGACCAACTACTTCCACACAAAAGTCAGTGGAAGTGTGAAAAGAAAAAATGGGTAAAAAGAAAAGTTAAATCTCCCCCTTTTAAGCAATAAGTTTGATCCAGATGCCCATAGCCAGAAGTCAGGCAGTCCTATGCTAACATCCTGGGCTTCCTTACTGTCAGGGATAAAAAGCGGAACCTCCAAAGGCCAGGTCATCTCACATGCCAGGTGACTGTTTTAGGATGACATACATTAGTTGAAGATAACGTATTTCTTTCTGTGGACCCTAAAGGAGAGGCAGGATGATTAACATATATTAGAAATCAAATAAGATTGTTCAAAGAATTTAAGTTTAGTCTCGGATTTAATAGATCAACACAGAAGCCTAATGTAAGATAAGCAGAGAAATTTTGGTCTTTCAATTTAGCGTTTGAATCTTTTAATCTGTGTTATATGCTATCAACCTCATGACTGTTTTACTTAGGCATCAATGACAACAAACAAAACAGCTTCAACTGGCATTAGGCATTTAAATTTCTCATTTTTTTATAGCCCTTCCCTGATGGATGTATTTTTCAACATCAGATGCATTTTATTATTGTCATTATACCTCTAACAATCCACAAAATGGAAAAAAGATAAAACTCTTAAGTTTAAGCATTAATGTGTGCAAATGTTTCTAACCTTGCTCTTCTTATTTTCATGAAGCCTAATAACAGTACTGTACATGAAAAGCTGTCATAGACGCAGTTGTAATAAGTTAAAAAAAGGCAGTTGAAAAACTGGGCCATTAATAAAAATACATTCCAAAT
Organism: Phainopepla nitens; assembly: GCA_013400175.1. NCBI lineage: Eukaryota > Metazoa > Chordata > Aves > Passeriformes > Bombycillidae > Phainopepla > Phainopepla nitens. Next base: position 191,752 of record VXBQ01008649.1, on the reverse strand, counting down.
TTTTCCCTGAGAGACATTTACAGCTGCAAGCTGACACAGAAATAAAAAAATTAAGACAGAGAGATTAAGAAATATAGAGGTAGTTATCAACAGGAGTCCATTTCACATCTTTAGCTCACAAAATAACCTCAACACTGATATCATTAGAAGTCCTATCATGCAAGAAAGTGAACTCCTTCAGCTACTCTCTCTCAGAGCTGGGATTGCTTGGAAAGCCATAGAAGGTGTTCAGCACCTCACAAATAAAATCTAGTGACCACAGGTATAAGTTATCAGAGCTGACAAGCTGCCAACTTGAGCTCCCTGTAAGGCTCTGAGCTGTAATTAGTTTGTAGATACCAGAGAATGCAGCCACAAGACCAGCTGGTAACAACTTCAGCTGTGATGCTATTTATTGTACTTATGGCCTGTAACTCTTTGCTAGAGAAGCTATGGACAAAAGCTTAACTTTCCACTTTTTAATTATTGAGTGACTAATACAGAAATAATTACAAGTGTTGAAATAGTTTTCCTTATTTGCAATGCCTCTACAAGAGTAGTTTTGCAATCCTGACATCCAGTTGCACAGAATACTTCAGTGAGGAGCTGTTTTGTTACCTGAACAAATCACTGTGAGAGCTGGAGATTGGACCTAGGCTTTCAAATAAAACTGTTTTCAAGAATCAGGCACTTTTAATCTCACAAACTGTTGTTATAGATAAATTTAGTACAAATTAATTGCTTACATTTAAATGAATTGTTTAGATGATAGGTTTAGATTTAATATTTATTATTTCTCAACAATAAACTACTGTTGATATCATTTTGTAATAAAGAAAAGCAGCTCTTGTTTATTTTGTCTCATAAATCAGAACTCCAAGCCTCACATAAACATTAAAGTGAAAGATCTTCTTGAACCAGAACAAACCCTTGCTGATCACACTGATTCTTTCCTTCTTGTTCTGCTAATTTGATTTTTTGGTCTATATTCTTACTTGACTACCAGGCTTACTTAGAGGCTTCTTATCAATTATATGAAGAAATTCCAGGGCTTTGAATGCAATCTTAGCAGAACTGAGATGGCTCTTTTTCCTTTTACTTTATTACCCTTGCCAAGTAGTTTTTGAGAGGAAGAACACTCCCAGAGTCAGCTCTGACTTTGGGATGGTGGCCCAAGCTTTATAAACTCAGTTAAAATCTTTCCAACCCTTGTTCTCCCTCTGAGCTCTCAGGCAGACACACCAGCAATGACCCCAGTACATCCACATGGCAGAACAGGCCACAAACTGGAAGAGGAGGCAAATACCTACAGTGGGAACATACCCCATCCATGTAGTCACCCTCAGGGTGGCTTCCCTGACAGCTGAAATGTGTCAAGAAATACACTGAATACCTCATGTACCTATTCAAATTATTCAAAAAAGTCACAAAATTCCTGAAAACCTGATGATACTTCAATACTGAAAGCAATTTAATGTATTCTGGGAACATTGACTATTCATTGGAACAATAAAGAATTAAAAAAGAAGATGACATATCATCTTAAGCTTTTAAGGTCTGGAAAAATTGTTTACAGAGGCAAGCAAATAGGAAATATGGAGTATTAACAGACCTTGACACTTTTGCTAATGTTATGGCATCTCATATTTCCTCAAGCGTGAAACATCATTGTTGTCAGATTTGAATCTGAGCGCAAAAAAGGTGCTAAGTACTCTTAGATATCAGAAAAAGTGAATTAAGGCAGGAAACAAAAGCAGAGACGAGAGATGTTTCAGGGAAAGAAAAGTTAACGGAAACAGGGGAACAGAGATCTGCAGAACCAGGGAAACAAGATCAGCTTTCTCACTTCCAGCTCAGCACTAGGTCTGAGTAGACAATCTAAAAAAAGGATAAAGCAGTAGATAAGAGACACAGATAAACCCTTCAGATCCTTCCCCCTCCATGTTCCCTGCCTGCTATACGTACAAAAGTAAATAAACAACATGTTTGTTTTCAGACCAAACTGCCATTAGTCATAATTCCCAAAGAGAAATTTACTCGTAAGTGCCAAGCACAGCTGGGACTGTATTAACATAGTTGGACAACAAGGGAAACTGTGTTCCAGAGAGATCAAGGGCCAAGAGAGGTTGGACCATAACTTTTTGTCCTGAGAAATGAAGGAAACCAAGCAGCAACCTAACAGCAAACTTCTAATACCTTTGATGCAGCTTCCCCTCCCCTCTGTCTGTGACATTGTCCATGCACACAGATATTTCAGAAAACATTGCTTTATCTTTGGACAAAACCAGCTAGCATATAGACCTTCATTTTACAACAGTGTTACTATTGGATCACCTGCTACTCTGCTACTCACAACTCTATTTTGGACATTCATTTTCACTGTCTTTCACAGGCACCAAACTCATCCTTTCACATTACAAACATGTATTCACACCCATCATCTGGTTTTCTTCATAGTCCATTTCTGATTTCTCCACTACATTCACTCACCCATTCTTCATACATATTGTGCTAGTCCTGTTCATTCTAGACTAGTCCAATTTCCAATAGTATAATTTCTTGGATATTTCTGGAATTTCTCTCCCAGTAAGCAAATCCACATATGACCAAGGCAGGTCCTTCTCACTCCACACCCACCTCATGCATAAGACCCAATGCTACCATCAGGCATGAAACAGATTCCAAATGAGGAACAATTAAATAATTTGTACCTCCCGAGTCTTGAAAAATTGACAAATTAAAGGGGAAAGGGGTTGTACAAAAGAAGTCTATCAAACCACTCTGCAGCAGTGAACCAGATGTTCATTGTCACGTGCAATACAAGAACTACAGGGCGCTGAATGAAGCTGCAGGAGTCAGGTTAAAAAAGCAAGGAGGTGGCAGTTCTTACGTAGTTAATCTGTGGAATGCTTCGCCCAGTGTGTTGCAATGCCAGAAGTTTGTTCTGGAGGAGATGGGAGAAGTTCAAAGGAATAGGGGTCAGCTGAGGATTCCCAAACACAGAGGACTGTATTTGGCTCATGAAATCCCCACATCACGAGTGGCTGGGGCTGCACTTTTGGTCTCTGTTAGATAATGCACCTCATGGACCTCTGGTCAGACTGTACAGCTGGGTTTGATCCCAGGCAATACATAAGTTCCTTACAACAGCGAAGGAACACTTTTTACAGCATAACTGACCCAAAAAGTCATTTTAATCTGCAAGATATTCAGTTCATATATAAGAATTAATCCAGTAAGTGTGCAAGGGCAATTGAAATAACACCTACACTGCATTTTGTATAGAATAGAGTTCTCATTTTGACTGATGGTAGAAAATAGAGAACGGGAAAATACAACCTAAGCATATAAATCCTCATAATTTTTTTTGGAAATTGATGCAAAATCAGCAAAAAATGTTCAAAAGATATAAGGAAAAATGGTTAAAAAGCATGATACTTTTGAAGACCTCATTTCTGGACTGCTTGGAAATTGTAATAAATTCTGTATTTAATAATTATTTCAGGAAATTTCATGTTTCTTAGTTATCTCATAGCAAATAATTTTTTCCAGATGCTTTCCATGTTTCTTTCTCACTCCCAGTTTGCTCCATTCTCAAGTTTCTTTTTCTCTTAGAGCAAACACTTGGCTCTAAAATAACCAAAAACTATCAAGAAAGAATTGGCAGAAAAACCTGCTCCATGCAGTGTGTACAGTGTCCTCGATTTCCTTGCAGAATAATAATCTTAACTGCTGAGAAGCTGACATGGCGTGTTTGTGTTTATAGTCACACCAACGACACTACAGCTGGATTGAAGATGGGTAAAAATAGCAAGTCCCCCACAAAATAAAAATCTGATTTCATCTGCCTAGGCACATATTTCTACAAATGCAATACTTCTGCTTGTAATTTTTTTCTACAAAGTATGCAGATAATTGCAATGTATACAATACCAAGCTAATTCTGGACTGTTGCCCTTATATAGAAATGTTAGGATTTCACTCCTTTCACAGCAAATGTATCATTTTCTTGACATTAGAATATACAAGTACTTCTTCCCCTTTGAATATCTGACTAGAAAAACTTGAATACACCGTGCTAAATGTTAAAAATAGCATTGGGTCTATTTATGACATTGTTCCATAAAATCCAAGCCAACAGGTCTCTGAGACACTTTAAACATTTGTATTGAAGGTGTCCTAGACTAGAATTGTTCATGTTAAATTTCCCTACTTAAATATGATCCATGCAACGTAGTAGATTTTAAAGAACTGTAATATAGCATTTTAAAGAACTCCATCCATGTTCTAAATTTAAAACTATCTACAAATCTCACCATGGTAAATTTATTAATCTCTGATATATTGCTGTTACTGGGGAAAGTTTGTGGCAATTCATTTAACAACAGCCATCAAGAAATGTGTCCATGTAAAATGTAAAGGAGATTGATTCTATTTATCATCTTTTTAGGATAGCTATGATAAAATTAGCAGCATTTGAGCACTTTCACCTACCATTCTATCTTCAACCGATTTTGATACACTCTTCCTTTAACAGCGCTGTATTCACTTCGGCAGCTAAGAAGTTGTTGCCTTATTTGGGAAGCTTCACTGGGAGCTTCTTCAGGGAGCTGTTCTGCTTTTTCCAGTTCACACTGTTGTTCCAGTTCTGCACTCAGGCATTTGGCTTCCTGCAACAGCTGGGTCTCAGATTCCTGTAAACTACATTAAATAGACAAATTTAGAACTAGTCAATGTGAAACACAAGCTTTGTATTTATTCTTCTTTACATACCTATAATATTTAATTCCAGGTTTTCAAGATAAGATGGAATTAAGATCTGAATAATCTTGTCTGACCTCCTAGCTGATACTGCCTTGGGAAGGAGGTTGGACCTCCTGAGTTCTGTTCAGACCCAAATCATCCTAGGATGCCATGAGAGCAGTGGAATCTGGTTCGGGGCGGGGGTTTCAACCAGATAACAGACTGTTACTTAGTCTAATTTATTTGTCTAACACTTCCTAGACAAAAATGAAGAGAGGGGGAATCCATTTTATCCTAAGAAAAGCCAAAGGCTAGATCTGATTCAGTATGGAGACCTATAATAGTGAAGTATTCACCAGGACAAGGCACAGCCTTGCCTATATGACAACTTTAAGTTCTTAATAAATACCAGGACATCTACCCAGTGATGAATTACACCTTGCCACTCCTGTAGTCCTAGCAAGACCTGAAATAACTCATGCAATGATATAAAAACTGAAAATATGTTTGTGGAGGTCTGTGGAAGCTTATTCTAAGGCCTCTAGATCAATAATCAAGTATCTGATCTGACTTGTATCACCAGATTAGCTCCACAGAAACAACAGACTCCTGTCAGTGTCTGGAGACTGGTACTCATAACATACTGAGGAACATGTGTGGTAACAGATGACAAACATCCTAAAGCCTGTTAGTAATATACATTGATTATTATGGAAAACTCTTAAAGGGAACAACAGTATGAAAATTCATATACAATGCACCACACATAAACCTATGCTTTATGCTATAGAAATATTGTGCATGCCTCCTCATTGTTATTCCATTATGACTTGTATATAATGGTCTACTAAAATCAGTCACAAATTATGTAGAAGAATAAAGAACTATCACTTGCCTTTTACTAATTAAAGATACAGTGAAATAATTTTTTTAAAAAAACAAAGGAACTTAGAATTTCCCATATTGAAAAACTCCAGACATAAATTTTGGCTCAAATTTGACATTTATAGCTTAAACAGAAAAAAAAAAGTACATATCACACTAAAGAATAGCGTTGAGATGATAAAATGATTATAAAAATACAAAATACAAAACTGACTATACTGCACAAACATAGTTGAAATAATATAGCAGAAAGAGTTTCAATTCATGCAACAGTTCTCCCTAGATAACCACTTCCTTTTTCTCAACTAGAAAATAAGAAAACCACAGGCTTTCCAGAAAACAGTGTGCCTTCATCAGAATGAACAAATAATTTCATGTGTTTACACATACATATTAAGGGAAAAATAAACTGACTTATTGACGCTGGATTCTATATGATATTTAAATCTAAAAGATTGCAGTTGTGGGAGAAAATATAATCGGTTGTAGTAATACACATAATTTCAAAAATTATTTCGTAACGTATACATTTGACATACAGTTACATAAACACATAATTGAATTAATAAAACCAAAATTTTTAGTATTGATTTTTTCAAGATAATAAAAAAAAGAAAAATAGAAACAAGAATTGAGTGTTGAATCTAGATATTACTCTCTACAGATGCCATCAGTATTTTTTGGTATTGATTTCAATTTAATTGAAGATGATGAAGAAATAACTGCACATCTAAACAATGTACACATATAGAATCACATGACTGCAAAAGTAAGTTTGTGCAGTCTGATGTGGCAGCTTTTGAATTTGTGAAATAATCAGTAGTTTAGCAGAGGCTTAAGAAAATAAGATTCCAAACCTGCTAATGAATCTTCATTATTACCTCAGTATCTTCCAGTTTGGGTTATCAGAATATTCATATTAGGTTCCTAAATTGAGATAATATAAATAAAATCTCCAACTAGGCCACATAATTGAGTGACTAAAAGGTTTTCAGGGGCCAAATACAAGCTCAGATATTTCAAGTTTAGGTGCAGCCTTACTACAAAGTGGATGGGTGAGAGCACTACAATGGGATGACAGCCTGTTCTCAGCAAACATTCAAATTCAAAAGCACTTAAAACTTTGAAGAAAAGTATCAAAGATGTTATCTGCCGGGTGACATCTTTCAGCTTTTAGAATGCCAAATTGTGCCAAACTGAGAGCAAGAAATAAATTTGCTACTAAACAAGAACTGCACTATACACTTACAACTCTGTGTACACTGGCAACAGCCTGGGAAACTACCTACACAGAGTAACTGCATTGATCATATTAGACAAATTTGCATTGTATATCAGAGAGATCAGTTGCAATAATTTGGTACAGCTGTCACAGGGAACTGTGCTGCCTCAGATGTATAAGGCTTTCTCCTTGAGATTTTTATACGCTAATAAAGGAAAGAAGAAAACACACACAGCTTGAAAACGTCATCTTGTGCCGTTTGTCCTAACATGGCATTGAAACAACACTAGGACAGATGGGCATTAATTAGGAAAGGGATTGAATTCAACTGTAATATGTGAACAAATAAGTTCTTGATCCACAGTACTGTACTGCACATATTTGGGTGAAGAACTAACAATTAAAAAGCAGTACTAATCCTGTGAAGGGTTCTTTGCAGGAGAAGAATACACACACATATTGCACTTACCACCAGGACAGTCCTTAGAGCTGATGGAGAAAACCAGACCCTTGCAGATGTCTGAATAAGGAGGAAGTGTGTGGTCCCTATTTCTTTCTATTGACTATTAAGGGACCCTTGGTACCTTGTTAAGAGGAGCATGTCTACTGATGTTAACATATGGACAATTGAATCCCATTTTTGATGTCCTTAAAATACACTGGAGATGATGATAGATTTTTGGCAATTGATTTCCCTTGCTTTCTTTTAGCAGTAGGAGGAATTTATCTCTGGGAATTAGTGCTTGTTTAGACATTGGTGTTCTTCTGTGACACATAACTACACCTTATACAGAATGTGACATCATGCTCTCTGATCCACTTTCTTACAGAAGTACGGCCTTTCATACTCCTCTAAGAATGATGGAAAGAATGAGGGATGTAATCTACCATCTAACATTTTCATGCTTTTGGTGTATTCTGTTAAGGGTAGTATTAAGTGTGACAGAAAGGACAGCTGAGTCCTGTTTACACTCAGACCCTATTCCACTTGCTATAGACACAAAGGGATTGCCTTTACATAAATTAATGTCCCATATAAAAGAATACTGTACATATACATAAAACATGTAGGAATATGTCTGTATTTTTCCAATGAAAGGCTGTTTTCAAACTAACACTGGCTAAAAATCAACTAATTAGCAGCTACTGAATTTCTGCTTCAGCTCAGTGAACACCAGTGTGGTAGAAATATTCTCAATCAATTACTCCAAACCCCATAAAATATGTTTAGATCTGAGCATTTAGAAAAGTCTTCTTTTATTTTCTAGGAACCTGTACTGGTTTAGTAGTGCTGTTTTTAATTTTGCTTCTCAGAAAGATTTGCTGTCTATCTCAGTAATCTGAAATAAAGCCAGATGATGTTTCACAGTCAGAACCATATCCCAACTCCCCATTTTATTATAACAAAACTAAAAGACTTAGCTATTCACAAGAAAAAACGAATATTTCAGTATTTTGAGAACCCTTTTTCAAATTACTTTACATTACTTTGCGCTTGTTGCTATTCAGACTTCCAGGAGGCACAGCAAATCTCAGCATAATCCAAATAAGCAGGTATAACCTGAGTTAGTCTTAGAATACTTAAATTAGACTTTAGCTTCAATGACAGAATTGCCATAAAGGTTTTAATTTTTATTGTCAGACAAAGTGGGATAAAATATTATTAATATGGTGGATATTATGGTAAGTATTACAAGAATGTAACAGGAATATCATGATGCTGATTTTACTGATAATTACAGGTATGTTGTAAGTAATATAAAAATTATTATTAATAAATACTAATGTAGTATTGCAGCATTTTCAGTAGGACTGCTGTGTCCTGGTACACACTGTTCACCTGGTACAGCTGTAATATTGTGTTCCTCTTTGTCCCTCTCTGTTTCTCTCCTTTGCCTCACACATGCCCTGCCCAAGCCTGGCATCAGGCTATGAGCATGATCTCTGCTCTCTCCTCCAGCAAGTTACAGGAGCAGGGCAGGCTCACAACTAATATCTCTAATTTCCAAATTTCATTTTACTTCAAATCTTAAGATTCTAATAAAAATCTATTAGCAGTGCTGCCTAATGTGACTGTGAGTATTCTCAGAGGGTAAAATTCACACCCATTTAGGAGTGACTTTCTTATAAGGTGTTTCTTTAAGGAGTTTCCTTCTTATAAATGAGCCTTTATCTTCTTCAATTGCTCTCTATTATATCAACTGAGTAGGTCAGTCTTTTCATATATTACAATTCTGGCTACAGGATCTTCAAATACATATTTATTTTAAACTTGCAAATTGTCTGTTGTAGTCTGTACATCCATTCCCAATATTGTTATGTTTGTATTAGAAACAAAGATGCATTTCAAACGAGTATTTAAGTATCCCAAATTACCTTGAAAGTTCCTATTAAATAGGACTGGTTTTCAACCTTGTCTTCTGGCTTCCTGTTTATGAACTACACCTGTATGAAAGTCTACATGATAATTAGGCTTCAGCATGAGCAGAAAATACTTTAAAAACATAATGCTTTGGCTATTGAAAGTCTAATAAGGAATATTATACCTTATCACAGCTTCATGCAGCAGGGTGTACTGTTCCTTGAGCTCAGCTACTCTGACATCCGTGATTTTTCCAGCAGAAAATAGCTATGGAAGGAAAACAGACAGTTATGAAATCTCTTAAGCACTAAAGCTGCAATTTTTTATAACTGTAATTGGCAACCTTTCAGTTTATACAGACTTTGGTAACAGCAAATTCAATACACAACCAAATCAAATAAACAGACAAAAAAAAGCTTATTTACATAAAAATTCAAAGCATAAATATAGACATAAACATAAAGAATGTTTGTATCACAACAACAGTGCTACCTGCACTGTACCATTTCTTTTCTGACTTTCTGTCTGTATTAATATTTCATGATAATTCTGTCTTGACTTTGAACTCAGGCTCTGAGTAACCTCTTTTCCACATTGCTTAACTGGTTCAGTTTTGGTATAAACCCACTGGCCTGCACAGGCAAAACTGAGGCTTAGAGTGTCCCCGCAGGCAGTAGGGTTGTAGAAAAAGAGGAGTTAGGCTGAAGTTGGATTATCCCCAGCCAACAGAACACATTACCTTACATGCCTGTGCAGATCTTCAGCAAACACCAAGATCAAACAGGTTTTTTCAATACCTCCAGTGATAGTGACTCAATCTCTCCCTTGAGCAGTCTGTTCCAACACTTGACCAGCAAAGAAATTTTCCCGAATATCCAATTTAAACCCTCCCCGGTGCAACCTGAGGCCATTTCCTTCTACTCTATCACTTGTTACCTGGGAGAAGACACTGACCTCATGGCTACATCTTTCAGGTAGTTGTAGACAACAGTAAATTCTACTCTGAGCCTCCTCTTCTCCAGGCTGAACACCCCCAGCTCCCTCGGCTGCTCCTCATCAAGACTTTTGCTCCAGACCCTAGGCCAACTCCACTGCCCTTCTCTGGACTCTCTCCAGCACCTCAATGTCCTTCTGGTAGTGAGGGGCCCAAAACCAAACACAGGATTTGAGGTGTGGCCTCCCCATTGTTGAGTGCAGTGGGCCAATTATTGCCCTGGTCCTGCTGACCACACTATTCCTGGGTGATATTGCTTTAGAAAACCTTTCTTCCCCTCCTTTGGTCGCAAGTAAGGAGAACCAGGTTAAATCCAATTAAAAAATGTAAGCTGATCCACCTCTATAAAAGTCCATGGCTAGACTTGTGGGGCAGCAAGTCAAAGCCGCAACTTCTCTAGGACTCTGCCAAAAAAATGTGATTATGCAGATCTCCTGCAATAAGAAGTGAAATTACTACAGCACCAAGAAAATACCGGCAGTTATAAATTCAACCTTCAGAATATTCAGAAGAAACCATCTAGAAGTAATTCTATAGCTGAGAAGCAGAATACACGTCAATATGTCAAAGGAAGTATACAATTTCCTGATAATGGTTTAAGTATTTTTGAAGATCTGTTTCAAAATATTTCATGGTAGCAAAGACAATCCTTGCTCCCTGAGACCCCGAAAATAGAAGGTCTGCCTTTCATTTGTTTGCATGAGATTAAAGATAAGCAGCTCTCAAATATTTATTTTGGCATTCTCGGCGATCAAACATACTGTTCACTTAAGTTCAAAATACTATCTAGGTCTTCTGTGAGAAAGAAAATATTTCCCTTTCCCAACTCATTTATTTCTTAGCCTCATACATAGATATAGTTATCCTATTTGCGTGGTACCTCACTAATGTGCTTTCTCCACACTCCTCTGATCTGTACCTGTGAATTAAATTTTTTTTTACTGCTTAGGTTCTCACTGCAGATCAATGCCATGTTTGGCAATGCTTCCACAGAAATAAACTTGCTTGTCCTGCATCATCTTCTTTATGTCCATAAACTTCTTACAGATGTCAAACCTAATTTCTCAGTTCATTTCAGAGCTAAGAGCTCTGTTTCAGGAGGGTTGGTCCTACACAGTGTGAAGACTTGTAGCATTGAGAACTACACAAGACAGACTGCATGGATGGCATACCAGCATGTCAAAGACAATGAGACTTCCTGTAAAGTTTCATCACCAGATAGTTCCCATTACCACAGTGTGATTGGGAGAGCCATCAAAGAGACAGCACTGGGCTATCCTGGTCCCAGGATTTGTTATTAAAGCCTGATATACTGTTTTCTCCAAGATTCTTTGGAGGGCAGAAGGGAAAGAGGCAACTGTTTGAGGGGAAGGAATAGTCAGTTTGTGGAAGAATGGAACCAACATGACCCTACTCTAAAAAAATTGTATTAATTGTGATGATAAAACCAGACAAAAGATGATGCCCCTGCTATAAAGATATGTATAGGCCACCTTCTTTCAAGGTGGCCCGTCCCACATTAATGATAAAATAATCAACAATACTTATGCACTGATAGTTCATTTTATTGCTCAGAAGCTCTCACATTGCTGGGTTAGGTGAAATGTAGGTCTCAGGGTAACAAATTACATTGCTAGACTGAAAAGTAAAAGAGCAAGTGAGAAGATGGAGTAGCGAGTGAAAAAAAGAGCTTGTAAACAGCAATTAAGGATGACTTTTTTTCCAGTCGTGTGTTAGCCATAATGCCCTTGTAAAAACTGAGGTAATTTTATTATACTGGTGATCTCAGATCTGGAGTGTGGAATATAGTCAGATAAATATTCTTTTTGAGTCTTCCAGTCCCATTCCATGTCAGTTGTACCTAACTGTATATTGCTTTTCTCAGATTTTCTTTCTCATTTTATAATGAACTGGGACCCCATACATTTTCAAACGCAGTCAACATTGATAGATCATCTGAACAAACCAGAATAAATTTTCCTTATCTAAAAGCAGAATTACTGGAAAGTTGGATGAAGATTTTCTTTAATGAATGGTTGCCTGGCAACTTTCTGCCTTCCATTTCCCCATACTCCCATAAATGCAATTACATCAAAAATACAGAATTATGTGTCTTATTACTGGATTTTCTTGAATCTTTTCTTTTTAATGTAAAATTTCCGTTATGCTTATTTTACTGTTTTAAGTTACCCTGTTAAGTTACCTTTAAACTATCCTTGTGATTTTCTAACTTTGTTACAATTTTTTGTGATTTGAAGTCTGGATTTTTTACCAGAAAAATGAAACAAAACAAAACAAAACATAATAAAGCAAAACCAAATCCAAACCCAAGTTCCAAAGCAAATTTTTTTCCCTCAGTCAGTGAAAAGATCCATGAAGTAAAGTGCTGAATAATTTTGTCCTGTTACAAAAAACGTGGAGGAAAATTTTGCTGGAAAGGTGAAAGGGGAGGACATATCCTTAATAATTTTCTATCAGAAAAAGATAGCTTTTCTGTCTCTGAGCAGGAATCATTTAAAAATAGGAGTCCATGAGAAAAATAGAACACACTTATGTTGAAATAGCTGTTCTGTACACCTGAAAAACTCTTCTCTCTACAAATTCATACTCACTTGCTACCAACAGTTCCCCACCAGACCTGTCTTCAAAAGCTCCTGCTGAAAATTCCAAGAAAAAGCAAGCACTATAGCACCATATAAAAGTGAGGTTACACACTATCTGAGGGACCTCTTTCCTATCCTTCCAGATTTACTTCAGGCACATGAGCCTCTGGATCTAAGACCACAGTAGTTTCTCCAAGATTAGAAGGTGGATAGAGATGTTTGTAATAAAGAGAATATGTCAGAATAGGAATGGAAATTAAAATCACAGAAGGGAGAGGACACAACTGATAAATGAGATACTCATCTATGTGAGCAAAACTAGTGAAATCTGGCCCTAACTTTCTCAATACATCCTCACTCTCCATTAAGTGCAGTGGGCATTCTCCATTTTACCAGATAATATTCAATTCTTTCTGACAGCCGGCTCAAAACAATGCAGCAAGGAGCTCAGCTGAAATACCAAAACAAGTTTTCTCTAACTCAAATGTGATAGAAATGAGAACTAGGAACATTTCCAATTTCAAATTTCAAGGCTCCTAATGTTCTTTTGGGACTCTCCAGAAATGAATAAAATTCAGCCAAATCTTAAACATAAATAGATGATGGAATCTGAATACTGGTCTAACTCTTCACAGCTTCTTGACAAAAAAGCACACAAAATAAGCACAGAAGATAGATAAAGTCACCACCAAAAAATTACCGCTTAACATCAATTACTTACAATCATTATTTAGATGAAGCAATTGAGGCTTCTTAGGAAAGACTCAATTTCAGCAGTGCCTAGGATCTCTGGATTTTGGAGAAATGATGTAGCTAACACATGTTTCTAATTATGTTTGCAGTTACTGCAAAACAAGTAAAATGTATTCTAAGCTCAAATGGAATAATAATGCTCTTCCTTTCTTCATGCTAAGTTTTAGGTTTTGTAACTGTAACAACGCATTGTGATTACACTTAATGTTATTTTAACAGATAGAATGTCCAACACTTTATATTCATTTGCTATTTCAAACATCTGCAATGTCTCGTCAAACACCTCTTTCGCCTCCTAATAGTAGACTAAAGGAAAATATCAAGGGATTAATATATTTTATAGTTTGTATATACTCAGGATTTTGGTATAGTATTAGCCCCTTGGCATACGGCTCTTCTGACCAGTCTATTTTGTCAGGTTTGGAATTTTCCTTCTGTGCTGTTTATTTTAAGAGTTTTTCTTACATCTTTCATATAATATTTAAAAGGTTAAGCATTCAGCAAAGAGCAAGGGTAAGTTCACCTCTTTGAAGAGAGAGCTCTGCCTCCTCTGTCAAAATCCTCATAAAGCCACAGAGTTTGGACACAGCACACAGCTCAGGTGTGCTTTATTCAGGGGAGAAGGCAACACCACCTGCTCAGGGGTTGTTTCAACAGCATAGCAGGGCAGGGCAATGCAACAGGTACAAGCACACTGAACCCATGCTATGACTCTTGCATTTCTGTCCATATCGCTGGATACCAGTCTCCACAGAATCACAGGGCTAGGGATAGCTGCAGGTGTTTGACTTCCCTGTGCCTGGTATCTCCAAATTATCTATGCAAAATCTTGGACCCATCATAATGCACTAGGAGAACTGAAGATTCCTCCTCAAGTTCAGCCCACCACTCCGAGCAAGTTCAAAACTACAACTTCTCACTAATTCTGAAGATCATGTCCTGGCTACTTCAAGATGAAGCATCGAAAAAATGAAGGAAAACCAATTAAAAGGTTGTGTTTGCAGCCTCTGTGGAAATCTTAAAAAAAGCCAAACACAACACAAGAAAATATAATCTTTACACCTTTTTCCAGTCATTGTGCATTTTTCAATATGTTTCAAATGTTGATACACACACGGAAGACTAACAGTTACAAAATTATCTACAATTTCTCTTCTCAACAATATTTCAGGTGTCAGCATGTATTTCAAAGTATTTTAAAACAAGAAGATAAAAGTCACTAATTTAAGACTGTAACCAGTTGGCAATAAATTGTAGTCCTTGGTATGCAACTCTGCATTCCATTTTGGAGATTGGGAAACATTGAAAGTACACACAGAAATAGCTGTACTGCAGATATTTAGAGAATGATATGCCTTGCTTAAGTCACTATTCAAGAGAAAGGTTATGATGATAGAAAGTAAAGAAAAATGCACTGAGGATTTTAAACAGATGCTCTAAATGGAGTTTAAAAATAAGGTGTCATGCCTCTCACCTAGAACTACCTAGATTTATTACAGGAAGTAGACTTTAGAATAAGTATGGGAAGTCCATTGAAAAAACCTATTTATTAGCTTTTCAGATAGAAATTTGTCACTGAGTTTCCTAAACATTAATTTAGGTGAAAAACAACAACAGTTGAAGCTGTGAGCTTATTGGTTGCACAAATGTAGTCAGGTGGGAGTAAAGGCATACACACAAATCATAAACACACTTACTTACAGTAGATACACTGTACTGCCTTACACTGAACTTTGACAATTTTACTTTTTTAATTACAGATAGATGAACCAGGCATCCTTTAATGAAAAATAAACTGCTGAAGAGCTTCCTAAAACTAACAAATAATGACTACGAACAATAATATCCTAAATTCTTTCCCAAAGCATAGTTCATAACAGTAGTTTTGTCCCCCACTTCATGGGAAAGAGCAACCCCTACATGGAAAATATAAACATCAACCATAATGAAGATGGTACAGTGGGTGAGAATATGCTGCTGGCCAATTGAGTCTTGCATGGCTCAGAAAAGAGGGCATGGGAGACCAATAAGACACATTTCAGAAAAGGGCACAGCTTTCCTGCTGTCATCAAATTCCATTTGGCTACAAAACTTGAAATCAGGATAGTAAGTAACCAGCAGAGTCTTGACTTTGCTGCTTTTATTGGACCAGGTTTGCAGGAATCAGAAAGAATTTTTTCTAAAAATACGTAGGAGGGAGAGGCTTTTGTATTTGGTTTATCATCACTCTGAAAGTGCATTTGGGTTTATTCTCTTCTTATATTAAACTAACTACAGCATCTTCTATGGCTACAGATAAAGGAAATAGCAGTAAACTGCAGATTTTGAGCAGGCAGATCATGGGAAAAATAGAATTAATAAGAACACAGTTTTGTGGATCTCCTTCTTTACAAATATGGTCCTCACCTTAACAGGAGGAGTGATTTTCTTTGAACACATGAATTTTATAACATATATTAAATTTACAGTTGCTGATATAATGATCATATCCACTGCTTACATGCTCTATATCAGTGGCACCTTTCTGCCTCCTGACAGAATTTATAAATAAAGCAATGAACAATTTAAGCAGGTAGGAAAGTCATGCAGCCACTAGTTCTATGTAATCTGTATCTGAATATTTGTAATATCAAATGGAATAGGACTGCCTTTCCTTTTGTGTTCTGATGTGTTGCCACAGACACATGAAGAAGTTGAACAGGCAATCCAACAATCCAGTGGACAACATAAGGACTACTTGCATGAAGAACAACTACTGAGTTAAAAAAGAAAACAATTTAGTTAATCAGAAAGAATTCTAAATCAGAATTTGTTTCTAGTATGGATTTTTGGTATATATTCTACATTGTGGAAAAACCTGAAAATTAATCTAATTACTTGTCATTCTCTTTCTCAGTCAAAATGTATCACAGAATCACTGAAGTCTACAAAAAACATCAGAAATATTACTGCAGCAGTTGAATCTTAACACATTTAATCTCTGCCACCAAAATGGTTCATATGAATGAGTCCCAATGTACTTCAGGTTTGTTCATACCAATCATTTGTACTGCTTAGACAAACCTGGATATTTTGCAGTAATTCTTCTGCAGGAGATGTTGACTCCCAGAACAAAACCAGAAATCAAACAAATGCCACGCTGCTGTGTTTTAAATTGCCATAGTCACTAGCTAAATTAACATCTGCCTACAGTCATAACTTTGTTATTTTCTGTTTGACCTACATTCCATTATCTGCCAGAAAAAGAAAAAACCTTACTCTAAAATTCATGGGAAATGGTTCATGCTGGTTTTGATAAACTTTAGATAAACAATTTCAGAAAAGTCTGATAAAACAAAATATATCACTTCTTTAAACTTGTAATCACTCGGTAGTTCTGTGAACAGAATCAAAATATTCAGTAGAATTTCAGAGTACCTTGAGCTAAAGATAAAGAAAAGTTATTTTCTTTATCTTTAGGAATATGTCTGTATGATAAAGACATCTCTTCAGTCCACAGGAAAAAAAGAAACCAGATTCCTAAAAAAGTAGACTAAAAGAGATTAAAAGCAACAAGAAAATTAGCTTTAAGTAAAAAACAAAGACCTTAGCAGAAAAGTCTCAGTTGCAGTCATCAGCTGTTATTCAGTTAGATCCTTTCACAGTTGAAAAATATTGGCTTTTGGTGCTTGTGATTGCTTAACTAATTTAAAGTTTTAAGTATTATGCAGAACACTCTACATCTAGAGAAACTCCATCTGGGAATAAATTTTGTTTTTAAACAAACACCAGGTCTTAGTTTAAATCTTGTCCAATATTCCTGCCATTAGTTAAATTGCATCAGCATTTCACAGCTTAAGACCACTCAGTGTCCTTCCTCTTTGCTGAAAAACTCAGATTTCAACGTTTGCTTCATTTATTCCAAGAAGGATAAGAGACATGAAACATGAAAAAGGCTGTGCCATGCTATTTTGGGTTCCTGAAGAAAGGAGATGTGACAAATTGCTGGGAATGGACACTCCCTGACAGAAGAAGAAAGACCAGTACTCAATTACAAGATTGCTCCAGGTAGAAGCAGCAAACAAACCGGTGGAGAAATGGATCTTCTGGACTCCAAGCAGACAGCTTAGCAGCAGAACATCAGATCAGTAATGAAATCAGGAGGATAGCAGAGCAACTCAAAATTACTGAAGTCTCATCCAAAGGAGGAGGTAAATATTTCAAAAGGAAGATATATATATGGGCCTAAGGAATTAATGTCTCAGGACAGAGATGTTTGAAAAAGCTCAGATTCTCAACCTACTGTCTGAACTTTCTTTTTACACTCAGTATAAGCAAAAATTTCTGCCCTTCTAGTTGTTACAAAATTCTAAAGATAGTTTAGGCTTTCGATGCAGCACAGCAATCACAAATTACAACAATATTTGTTATACATTTAAGTAGTTCAAGGCAAACAATAGAATGTGGTCTAGCAAGGATAATTATTATTCATTTTACAGATACAGAACAGTTTTTTCAGTTCAATATCACAAAGCAGATAGGAGAGTTAATTGTAAATTGAACAAACAAAAGTGTGGGGGGAATGTGGCTTCCCAAATAACAAGGATTTAGGAATTCTATTCTACTTCTAAAGCCCCTCCAAACAGGCTGGTATAGCTTTCCTCCATTTGACAGTAGCAGCCATACAGAAGAACAAGGCTTCAGAAATACTTGATTTTAGACTGATACGATGAAAAATTAGCATCCTGTTAAATCAAAAATTTAAAAATTTTATTTTCAAATTAAAATAATACATTTTATCTTTTACAAACATTTCCATTTTGATGCGTTTTTAACAAAACCAAAGTGATGTCATCTGAATGGCAGGGAGTGCCTTTCACCTCATTGCTGGGAAACCATCGTGATCTGACAGAGGGGGAGAGAGTTTTGCCACATAACTAAAAGCATCATGGCAGGTTCTGGGGTGTTCATTTAGAATATAAGAAAGTTACATTCAAAACCCATCTCCCAAGAAAGTGCCTAAACTTTTGTGCTAAGCAGGAATGTGAAGGAATTGTTGCAGGGGTCAGACAAGTAGGTTTTTCACCAAGCCTCCCTCCTGTACTATCAATATAAGCATGTGGTGTGTATAAAAGCTAGTACCATTACAGAGATCATGAACTTGTGGATTATATGTGTGACTAATATCTGCTTAATGTTTAATCTGTGTTATGAGTAATTTCAAATAGTGTTTAGGGAAATAAATGATTCAGATTGGACTAATTAAACAAGAACTGGTGCAAATACCCTTTACCCATGCAAGTTGACTCTTGACTGAGCTGTGAATGCATAAAGACATATCCATGTAGCCTTGTTTTGAGGCACAAGGAAAATCACATAGATCATTGAAACTGCACAGGTATCACATGAGAATGGCAAAGGTGGCTGTACAATGAAAATGGCAATTGTCACCTGTAGAAGTGTTTCATTTAGAGTGATTAGTCACGTAAAGTATATGATTAACTCAAAGTTGATATGAGGCACAGTAAAAAGAAGAGAGTTCCTTCCCTAGGTTTCTGCCTCACTTTAGATTTAGAATTTGGGGAGTTAATCAGAACATCAGGATTTTCTTTGGGTTTCCTCTACATTTAGTCTGAGAAGTAGGATCTCACGCATCAAAGGAGAAACTGGCTTAGGTTCACTTCCCTTCACTTAAAAAGGCTCAATAAGAAGTACCCCAAATCAGATAATGGTGAATTTTAACTGTGATGTGCCATAGAGATTATGAATATTCCAGATAACTGTTTTAAGGTGGGCTAGGTGAAATAGTAAGAAAAAAGTGCTATTCATCCACCCAAATTTGTCACTCTATACTGAAAAATGTTTGGAACCAAAACTATACGTGTGTTTCAACATGTTTGGGGTTTTAAATAAATTAAATGAATATATCTTTTAAGTTAAAAAAAAAAATTAGGGAAAAGGAGACTGACTGTCAGTAAAGCTATTGCTGTGATAAACTTGAAAAGGGAAAAGGGCTGGTTTTCACTTTCTCTATTCACTCTTTTTCCAAAAAGAGAAAATCCATGTACAAGAAATGAAATTAAACTGCATAATTTACCAGCACACACACATTTCATCATCTTGCTTACATACACTAGCTCTGAGCCAGAAATACTCACTGAAATGTGCTACTCTTGCAAGCACTACCTAACTTTGCTCTGCTATTAATCACTCGTGATGCAAGCACTCCCACCCATTTCTGAGAACAGTGTAGGCTGTCTGATAACTCACAGGCTTCAAGCTGCCCTTATAAACTTGTTCCACTTCTGCATACTTCCTCATACTGCTAGTTTCTCGGTGAAGATGAAGCTCCTCATTTACATAGTCTTGCTGAAGTCAACTCTCTTTACTTTAACAAATGTTTTTGCAGTTATTTTAGAAGAGGAAGGGAGTGCTAAAGAAGCAAAACTTACTGAGACTTGTTCCATAAAGCTCAAAACTAATCGGAAATGTGATGAAGGAGAGGATTGTCCTTATCAGATAAATTTGCCTCCGATGACCATCCAGGTACCCAAAGAATTCAAACTGCTTGAGAAGACTCTCAAAGAAGTACAGACCCTTAAAGAATCAGTAAACAAGCTGAAGAAATGCTGCCAAGATTGCAAGCTGCAAGCAGATGACAACCAAGAAAGAGACAGAAGTAATGAACTCCTGCTACCTAACACTGCAGAAAACAGCGAAAGCCAAGATAACAGAGTAAAGGAACTGCAAAGCAAAGTTAACAGAATGGCAACCAGCTTAAAAAATGCAAAGAGCCAGATTCAGACACTGCAGGGTCGTTTAGAGAAGCTGAGCCTCATAAACATGAACAATGTGGAACATTATGTTGACAGCAAAGTTGCAAATTTGACATTTGCTGTGAACAACCTGGATAACAAATGTTCTTCTAAGTGTCCAGCAATGCAAGCAAAACCTGGTATGTAATCTGTTAACTCTTACTGCCTGTATAACCTTTCAGTGCATTTCACTTGTATTAGGTAAACTATTTAAAATATATTTTACTCAAATAGCTGTGTCATTAATTTCACAAGTATCTGCTCTTTTGGTGTTTATTTATACTCCTCCTCCACTAGAGGGTTACTGAGACCTGCAGGTGTTCAGTCCCTCCTATAAGTGGATTTCATTAAGGGATTTAAAACGTTAATGTTTAAAGGAAAAATTTTTTTGCAATTTAATAAATAAACATGAGAAATTAACCTTATTTTACACCATAATACCCTTCATTAGAGACATTAAATATCAGTGACCTACATATATTTTCTCCTTGGATGAGAAGGGGTAAATTTTCTCTAGGTGTGCCTTAGAAAACTGCCTTTTTATTTTTTCTCTCTGCAAAACAGCAGATACTTGGAAAAGGGGTGAAAGACATCATCAATCATCTAGTGAATCTAGCAAAATGCTTCATTTTTAACAGATGGATAATCAAACAATTTTCTTACCATCACAGCAAACTTATGAAAGGCTTAGCTTAAAAAAGCTTACTAACAGCACTTCTCAACTGGATAACATATGTATCACCATTTTGACACTAAACCCTTTGCATTAATTTAATATATAAGCAATATAAAACAGAAAACTGCTGTTATCACTGAAGAAAACCCCACTTTTTTCTTTAACCATTTAATTCTCCTAACAAAGGAATAGAACCAATGCTCTCTTTCTAATGTTTGCTGTTTTTAAGGCAAGATTGAGGAGTTTCTTAAAAGTCATAAAGTTTTAATATTACATATATGAATCCTTGAAAACAAGAAATCTTGCCTAGATTGTCAGTGTATTCTAGCACTTAGATATCAAACATAAGGAGATAAAGCTCTTGAGAGACAAAACAGAAAAAGAGCAGGCTGCGTTACAACCTTTAAGTCTTTTGCTTAGCATCCAAGATTGAAATAAAGTGTCCTTGTAGCTGCACATATTGAAAATAGAAGGGTCTGCGAGTGTACAGTGTATGTACAGCTGAAATTCTTGAAACTGTTCTTCTTTGAAAAGAGAAAATAAGTAATAATAAAGGTAATCAAATCACATAAAAATCACTACAAATAAATTATGTTCATTCACATACAAAACATTCACAAAAAGAATGAGTAGTTTTTTGTTGTATTAATAATGAGCAATGAATCACATTCAAGTGCAGTACTTCAAAACAGACTAAATTAATTTTTGGTATTCCTCACATTTACTGAAATGCTGGGTAGTGTTCAGGGCACATGATCATGTAGATATCCCTTGTATTTTACAGCAGCATGCTAAAAGCATTTGTAGCAGCAACATATTCATTATGAAAGCTAGCAAGGAAAACAGCTACAAGTTTTTCCTATTCAGGAGCTATTCCTGCATCCACTGAAAGTAAAACTTTATTTAAATAGGAGTTGAATTGCATTATAGAAGCATTTTATCTGAAAGGTATATTCTCTGTTAATAACTGCTCTGAAATTTAGTCCACTAAAGATTTTACACAAAGTTTAGTGAAATAAATGAGAATTTATTGTGGATTTAGATTTGGCTTTAAAGCCTTTGACTCCTATACTTTGTGGTTTTGTAAACGTCCAGTTTACAAGAAGCCCTGAGTCTTACTCCCTGCTGCAGCCTGAGATCATTCCTCCCTTTCAAGAAGAAGCTTGTTTAAATTTTCTAGGAAAAATTACAACACAACCTGTAAATGAACGGGCCCATACATTCAAATCTGCAATAGGAATGAACATTATGGTTTTGACTCTGAACTGAGAACTTCTGAGAGCTCTCCATATCACTTAAGAATATGGAAATCTAATACCATGCTGTTGAACAGAATGACATTACTGGATGATATTGTGGATCAAAAATGGATTTTCACTCAGAGGAAAAAACCTGGGGATATTTTTCTTCTAAATAAAACACATCACCCAATGGTGGGAAAAAGTTACCATTAAGAGTAGATACTAACATTCTTCCCTTCTGTAAAACCAGCAATGCCACATACACAGGAAAGCACCATCACCTTCGTCTTTCTCTGAGTCACACAATAACTACAACAGATGTGACAATTTTATTACTTTTTTCCTGCTTCCTAAACTACAGTTAGCATTAACACACAAAGCATTCCTAATGATGTTACGTTCTCTATCAAATGATGTTTACTTAGCAATAGCCAGGTTAACATCACTCCCATGTGGACAAAGTCCTTTCTATGACATACTGCCAGGTGGAGCTGTAAATTGTAGGCAGGCTGTGAAGCTATACATTTAAATACAAAAAGCAGCTAGTGTGTAAACACAAAGCATTAGAAATATGGACTGGAGAAATCATGTTGAATTTACATGAGATTATGAAAGGATAGAGAAAAGCACAAAAAGGAAAGCAAATAATCAAAATGCCCTTATATTAGGCATTTTTATTTTAAAAAAATGTAGTTTAGATGGGTTTTTTGGATGGTTATCTGATGCAGAGATCCTAGGTGACACCTATTATAAAGTAAACCTGATGGAAAAGGTATTTTGCACTAGAGCTGAAATTGCCGCAACACTATTTCCAATGTAAGAGTCTTTCCAAGGCAAGTTCTATGCACCATATCAGTCTGGGTAAAATTTTAAAAATATTTTTAAACTAAAATTCTGTTTATTTTAACACTACCTTTTCTTTCACCAGTTATACAAATAATGCAGAGAGATTGTGCTGACCATTATGCAGCAGGAAGAAGGAGCGATGGAATCTACAGGATTAGCCCTGATGCCAGAAATGAGAGCTTTGAAGTTTACTGTGACATGCAAACACAAGGAGGCGGCTGGACAGTGCTGCAACGGCGTCAGGATGGCAGCACTAACTTCAACAGAACCTGGAATGACTACAAACATGGCTTTGGAAACCTCAGCAGGGAGTTTTGGCTAGGCAATGACAAAATTCACCTCCTGACAAGGAGCCAGGAAATGCAACTGAGAATTGATCTCGAAGACTTCAATGGAGTCAGAGAGTACGCAAAATACGACCACTTCTACGTGGCCAACGAGTACCTCAAGTACCGCCTCAGCGTCCACGGCTACAGCGGCACGGCAGGAGATGCCCTCCACTACAGCAGGAGCTACAACCACGACCAAAAGTTCTTTACAACCCCAGACAAGGACAATGACAGGTATCCCTCGGGAAACTGCGGCGCCTACTACAGCTCTGGCTGGTGGTTTGACGCCTGCTTGTCAGCCAATCTCAATGGCAAGTACTACCACAAGAAATACAAAGGTGTTCGCAACGGCATCTTCTGGGGCACATGGCATGGTATTTCTGATGATATTCCCACTGGATATAGGCAACCCTTTAAATCAGTAAAGATCATGATCAGACCCAAAAGATTTGTGCGGTAATTCTACACATTTCTCTTAACTAGTTTGCGTTGGATTGCACTCAAAATCATACTTACTCAGTATTATGCTCAGAAATCAAGTATTCAGTTATGTTTGGCAAAAGATTGTTCTAGACAAAACAACATACTTCCACATAATGTTTTTAGAGACAGTTTGACCCATACAATGTATTAAAACCAGCATTAAAATACGTGAATAGTTATTGCTAAAACTTAACACTAGTTAGGTCCTGGTTTTGTTATGTAAATATTTTAAACATTGCTTTTGGTGCTTTTACTGACTGTGATATAACACATTTCATGATTTAAAACTTTTATATTGTCTTCCACAAGTTGTGTCTGAATGAATACCTACCTTTTAACCTGAAAATAATTTAGAGGTACAACTAATATGAATTTGTCAACACTTGGAAAAAACTCTAGTCTCTCTAAAACAGTCTTTTTCCATCATCTATCCATCACAACTTCAAAGGTATACCACAGCAATATCAATATAAATTAGGAAAAGTATTAAAAAATATTATTTTTAAAGAACTAGAAAACAGAGGGCTACATGGTTTGCCCAAAGACACAAAAAAGGCCTTGAAGAAAACAGAAAATGAAGATGATTCCTCAAATTTCATCCTTTTATCTATGATTTTTCAAAGAAGTTGGTGAAGTTGGAAGAATTGAATAAAAGCAGAGAAAATAATTATAAAATCATAGAAGCATTTAGTTTGGAAAAGACCTTTAAGATCATTGAGTCCAGCTGTTAACACAGAACTGCCAAGTCCACACTGAGCCATGTCCCTAAGTGTCACATCTACACATGGAGAGAGCATGTATTGAACAGCAACATTCTTGCTCTTTTTGGTTCCTCCACTCAAGCTCTAGGTCCTATTTGTCATTTGTAGGAGAAAGGAGCTGTTATGGAGCTTATTGCACATTTATACGGGCAGGTAGACAGGTAGGAGGAAGACACATCAATAAGAAATGATATTCTTTGCATTAATGCCTCTAAATACATACAAAGAGTTTCCAGTGCCATTTTGCTTTCTCCTGAATCCTTTAGTTAAGTCAAATGTTACAAGATGCTCGTGTAGAGACTCAAGCTCTCATTCAAATACTTCTGAATCTAGATATCATTAGACCCTGTAACTAAAAAAAAAAAATTATAAATGTTTTGTACCATAAGAAAAGAAGACTGTTCTCCCTATTTTTCGGCTACACATTTTGTAGCCACAGAAACATTAAAACCTACCGTCAATTCTAAGCAAAAAAGAGAATATACAATCAAAGATTCTTTTTCTAAAATAAAAAAATCAAGTTGTCAAATAGTGCAGGATTTTCAAATTAGAGATACTTTTATTAAATCCCACACTGTAGATAGTAAGCACAAATTTCACTGCACATATCTAGACCATGTCTCTATAAAGATAGTGACCAATATTGAATGGAGATGCAATTTATCTTAGCAAGAGGCTATTCTACTATCTTGCTTACACCAATCCTGAGATGCAGAAAAACTACACTAAGAGTCCATTTCTTTATCAATTCAAGTGTGGTCATTGCTGGCATAGCTTTTTCGATTAAAAGGGACATAAAAAAAACATACAAGTATACATCTGACCTAATACTTTATAAATATGATCTCTACTGGTTTTTTTAAGATTACAGCAAAGCTCATTATAGCTATAAGTTATGCAAATGAAGAACACTGGCAACAGCTAAATTGTAAAATATTAATATATATTTTAAAGAAGTAAATACTTTGAAGAATAATTCAAATGTAATTTGGTTTATTATATTTCAATTTTAAAGAGCAATGAAAAATTTTATTTGCAGGATGTATCATCTTTGAGAATATGTTTTGAAGCTATAGAATATTTATTTTGGGATAAAAATGGTTGTCTAAACAAAACAAAAAAAAACAACTGATGAAGTATTGGTTAGAAGAGCAAATATCTAATTGCAAATATCTAATATGATTATATTTAATCATTTTGCACAAAATGCACGATTTG
The DNA here is from genome assembly GCA_013400175.1 of Phainopepla nitens. Lineage (NCBI taxonomy): Eukaryota > Metazoa > Chordata > Aves > Passeriformes > Bombycillidae > Phainopepla > Phainopepla nitens. Next base: position 165,863 of record VXBQ01008649.1, on the reverse strand, counting down.
CTCCTATCATTATATAACTAACTATGACTTACAGAATCTACAAGTTTCTACTTGAAAAATGTCTTTTAACTACTAAGTTTTTAGAAGAGAAACTGTCCTTTAACAATCTTGTTTAAAGGAATCTTTGTAAAACAGAAATTTTAACAGAATAAGCAAATGTGACTAAAATCGCCTGCAAAAGCTTTGTCTCATGTTTTTAAAAACAGAAAGCAAAAAAAAAAGAAAAAAGTGTAATGCTGTTACAGAAATCTGATTATTACCTGTCTGGAACTGTTGTTGCTGAATCTCTGTGAATGTGTACTAGTTTTACAAAGTGCAACTCCATCTACTCATTGCAAACATTACTTGTTTTTTCTTGGTGTAATAAAATACGAATGTTCCACTGTTAAAGCTGTGCTACTGTCATAGATATACATAAGGACTATTAAAAAATTCTCATAAAGAATTTAATTGATTTTTTGTAAAAATCAAAGCAGTAAGAAAACATGGATAACCAACACAGATGACTGTGTGACGTGCCAACAGAATAATTCCTAGTAATGATAACTCCTTAGATAGCTGTTTCATGACCCTTCAGCTGCCAGAGAATACCAAGGGCTGAAATCTCAGATATTTTTTTTGAAAGTATTCATATTTTGGAAGAGGAAAAACTGATTGCCCAATGATGAGTTTACACAACCTCTATGTTTAACATGAAAGAGGAGAAACAAACCAATGTTTTAACCTTTCAGATCACATACAAGAGTCATCAAAGCATATGTATACAAATACCACCCCCATTAAATCATACAATTTTTTATACAAAGAAAAAGCCCTTGATCTCTGCCTAAGGCTTCATAATTCAAAACATGTCTTTCAATCTATGGAAAACATGTATGTAACACCGATTAGCATATGAAAACACTTGTGGTTTTAATCCTGCTAATATTTAAATGGTGAATTTTAGTGGAAAAAATTACTAACAGTGGGTTTGCTAGCGAAATTCACATGGCTTGTTTCCAAAATATAAAGACACAAGTCCATCCGTTCAAAGTGATCAGCCAAGCAGACTGTAATGTCTTGGCTTTCTATGCACTGCTTAAACAAAACCAAACCAAAACTAGAAAAAAAACCAAACAAACCAAACCCAAACAAACCAGAGAAGAAATGAAAAGGTTCAAATGCACTGGTGCTTTCTCCTTAATTTTTAAATGCAAATACCTGTTTCCTTAATTGTTTATTGGGGAAGACTGCAGTCAGACTTGGAGTGAGTTGAGAACAATATGTAGTTTGATAAATTGGTGGGGAAAAAAACTTACTTTTATGTGTTTATTTGGAAAATAACTTAAGATGGTTACCAATCCCTACCCAGACCCCTGCTGACAAATTAAACCAAAATCAAACATAAGTGCCAAATTTACCCACCTTCTATGATTTATACGTCATGGAAAAACCAAAGCAAGAAGGATGTGACTTTGAATTTTCATAGAGAAAAAAAAAAAAGAGAACATAATTAAACACTGGCCTACAAAGAAAGAGGATTTAAATGTACATAATAAGTTTTTAGAGTTTTTTGTGTTCTTTTTCTTTCAGGAAAAAGAGATAAAATGGTACACATAGGCCTGAAGATATTGACAGAAGTTTTAAAGAATAATGGGTGAGCAATACCATCTATAGGCCCTGCTGGAAGCAAACATTTCACATACTAAATTGATCTCTCTCATTCACTGCTTTAATTAAACTTTTATGGAGTTACAGGTCTTCTGCCAGAAGTTAATTTGGCTGTAATGCTCATTGGTAACCAGAAACAGAAACAATGTTTTAAGACGGTATGTCAAGTCCAACCCTCACACAAGTCATGAGAACATGGAAATTATGAAAGCAGTATTATTTTCTAAGTCCTAATTCATCAGTTTTTTCTGATCTCAGTAAAAGAGTAAGACATTTGGAAAATAATAATGCAAAAAATAACCCAAATTACCTGATTATGTTCATATAATCAAGACAAACTGGAAGTTTAATTAAGATTACATTTCAGCAGGAATAGTATGCCTTCATTTAAAATTACAAAATGTACAAAATAATAGTAGGCTTTGCAGGCTTTTAAGCAATTACATGGCATGAATGATTTTTATGGAGAAGCAGGATACATTTTGAGAAACAGAAATTCTCATGCCTTTCTTCAGGCAGAGTACAAAAGCCTCTCTGCTTCAATCTGCAGTTTAACCTCCATACACTAAATCCAAATACAAGGACTCTTTGTCATGCAGATATTTAAGGCTCTGTTTATTCAGAAGTATTTGGACACAGGTGCTTTGAATAAATAAACCAGGAATCTCCTTTTTAAAATTTAAAGTAACCCCACGTGTAACAGATGATTCTCCAACACTGATGTTTTTATTTAATGTATGATTGGTTAACATTGCTCTGGCTTCCTCATCATATGGTTGTGCTGACATACAAGACCAGGTAGACCCAATCTTTAGTACAAATGTGCCTTGTCTCAGATACATATTTTAGGTGAGTAAACAGGAAGAGCGAGGTAGCTTCAGAAAGCAATATAGCAATATACTTGTCCAGTCTCATGAGAATCAGAAACGGCTGAGAAAAGGCCAAAATGCAGAAGATGTTACAGTTAAAGGTTATTCCCTTCCCCTAGCATCACACTAGAGAGCTCTAGTTCCTCTGCATGGTATGAAATCTGCACGCTTTACTTTATAACAGCATAGAGAAACAAGACATCATAAATACTTTCAAACAGGCTTTTCAGAAATGAACAGAAATACCATGTGCTTTGTGATAGTTCAAACACACCCAACCACTTCCTGGCCTTGTTTCCTCACAATGTCACCTGCTAGTGGTAAAAAAGAACCTCTCCACAGAACTTTACATACTTTACAATGGCAGAAAGCACGTTACAGAATGTATATGGGGACAGAAAATAACATAGTGCTTATGTAGAAAACAAAAATTCTATCCAAATCTACCAAGGTAGCTTTTCTAGGAAACTTTTCATTTAAAGTTATATAAACTTTTTTTTTTTAAAGGAAACTTGTTTACACCCACCATTTAGGAGAAAACTAAAAACCTCCTTGTTACCAAAAGAAATTGAAAACAACTGCAATTTCTAGAATGGTGTTGTTAGACATTATGCCACTGAAGAATTACATGAAATACTGATTCTTAGTATTTATATTTGAAAGTTGTAACCAACCTTTATGTGACTTCCTCTTGTTTCCTGCAGCACAGATGAGAAAAAGCAGAAAAATGACAAGCCCCTTTCTGCAGGCACAGTTTGTGGCGGGCTCATTCCTAACGGGCTACAGCTGTGTGGGGCAGGTGAGCAGTATTGAAGGCAATGGAACAGGGAGTGCCCGGGGTGCTGAGCCATCACAGAAGGGGAGGGGGGCACACAGGTGGAATGCATGTAAGATGAATGGTATAATCTGGAGGGGGCTTACAGCTGGTCTGCAAGCCAGACCAAAGACGTAACAGAAAGAAGAAGGCAACAGGATTCCTGTGTACCCTCGAAGAGAAGAGGACAAAATAAAGGAAAACAAAGAACACCTCTGTGGGGAAAAACAGGAACCTATCAATGTTGAGGGGTTTTGTGGATGCTTTCCCCAGACAGTGGCTGTACCCATGAACACAAGGGGGGGTTTTGTTGTAACCAATGGATGTGGTGCATGCTTGGGTGAGAGGTGTATAAAAAGGGGATATGCAGGCACAATAAGAAAAAAGCCTTTCTGAACTTTTCAGTGGGTTGCTTTATGTGTCATGGCTACCACGACAGCGACAGGGTAAAAGGTTGTACTGAAGAAGAATACAGGGCTGATGCTTGGAACCATTCATGGTGTCAGTCAGATGTCCTCCTTCACCTTTCTCCCCTCAAAAAACATTCAAACACACACATCATCCTTTGACATTAAATCCCTTACAGATAGACATGAATCAGCATTAGATAATCAGAAACAAAATTTGCTTGAGAATTCTTTGTCGTACTGTTGATTTTTTGGTAAACATTGAGATTTTGCTCTGAGTTGCCACCAGAATTGAGATTTTGTTTAGTATTTTTTTTAGCAGTTCAACCACTTTTGGCAGTCAGGAGTATAAATTCACTGATCTCAGAAAGACTGAGTTTCAAAATAGTAATGAAAACTATTAACGAAAGGTTCTTTCTGCTTCTTGATGGGAGTAGGACACTTGGACATCAGAGATGAAGAAATTTAGCATGATAGTGACAGTTTCCATCAAAAAAAAGCAGCACAAATGAAAGATTTGGTGCTGGTATCAGATAGGGGCCACTGACCACCTTATAGGATATGGAGTGCAACAGATTACAATGGACCAGTCAGGAAAATCTCCCAATGGAGTTTATTCTTCTGCATGTTTAGATTTAGGAAATAAATTGATGATGTTTGTTAGCAGGAAGATTATTGTGGTACCTTCCAAACAAGTTACCTGCTCATTTATCTGGAAAACAGCAAAGCACTTTTCATCACAAGTACACTGTTCTGCAGAATTAATAGCTGCCTCTGAGTGTCCACTGCAAAGGCATGCAAGATAAATTCTGCAGAATAATTTTTCTGGTATGGTTTTAAAAATGGATGTATAAATTCGACAGAACTACCTTTCTAGCCTAAGAACATACCAACAAAAGGAAGAGAAAAAAACCCCAAAGACATCACCTTCAGTAACAACACCTCAGACTTGGAGAAAATACCCACTATTTGATTCCTCCTTGGAGTTTTTTTTTGTTTGATTCACTATCAGATTGGGAAGATGTATAGAATAGGGGTCTTTTTTTGTGTCTGGGATTGTGATTTGGTCAACAAAACAAAAATTAAGCAAGAGAAGAGGATTTGAAAATGGTAATAGATTACAAACTAAACATCAACAACATCATGACAAATGACATTCTCTTTATTTATGTTCCCATTAAAACTGCATCAGGTGGAGGAAAGTAAAACACAAGTTGAGTGGTCAGAGGGGAAAAAATGTTACTGTGCAATATGGTGAAGTGCAAAAATTATGGGGACAAAAATGAAGAGAAGGGCTGGAGGCAATTTGTGAACTAGTCTTTTTTTCATTTTCATTCTGTATAATCTTGTCTTTTTGAGCATTTAATCCAGTTTCATGTCATGTTTGGCTCGTCTTTTTATTCAAATGACAGTTTCAGTTTGTCCTCTGCTACTTTAGCAGTAACAGCATTGTTGTAGCAAGGATGACATAAGGATAAAGGGAGAGATTAAATGTATTACATTATCATCTGTTTCAAAAAAATTATAAATTTGGAGGCACAGGGTGAATACAGTTTTAGATCATTTTGTTGAAGCTAACCACTACTAAATATCCATTTAATAAAACTATTGTCTCTTTAAATTTAGACAATGTATATGTAAGACAAAATTCATTGTTCACATTTTTTTCTGTCTTTTAAGAATCAGATTACATATACATGGCCTAAATTGCACTAAAATCAAAATAAAACCAGAGTAATTTATTGCATCTTAATGTAGCATTTATTCAAGTAATATATTTCTTTCATCACACAGGTACTAGACTATGTAGTTTCCCATGAAAGTTATTAACAGATGAGGATTGATTTATTTCTAACATGAGAAGAAAACAAGATATGAGGAAAGATTCACAATTCAAGACATTCAATTAGAAGTGTTGGAACAAAAATCTTTATTTCAAGGACATAACAACAAGTGCTAAAAGAAGTAGAAATTTCATTTTGTGAATGTATGGCAGTACCCTAACCAACAGAAAAGGAGATGTCAACTTGGTAATAAATAAAAACACTTGGTGAAAAGAAGTCATGATGAATTGGGTGGCTTTTGTTTGAACTCTGTCAAGTTTGTAATATTTCTACCTAATCCACAAAGCTAAACAATGTTACTATGTTTTATTCAAAATAAAGGAGAGGTATTGTGCATGTCTGATTTGCTCTTTGTCTGTTTGATATCTGCTGCTTACGTGAGAAAAACAAGACTGGCTTGACTGGAAGAGGGCATATATCTGTTTTTAAAGAAATCCTATAACAACAAAAGGTGTCCCTTCTGATAAGTACATGCTGTGCAGGCATAAATGACCAGTCAAACTGAGATAATATGATACAATTCTGCTTCTGTGGAAAAATCCTGAAAGCTATTCTAAGCAGTTGAAGCCAGCATCAATGCAAGGACCTCTATGGTGACTGAAGTCATATATTTATCCCTGATTATGTATAAAGTTCAACAAAAGAAAACAAATACGTCAGTGGAAGAGAAGAAATGTGAAAAGCTTTTTATTTGAGGAAAAAAAACAGGCAAATAATCCAATAATTTTCCAGAATAAGTCTAGAAAAATTCATTTTTACCATGATTAAAAATAAGGAAAACAAAGCAGAAATGCAGAATACAGTTTAGAAGGGGTGTGGGGGCACTTTTGCTGCTGCCTTGGACTGAGAATAAAGGGGATTTGTGCTGCAACTGGAAGCTGTGGGCTCCCCATACACTGGCACTGGACTGAAAGCAGCAACTTCAAGCTATGCTCAGTATGATCTAACAGCAGGATAGGAAAGGGCCAGTCCTAATTTCCCCTTCACCAAGAACTCTTGCCCTGTCCTTTCTCCTGACCTTAGATTACAGGCAGATAGTGAGAGCCAGGGTAGCAAACTGATCTGACAGATCCAAGATGGAAAGTGTCCAAGGTAAAGCAACTTTAGGTATGAACTTCAAGAAAAACATGAAGTATGAACAAAGCTTGATAAGGATACAAGAGAGAGATGTACATTTTTATTTAAAAAGAGAACAGAAATTTGTTGGTCTCCCTTTTTAATGTGGGAAAGGCAAGAAGAAAGCTGCATTATTCTCTACAGAGGAAACTTAAACTAGGATATAGGGTAAACTTTTTATAAAACCCTGGCAATGATGACATGCTGGAAAAGGATACCCAAAGAGCTATCTCCACCAATTAAAGATTTAAGAACAAATTAGACAAATATCTGCCGAGAATCTACTTCAGTGCCAACTTTGGATTAGATTATCTCTTAATGATTCTTCTGGCCTTACATTTTTAAGGATTCCATTTGATATATATTTGATATTTAAAATTTCAAAATACTTCTAGTATTCCAAAAGACTCCTTAACACAAAAAAATTGCAAAGGAAACTGAGCTCCAAAAGGTTTCTTCTATCACCATCATCAATTAATAGTGCCTGTGATTACCTGTGATTTTTCCTGCAGCTATGGAGCCTTTTAAAAAAATCATGATGCAATTATCTCTACAGGTAGAATACTACAAGACCAAAACCAAGACCTCTGTATTCTCATTCCCCTTAAGGCCATGATCACTGAAAAAAATAACATGATTATCTATCAAGCACAGCGTCCACAGCAAGAATATGATATTGCTTCACAAAATTTTCTTACCACTTAGAAAAAAAATTAAAGAAATAGGGATGATATACACAGACTGTGCCAACAACCTTCAATTATTAACAGCAAAAGATACACCTCAGAATACTTAGCACTGTTACAGACAGAGAAAGCTGGGGCACATGGTACCTCATCTAAACACTGAAATGCAGGACTTGCTGTTATGTCTGTGGGTCCCTCCTCCTGGCTGGGAGCTGCTGGAGCTGGTGCACCATTCTCAGGTGACTCATTCTCAGTTTCTACTTCGTCAGTGGGACTTCCTTCATCAGCCTGACTCATTGTTTAAAGCTCTAGAAAGTAACAAAAATACCAACGCAATTCATTAGATCCAGGGATATATACAACTGTGACAGATAAATGTGTAGTGTAAAAACCACTACTTCAACATGTCAGACCCACATTCAAACCATAGAAGTCACAACTGAGCAAATTAGGTAAGTCTACAGTTGGAACTTCATGAAAGACTTCATGCAAGAGGCTGCACTATCACTCTATCATCCTCTTGAGTATTTTTAAAATCCTCTGAAGAAAGCTCTTAATCCAGTTAGGTAACACAGTCTCATAATAAATGCACAGATAGATAAATTAAAGAAGGTTGGAACAAGCAGAGATGTTGGAAAACATAATTTTGCTATATTTATATTATAGAAAAATCCCATATTCATATCTGTCATTTAGGAATGGAAATCTCTAAGATGCTTTCATTAGAAACACTTAGATCAAGGATATTCAGTACTTACTTCTCAGCAAGATGAGACTCAGTGCCATAAAGTTTCTATAATTTCACTTTGTGTTTACTATCTTGGTCCAGCACTTGAGAATTATGTTCCCAAGCTTCAAACATCAGAACTCATTGAGGTGTGTGAAAATGCCAATGTGGAGGAGGGAAATGGGAGGAAGAATACAGGGGGATACAATGCTCCTGGCACCCTGATAAGACGGCAATGTCCATCAGGTAGGTCCTCATCATTACACCAAACATGAATTACCATCTGAAAAACCCATCTTCTGGCATAACAGCATATTAAGAATTTTGTATACCCAAAGAGTTTTAAAATACCAAGCTTTTACATGAAGAAGCATGAAAGGTGACAAAAACATTTCAGGAGAAAGATACAAGAGACATGGGATGATCCAACAGAGGCAATAAACATCTTACAGAGGGAAGAGAAGAGAGACTTGTGAGGCACACAGAAATCTTGCCATGAGATAGTGAGATAGGGGAGGCAATGAGCATCTGTAGAGCAAAGCACAGTTCAAAGTGGAGATGGAATAGATGGATGAAAATTCAAGAATTCCTTCACAAGTGCACTGAAGTTGTTTGTAGATGACAGGAATGGACAGATCAGTATCACAGCATTTTAGTGCAAAATTTTGAGAGAAAGATCGTCAACTTTTGCAAATGTTCACCTGACACCAGAAGGTCTTTCTACATTAGCTATTATGCAGAGGACATTGTATTCTGCTATGGAATTATAAAAACATATCAGCTGCCAAAGATGTAGAATCCTCTTCAAATTAGGCAGTCTTAACATTATTCAGCCTTTCACATAACATATGGGAGACCTTTCTCTTTTTTAAAAAGAGAGCATCTTACTATAAATCACGGACAACCAAAATTAAAACCGCAACAAAATTGAGAAGAAATTCTGAGACTATTTCAATAATATATACCAGATCTTTCCAATGAAACAGACAGTGCAATTTGGCATTCCACAGCCAGAAAGCTGAAAGTTAAAAAAAATATAATTTCTTTTTATAATTGTGGTAGGAAAATGGATAAAAAAATGTTGTGTTGTTTGAATTCACCTTTTGAAAAGTCACTTGCCTATAAAGGTAGTGAAAGTTAAACTGGCAAGTTTATTACTTTCTTCAGTACTATTTGGAATTCCTTCAGGAACATTCTGACTTTTAGAGAGCTTTCAGTGTCTGTATTTGCTTATGGAAAAAAAAGCAACTTCATGAACCCTCCTGGAGGAGTCAAAACATTGTGAAATAACTGTAAACATCATAGAGGCCAAGAAATAAACTCTGAGTTACTGTACATAAACATGTATACACGTTTAAAAATAGTGACTGATTTTTCATCTGTAAAGAACTGCTGAATATTTTAGCATATGCATTTTGTGGTTTTGGGTTCTGTTGCTTTATTTGTTCCTATCAACTTAGAATTTAGACAGTGGGAAAAGCACTGTGGCAGAAACTCTAAGTAGAACAATGCCAAAATGTGAGTTTCATGGGTGTAGGCATATCTTCTGATTTGTAGGCAAATCTTCTGAACCTGATAAGTTGGTAGTTTTGTGTTAAGACACAACTATAGAAATCTGAGACAGAGGAAACCATTAGACAGGCCCAGCTAGAGCTACAAGCCCTTGTCTCCACATGGTTTTATGAGGGGGCAGACATAAACAAAACATGCGTAGGTTTATGAGACATTAAAATAAGTTTAGCATTCTTCCATTACCTACTACATCACTAAATATATAATTCAGCTTATATAAAATCAGATCTATAAACTTCAAAAAGCAAAGTGGAAAATTTGTGTCTTCACAGTATCTGGTAAATAAACTGTCTAATTGAAATAGGAATGAAAGTTGTCATGATTTAGAACTTCACAGAATAGCCCAACAAGTATGGATATTTTCAAACTGTAGAACTGCAAATAATATCACAGCCTTGATCCAAGACACAGAATTGCAGAGAACGGGAATTACAAGGCTGTTTTGGAACCTGGGTCAAATCAGGCTGAGAATTGTCTTGTGAAACTTTTGCTGCTTCAGGGCAGCAAAAATAATAAAAGTCTGAACTCAGATTGATTCCCCAAACTAATTTCAGCATTTTTCTTCTGTGTCTCTCTAGCAAACAGCAAATCATACACAAATCAGTGCAGAATCCTGGTAGGTGACACTTAGCTGTATTGATTCTTTTCAAAGAGACAGATGCAAAAAGTATTAAAATTTTATTCTGAGCATAAAGAGATGCAGGTCCATGTATGAAGATGAATCAGCTATCTCTGCACAATTCCAGCCTACAACTGGATGCCTGGGGAGGGACAGAAGTACCCACCAGTCATGTTTTCCTGAACCTCTTCCCTATCTCCTTGAACTCATACAAAACTTTGATGGTAAAATACAGGGAAATGGAGACTTTCATTTTACCTCAGCATGACATGAGTAACCAGTGCTTCTTGTTACTTTTGAATCTGGCTCCTTGATGCCACCTAGTTCTTTTATTGGATGAGTCACGGAATAATCACAACTTTTCTATGCCACTAGGTTTATTGCTGATGTTGAATCATTGCCATTTGACAATCCTTTTTCTAGGCTGATGCAGACAATTCACCTGCTGCCACTGGCATGAAAGTCCTTCTCTGCCTTCCACTGTCCTTATCATCCTTCTCCAAAACTTTTCCAGTTCTTCAAAGAGAAGGGATGAGACCTACAGATAACATTAATAACAGGAGCCTCGCAGATTTATTTGATCACACAGTGATCTTCTTTCCACCCTCTAAATTTTTTTTATGCTTTGTCCCTAATGTTAAAGTAGAAGACCTTCTGTTATAACTGGGTAGAGCCTGTGCTTCAGCAGGAATGGGTGTGTCTTTAAACAACAAAATCATATCAACATTAAACAATAATTGAATTTAAAACTACATCATGTGCAATAGGACATTGTCATATGCATGTGAATCAGAATGTATTGCTTGATTAGACTGTGCAGCCTCACCACTTTGGGGAAATGAGAGCACACCATGTACCTAAACTGCTCAACAATTTCTGTCACAAGTTCTGCTGTTTTCCCTTGTCTTCAAGTCTCTTCTACTTGGGATAGAACCACCCTGAACCACACACAGACTTTATCTGCTGGAGTTCTAATTAGATATGGCTAAGATAAGGAGAATTTGAATGGGAATATTTGCCACTTCCCACTTCACATGGCTTCTATGAGGAACTTAATTGCCTCAGAAAATTTCTGGTAGCGTGACAAATGAAAAGAATCCTGAAACCCAAACCATTGCATGCTTTGCAAAGCTGAAGTACAAAGGAGGAAACAAACAAAACATAATTTGCCTACTGAACCCTGGACACACCTTGAGGACTAAGAAGATTCAAGGAAGCAGTTCAGAAATGCAACACTAAATAAAAAAACAAACCAAAATACAGATAAAGGTGGCCCTATTTCCCTAAGAAGTGAAGTGACATTATTTCTTCATTGCAATTACAGCAAATGGGTAAAATTAATCCTGCCCAAGTTTATACCCTGTGGGTACCTGCAGCAGTTTATGATTATTCTGTGACAAACTGCAAATACAAAAGTTAGAAAAATTTATTCCTTCTACAGCCTATCCTGTAAATACTTCTTATTTAATTCCTCTTTCCTTGAAATCTCTCTCCCAGCTTAGCCTCAAAGTGCATAGCTTCAAAGTATCTACCTTAGCCAGATAATGCTTTGGTTTAAAATCTATTTTATATCACTTTATAGAACTTCTGTAACTTTTTATTTTTTGCATGAAATACTGAATATTCCTTGGCATACAACACTAATATCTGGTAAAATGGCAAATAAGGATTGTAATTCACTATGAAATCATGCAGCTATCAAGAGTGGAGTTCTAATTAAACCTCCACTTATAAATTAGATATAGCTTTCTTTTCCTGCAAATGACAAGCCAGAAAATGAAAGAGGAAGACAAGTAAATAAATAAATAAATATTCTTTCACTGTTGACAAGCCAGAAAATGAGAGGAAGACAAGTAAGTAAATAAATAAATATTCTTTCACGGTTGGAGTCTGCTACATGTGATACCAGCTGATCCAAACAAAAGCATGAAAGTTAAACAGAATCAATATGGCAAAAATATAGATGGCATAAGTAAAACATTAAACACATGACGTTTCATATGTATGGAGAAAGAACTTCTTCCTAGCAATTACTTTTTATCTGTTTTGTTCAGCATTGTAACCATGTGAGCGTGCTTAGACTGTAGCTAATGAGAAAACCCGACGGCAACAATGAAATATAAACATAACTGAGGGTTAAGCATCTTGGAAAGGTTTCTTGAACCAAGTTCTCCCCTGCGCAAAGCCTGACAATATTAAATGCGAGGCAGAGCACAGCTACCGCGGGTCGCGGGCGCTGACAAACCCCTGCCGACACGAGGAGCGCCGAACACCGAGCTCCCGGAGGAGCAGGGCGCTGCGGGGAAGCAGCGCTGCCGTTTCAGAGGGGCTGCGGGTCGGGGGTGAGGAGCACGGACCGCGGGCGGAAGGGGCGCAGCAGTGACCCCGGCGAGCAGGGGCCGATTCCCTGGGGCCGATTCCCTGGGGCCGGCGGAGCGCAGCGGTCGCTGAACCGGCTGTCAGCCAGCGGAGCCGCGGCACACCGCAGCGCTTCTCACACACCTGCGACTTCCCCCCGACATCCACATCGGTCTCAAAGGCGAGAACTCTGTAGATCTTTTCCCCCCAATCAACTATTTCTGAAGACTTGGGAAAAAAAAGACTTCCGGCTTCTATCATGTCCCAAGATATTTCTTGATACTTTTCTGACTTTCTGGAATTCAATTTTTGTACACCAGACTATCATAAAGCAGGCTGGCCCTTTTCAGGTGTTTAACCTAATGATTTTTTGAGACTGAGTAATGTAAACCAGTGAAATAATTTAACTTGAAGGGCATTATTGGTGAACATGAATCTTCATTAAACTTTCCACAGTGAAAATTACTGATGGACCAAAAAACCAGGGCAATCTTCTTTCCTCTTGGACACTGAGATGTCATTTCAGACTCATAAATAATCAAAGCCAGACAGTTACAGAAATGGAAACAGGGCTAATGAGATGAAAAGTATTTGATGACTAAGTATCATGCTTGCAGAGTTATTTATGAAACAGAAACACATGGAGTGCAAAAGGGAGACAGTAACTAAGTAACAAGCCCAGATTTCATTATTTCTTGTGTTGCAATCTTGCTAAGACAGTGCAGCTTTCTGTGTATTTTTTTTCTCTCATTATTGGCAGTAAATGACAACTATTACAAGAATCCAGTCCTAGACTGTACATCATCTTTTGCCCACATGCCCCATCTAATTTTTAAAAATTGTTATACAGTGATAATGTGGGCTATGAAGTCCAGAAGAGTCTTTTAAGCTGAATTAAGGTGGTTCCCTGCTTGTTTGTAAAACCTATAAGGACAATTGTCTCATGGCGTATTTGTGCAGAGCTCAGGAAAGTAATTATTTGCTTGGCTTCAGAACTGCTAAGAAGCAGCACAACGCATAACATATTGACCAAAACTTACTTACAGAGAGCAATTCTTGTGTTTCGTGTTATCACTTCAAAAACCAAATAAAAAACCCGTAGTTTTCCAACACATCTGCCAGACCGCTTCTACACCGGCTGACCGAGAATATTTCAACACACGCCGGCTCGCTGTAGGCTAAAGTGCAGTGAAGGAAGGGCCGGCTGCCCCGGGTACCTCATCTCCTCACGGCGACACGGCACCGCCCCGGGCCCCGCGCGGGGGTCGCACTCCCGGCCCTCCGCGACTCCTCACACAGGGCTGTGGCGGCGCCGCTTGACTGCCTTGCCGCCTCGACGCCGGAGCCGCGGCTTTGCCTCTCTTGGCCCCGGTCCCGGTGCCGGTCCCGGTCCCGGTCCCGGTCCCTGCCGGCCGCCGCGGAGCCGGGCCCGCCCGAGCGGCGTCCCGGTCGCT
>VXBQ01008649.1:69831-151267 GCA_013400175.1 Phainopepla nitens | reverse complement strand
GGCTGGGCTGGCGCCGCTGCCGCGGCTGGGAGCCGCTGTTGGGACTCTCAGAGCTGGCTCAGAGCATCCCGTCCTGTTCCCTGTGTTCCTGGACTTCCCGGGCGCTCGGGCAGGCGATTTGTTGCTGCCCCTTTTGCCAGCAGTAGTTAGTGCTAAAACTCGAGGTGGCGTGTGGCACTTGGAGCGCGCTGTCACTGGTGCTCCGGCGGCTGCCGCTCCAAAGGCTCGGTCTGCTCCGGGACAGCATCCCCAGCGTGTGGCACCCGCCAGCTCCGTTAGTGCTGGTCCTGCTGAGTGGCTATCCGCAGGATCAGAAACGCCTGGAAGGGAACGATACAGACGGAATACCAGGGACGGCTCTCTTGTCCAGTACAAACGTTGCATTATCGTTTTGGGCACAGGGCCATAATCTGTGCAGGGTTTCTTCTATGGAACGCAATTTGGAAGAGCAGCTGTAGTGGCTGAAACCAATAAACATCTCTGCTGAACTGACAGTGAAGTTCAGATAGTGGCCCTAAGTTTAGGGAGTACAAACTCAGACGTTTGTGTTCAGTCATTAATGTGTTTTTGTTTTCTTTCCTATACAGTGCAGAATGTTTCACCATACTGAAAAAACTTATTGATGTACAATGCACCTGGTCTCGTGTTTTGCTTAAAGTTATTGACGACTACTGCATTATTTAATTTAATGCCCACCTGCAGTTGTGATATGAGAAATAATGAATAATCCCACCCTACTTACTCTCCATACATGTACATCTATGACTTTTGTTGAATATGATGTTACATACAGCGAAGCACCTTTTATCTTTACTCTTTTTCCCACCCTTGTCTTAGGGAAAATTCTGCAATGTGTTGGTTTTTTTTTCCCTTGTTTTCTTTTCGGAGGACCTGAACTGTATATAATTCAAAATGGAGAATTCCTATGGGTTTGACATAACATCATTCTCACATTTTCCAGTCTTACTCACCCCTATAATTTCCTTTTTTTTTTTTAACCACTGCTTATAGCTGAAGGGGTGTTTCTTAAATAAGTTTATCACAGCTTAGAGTCTGTTTTGTTTCCTAGCAACTAATATATGCACAAATGTTCGTAACTAAACACAGAATATTTGTGCATATAATCTCACCCTTCCTGCCCTCAGTGTGCTTTCTTTGTCAGAATGGCCATACTGATTCCTGCCACGATCCAGCAGCCCACTGCCCTGTCTCTGGCATAAACAGATGCTCAGGGAAGGGTAAGAATAGAACAAATGTAAATCATATTTCATCTAAGCATTCTCTTAGCTGTCAAATGTTTTCATCACAGGATTTTTAAGAGCCTGATACAGCTCAGCCCCTCAGTGGATTTCTCTGCTTGAGTGTCCCTTCAGACATGAAAACAGTTTCAGGGTGAGAACTTCCTGGTCAGCTCTTGGCAGAGACCCACAATTTAATTTCCTGCTATTTTATCTTTTGAGTATGTGGTATTCCAAGGTCCTCCTGTGATTTGTCAGTGAGTTTTTAACTAGTCTGAATAATTTGGTGCCATTGATAAAGGTTTTCAACTTTGCTATTTGTGTTGATTTCCAGCTTCTTGTACTGTTGAAGGTGGTGCATGTCTTATAGCTAAAAGACAGTATGGAACTAAGGATATTGTTCAAGACATTTGAAATTCCAAGTTTGTTCTCTTAAACAGATCAGCTGTTGATTTTATATTCATTGATTCTGTCTCTGAACTGTAGGCAGACTGTCTTCTCCAAGAGTCTTGTAGTCTTGACTCTTACCTGAGAATTTTCAGTTGCTGTCTTACAGCTCTTCTTTTTATTTTTTTTCCCCTCTCTTGCTTGGCAAACACAAAGATTACCTTGGTTTGTCTGTAGCACAGAGTCCATCCCATAATTACTGAGAATCAATGCCAGGGTCCCATTTATTACCCTTCAATTCTCTGGTATCAGGTGTGTCTGGATACAGTAGTCCTTTACTACTTCAGTTTCTCTAGGATCTCTGAGTGACAACTACAAGTCACTCCAGAGCTGGTTATTCTCGAGGTGCAGAATTCATTGTGTTAAGGTGTGAAGAATTTCAGCCTTCATGAAAGGTTTCAATGTGAGGGATTTTCCTAAAAGTCTTGATAATGAATCCTGATTGATGGAAAACAATCATTTCACTTTTGTCCTGTCTTTGAGGTTCTTACTACATTCTGAATATCACCCAACACTGTAGACAATCTTAGGGGCTTTTTTCTTGAAACAGGCTTTATTTTTTTGTAGGTTTCTAAGCTGTTCCACCTGGGGTTATAGTAAGCTCATGCAATTCAGGTTCCTTGGACAATCTGTGAATTATAATGTCCTTCCACAAGTTGCTCTTTGTCACCTCATAATTAGTATGATGTTAGTATTGTTTGTGCTTTCATCCAGGTGCATCCAGAGATATATTTACAAAAATATAAGGTTGTGGGGTTTGGGTGTTATAAGTTTTTAGTCAGTGAAGTAGAAGTTTTGCTTGTCACTGAGGTTCTACTTTTAAGTGTCTTTCAGCTCTAGTTTGGGGTTTTTTTTTTGATCTTGGAGTATTAGTTTGTGCTTGAGTTGCTCCGTTTATTTATTTAGAAAAGAATTATCCATTCAATATCATTGCATAAACAAAAGATCTTATCCCTTGTAAAAACACATCTCAAACCAGAAAGGAACTGTAGTTGCTCTGCAGACACTTTGGCTCTTCTCTGGCTTTCCTTGGGTGCATGAGGAAGATGTTAACTCTTTTCTGCTTGGAAGGTTTTGCCTGAGCTCTATCAGTCACTTTGTGTGAGAAGTTGAGAGGTTGATGTGAATCTCTTTTCAGTGTTTTTGTTTTCTTCACTTTGGAAGTTAAGGCATTTCATAACAGCTTTCGTAATGTAGGTTGGAGCTTAGCCAGGATGCTGCAAGTTATCTAAAACTCCTCAGAGCCTGAATGAAGAGCATGTCTGGAAGATGCTGAGCTTAAGTATGCATTTTAAACCAAAGGCAACCTCTAAGCAGCTTCATGGGGCAAGTACCAAAAGATCCTCTGTCTTAGTGTCTAGTTTTGAGTTCCATACAGGATTTCAGTATCATACATGATCTGATAATACTCTCTGATACATTTAACCTTCATCAGTGGCAGATGTCAAGGAATTTCTGTTTAATTGAGCTTATTTATTTTTGCATGTGTTAATTAAACCTGAAACCAGCTCTTTGATTTCTGGTTACTGTACATTGACTGCATGATTATGCAGAAGTAAACTAAACTGAGGGCTTGCATAACCATAATTTGAGATAATTCTAGTAGTCTAGGGCTGCTGAGTCATCTGAAAACAAATAATTATCCAGTCTATTTCAAATATTATAGCTTAAGGCAGCTTAGTAACTGGGGTTCTTAAATACCCTGGGGTACCCCTGACTACATTCTGATACCAGTGTGTTTCTTTTTTCCTATATTCCTTTATTGCTGATACAAGTCTTTTATATCACAAAGATCTTCCTGCATTCTTTGTGGTTTATGTGGTTAAAGTTGGCTTCAGCCCTTGTCTTTGCTAGGGAGGAATCAAACTAGCTATTTTTGGAGTTTTGGCATTGAAACAGATTGCATCTTGTTCCTTCTTGTTAAAATTTCATTGGCAATATTATCCAGCTTCCAGTCTGCTTTTTTGTGCAGTTGTTTATCCTTGGTTCAGGGAACTCAGAGGAAAGAGACAGAGGGACTCAATTCCTTGTCCGCTAATTTTTGTTATATCAAGGCTAGCAAAGTGGTGTGACTCTGCAGAGGATCAAGGCCCAAAGTGTATTTCCAGAAGTCTTTGGTGTTCCCTAATGGCATGTTTATGAATTTCCAGACTTCCGGGTCCTCTTTTAGCACCCATCTTTGATAACCAGGATTACATTACTAACCCAGCTTTCAAAGGATGGCAATAATGTGCTCTACAGGATCAGAAGTTTTCTTATTAACCTTATTCCTGTAAAAGTTTTAGTGAGTTGGTATCATGGCTAAACTGAGCACTCTCAAGCCTTTTCCTCGTCCCTTTTGACAGAAGCAATAAGAGCAGGAAGGTTTCAAGCTGATTGAATTCAGATTTGCACAAGCATACTGGCTTTTGGGGCTCTTTTTCAAAAGCAGAATAGCAAAAGTCTTGGTTGTAGACCTTTCCAAGTACCATGCAGTTGTCCAGTTGTCCAGTGGGTGAATTGAGCAGTCTGGGCAAGACAGCTTGTTCAAAAACAACATTGCCTTCCAGTCTACCTCTTGTAGCCTTTTTTTCTTAAGGAATTGTTGCCTTTGAACCCAGTCTACATCCTTCGCTAAGTTTTACCTCTTGGCCTACTGCAGCCATAAGGTAGCATTCTTCCTGCTGCCTTGTGGCTGTGTTGAGATTTTGTGTTTTAGATCTGTCTCTTGGATTCTCCTAGTTTGTCAGGTGACAGAATTTCTATTTGTTGTTAATTGGAGCTCTCAGTCTCTCATTTTCATGGTCTGCAAGCTTCCTGTTGTTGTGGCTCTAGGAAACACCTGTCCTGGGCAGTAGTGTGCCAGTATTGATCTTCAGGCTCTGCTGGGTCATGACTCTGACTTGGGAATCTCCTCAAAGAGAGGAGCAAAGCTTGTTGTGCACATTCTGATTATTCTTTTCATCTTTCTGATAATCTTAGGAGGCAATGGCAGTGAAGGAAAGACTTTCATGTTTGCTTAAATAAAGGGAGTTTTTGCCAAATAATCTCCTTTCCTTTAGGGTATAATGGGGCTCACTATCTCTTAGTCCCTCAGTTGTGTCTTGCAGCAAACACTTCCAGTTGATGTTCAGTTTTTCTTGTTCTTCTTTTTGCCTTTTATCCTTAGAAGAACAAAATCACTTTTTTTCCTCTCCTGCCTTTGCCTTTTGTCAGTCACTTTGGTGGTAATTTGTACAAATGATTAATAGAAATTATTAATACAGACAGAATCGCCAGACTGTACATTCTCAAACGTCTTCCCATTCCTTAAACCCAAGGGTGAGACAAGTAGCAGAAAAATGCTTTTCCTGCTCCTGCATCTTATCTAAAAGACTTAGTGATTTTTCTTTGTGGGAGTCTATGAACAAAAGCAAGGGGAGGTGGCTCAGACTAGAGGCAAACATATTTCTTTATGCTGGGGCAATGCCAGGCTTTCCAGAAGGCAGGGGAGAATGACGCACACCAACACTTCCATGCCTGGTTTTGGGTTGTGGTGCTGGCTAGTGGAGCAGCAAGGCCTATGTATTGGTGCTCTTGAACCTTATTTCTCTGCATGTGGCCTCAGACACCTGCCAACCTTCTACCCCAAAATGTGTGTCAGGATGCCCAATTGTTTAAGTAGAATTTCTAATGGAATTGCTGGCTAGGGTAGATAGGAGATGGAGGTGGAATTAAAAAAGAAAAGAGGATGGGACTTCACTAAATGTTCACACCCTGCTGATTTCTTGCCACAGGTTAGTCATTCTGCTTCTTAATGCTCTCTTGGAGCTGGATGGCTCAAACACTGGCTTACTAAACTTCCAGTGTCCATAGTTGATAGTGACTACTCCTGCTGCTGAAAGCGTGTGGCCAGACACAGCAAGCAGCTTCTTAAGTAACAAAGACGCTGCTCTTTTTCCTTACTATGTATGGTTACTGTATAATATGATCAAATACTATGTTAAAGATATGACTTTTTTCCTTCTGTTGCTAATAAAACTCTTTTAATTCTAGATTTGGATATCAAAACGTCAGGGACTGGCTGCGTGAAGATTCAGAAAATAGAATGTGATAGCTGCAAAATAGAAACAGACAAGGGGACTAGTGTCTTGCAGTCAATAAAGGTACAAAGAACCCTCCCCCACTGTTTGAAAAGAGATTGTGTGGTGGGATAGAGTGTCAAAACTTAAATACCAGTTATAGAGATGAGAAATACTCTGGTATTTCTCATTACAACACTCATATTGATTGCTATGTGTATAGCACCTCACCTTTAATTGTTGCATACAATTGCAGCTCAAAGTCAATAACAGTAAATAATGTGGAGTCAGAAGTCCATGTATCTGTGATAGCCAAAGCCAGCAGAAACAGTGACAGCAGTGAGCCTGATCCCTGTCTTCCATGCCCCTCAAAGAAGAAAAATAGACTGGGATTTCCTGTCTAGTAGGTTAATAGTTATACCTGCCCAATCAAGACTTTGCAACATGCTGCTGATTTTTTTGTGTGGGGGTTTTCTGGGTTGTTTTTTTTTTTTAATTAATTGGTATATCAGAGCTATTGACAATCCCTTTAAGTTAATTTTCAATCAAAAGTTACACATTACATGTCCAAAATGCCTGGCTGAAGTACATCTGATATATACTGTATATATCATAGGCATGACCTTGTTTTTTCAGTCTTAACGCTTCAAGTTTGCTGACATAAGCTGTTGTAAAATTAATCACAGCTCGTATGACTTAGGTGCTATTGGAATCAAATTCACTTGTTTGGGATTTCTCCTGAAGGAACTGGTATAAATTCTCAAATGTTTTGAGATATGAAAAAATTTTCAACATTTTTCTCCATTGTGGTAAGAGATGATTTTGTAATAGACATAGGGAAAACTGAGTTTAGAGAGGGGTGTAATACACAATAGAGCTAGGTTTACCCTGCATCCAGGGAACTAGAGGCAATTTGAACCTTGCAGATTCTGTCTAATTGACCATTTTACTCTTG
The DNA here is from genome assembly GCA_013400175.1 of Phainopepla nitens. Lineage (NCBI taxonomy): Eukaryota > Metazoa > Chordata > Aves > Passeriformes > Bombycillidae > Phainopepla > Phainopepla nitens. The sequence goes on along the minus strand of VXBQ01008649.1, from coordinate 144,587 downwards.
TAAGAGTAACTAAAATCTAACAGAAGTTAATAGTACCGTGTGATGTCCATCTAAACTTTTCATTAAAAATCATTCTGTTATATAATAATGACAACAACAGTGCATGAGAAACTGCATAATATGAGAAAAAAAGGTGGTTTTTGCCAGCAATAATGACTGGTCATGGCATGCCATGCAATCACATGGAGAATTTTTTGTGGTATTGTGGAAAAAGGTGGTTTTGAAGATAGACAACTAACTTATCTTCTGGGAATCTTGTCTCAAATACAATCCAAGATGTGAAATAGCTTGAATTTTAAAAATTAAGAGCTGGGTTGAAGTCTAATCTGGGTTGAAGTTTTTAAGTACTGTAGTTCTAGTAAGGTTACTGAACTCATTTTTTCTAATAAAGCTTCAGGAATTATATTGTGTATTATCAGAGTAGCAGAATTATTTGGGAGACACAGAAATATTAGCCTTCAGGATTTTTCCAAAACTACTAAAAATCTGATGGACCAGATACTGTAGTGAAGCATAAGAGCTGATTCCCTTTTAGGGAATTTGCTTTACTGAGCAAACTGAACTGATAGTGCCCTCCCCTGGATGGATTAAAGCTGTTCTAATGTTGGTTTGCTGTTATTAACAAACCTCATTAACTTACAAAACAGGAGACCCTTTGTTTACAGGAGAGAGAAAAAAATCATTGATAAATGACTTTAAATGAAAAAAAATCTGCTCATGTAGGGATTATTCAAGAGCACTAGCAAACAGCTTCACAACTGCTAATTTTCTTGACTTGCAAGAAGTTGTTAATATAAATTGTAATTCAAAAAAACATGTTTTTTTTTTTTATATGATCTAAAGTGTCTTTACAAAAGACTTAGAGATTTGTCATCTACATTGCTTGGTCATGCATACTATTAACTAAACAGAAAGGAGGACTCTGAGGCTTATTAGTAGACTTTGGCAGTTTTGGTGTGGTAGACATTACCCAGCCAGTCAGATTTGTTGAGGCTGGTTTTATTGGTTTTTTGTTTGTTAGTTTTCCTTTTTCCTTTTTGTGTGTGGGGGGAGTTTGTGGTTTTTTGGGTTGTGATTGTTTTTTAATTGGCTGAAGTCCAGTTCACCTTATCCCTTCCAAGTCTCTAGGTCAACTGATAGCAGCAATAATTCCAAAATACAGCTGTGGCCTTTAGGTCTTCTTCAGAGTATGAATGCACAAATTCTTTGAGAAAGCAGTGCTGCTTCTTTTTAATTTTTGTGTCATGCTTCTTATTATGACAGTGCCACCAGGGAGACCTTCTAATTATGTTTCCATGTTCCTCAATTACTCCTGACTCCTTGACTGTGCCAGTGATAACAAGAATTGCTTGCATCTTGCTCACACTGGTGACGGCTGAAAGGTATAAGGGCTATAGAGCAATTTTTACTTGAAACCTGGCTTATTTGTTAAAAACTTGATATTTGCCTTATGCAAAACAATTTCAATTAGAATTTGTGTGCAGTGAAACACTGTAGAATCTGGTTCTGCTTGCAGGACTAAGGCTTCCAGTGGTTAATGTGGTACAACTTGAAAAACAAGATAGCCATAAGTAGAGAACAAGTTATCCTAACTGTATGATTTTTAAACTTTTTTCAGAGCCATAAAATTGATATACGGACAAATGGTGGCAAAGTAATTGGTCTTGGAACACTTTATGGAAATACAGATATTTGTGCAACAGAAAAGGGGGTAAGTAGGAAGTAAAACTTTCTCTTCAATGACTTGTCCTCCTTATTTGTTGTAAAAGGACTAAATTTAAAGAATGTGCTAAAGAATATGTAAATAACCCTCACTGGCTGTTTGTAATGTCACTGTTTCTTAGGTTTCTCTGTTAAATTATATTATCCAATGCATGATTTGGATTGATAAACAGGCTCCACAGAAATCAGGAATAAGTATGTGATCATTCCATCAGTACAGAGGTTATTCAACTGATACAACCCATCAGCTTTAATTGTATAGGCCCCTCACAACATTCTTAAACTTTCTCCTTGGCTAATATGTTAGGCGCTTGGCTTCTGCAGAAGGCTCAGGAGTTTAATTTAGTGTGTCTTGGATAGTGGCTTGACATTTGTAAATGCTGTACACTTCTAGTGCTACATAGTTGTAGGAATGGAAGAGTAAAAAGCTTTGCAGACATCTTTGCAGCTGAGGAAATATAATCACATGTAATCTTGCTATGAGATGCAGTGGGAAGAATCACAAACAGAACAGGTTTGTAGAGAGCTAGCTTGGTTTTTTTCAGTAGATGGCAGTATGAGACTAACCACAAACTACTGTACTCTGGTACTTGACATAAGTAGGCAATTCTTCTTTATTTAGAATAATGTAGAGCTAAGCTCCCTGCAGTTCTCACACCCAGTCTTGTTTTTGGATACTGTAATGTTCATGCCACTGTTTGCATTAGGAGTCATTAGATCTGAGGCATTGCTCTATAAACATGGGGAGCCAAGCTGAGTCTGGAAGTAGCTTGGTTGTGGGCTCTGTTGGGATCCATAGGCACCCTTTAAACCAACAGCACTGGGAAGGATCAGAGAGGGGGGTAACTCTCCCTTGCCAAGGAGAGATTTGAGACCAAACTATTAAATTCCAGGCATCCAAGGTGAGCTCTGTGAGCTGTTCTTAATGTCCTGCTGTGAACTAAGCAACTTGCCTTTGGGAAAGTCCAAAACCTGTCAGCATTAATTTATGTGTGTTTCTTTGTAAGTGCATGTTAGACTGCCTTTTATGTAATAAATGTAATAATTATATCTGTATGGGAAAGTGTAGTTCAGAAAATTGTTTTACTTTGAGCCTTTAAATGCTTTTTAAAACATTAACTCTTTTCAGAAACGGCATCCTTTTGAAACAATAACACAAATGTCATACAGATTAAGTTGAAATGCTTCTTTGTGATCATGAATATTTGTATGTAGTGTGTAATATTATAAGAAGACAATCTTAGAGTTGTAAAGCTGTAGTGACTTGAATGAAGTGAGTCATTTTAGCACGAATTCACAGCTACAGAACAATATTTTGGCTTGTGTTATTGAACTTCTCACTAACAAACTTTGTAGTGTAGTTAGGAAAGACAGATTTCTTTTCTCAGTTGGCCACTTTGGTTAATAATCAGTCAGCCTTATGTCTCCTCTGTGTTTGTATGAGATGTTTCTTCCATCAGTTGCAGTCATCATTATGTAATTATGGCTCTGTCAGCATTTCCAGACCCCTCCTGGAGGTGGGGAGGGAGAGGATGTGGTAAAAGGCACTAAGCACTTGAGAAATGAAGAATATTTTTTAAGGGGAGAAGTGGGATAAGACACTAGTGAAATATTTGAACAATGAGAGCAGAAAAAGGAAGGCCAAGAGCAGGAATATGTGGAGAAGGAGCTGTATATGTCTTATTTAAACATAGCAAGGTGTTAGTTTTTATCTTGAAAATGTGTTCAGGTGTAAAAACTTCTCAATCTGACTTATGCAGATGAAACCAGTTGAACTTGAGCATGTGGTCAGTTTCAGTATGTGCAACCCCCAAGGCTCCATGCCCAAGAGAAGGAACTTTTCCCAGAAAATCTGGTGGTTCAATGGACAAAATAGTGAAATTTGTTTGGCTGGGGAGTTATTAGCTAATCTGTGCCATGTGGACTTTTCTATAACACTTGCTTAGTTATGTTCTATGTTCTGCCAGAAATCCACAACAGTTAAAGACTTTGGGATTGAAATCATACTTATTTTCATTGAAAAGCAATCCTGTTTCTCCATGCTTTCCCCATCTAAAATACTTTTTTATTCTTATACTTGAGCAGTCTGACTTCCCCCTCCTTCATGCGCCCACCCTGATTTGGGTTGTTCTGAAAAAACATTCTTTGTATTGGTAGTTTCTGTTTTATTGTTTACAGTGACTGTATTTGATCTGGAGCTGAGACATCTTTTTTTATTACTGTGCAATTTTAAGAAAGGTAGTTGAAGCTGATAAATAAGTTAGTATGTGAGGTTATTTACAATAAAGCACTTAATTTTTAAATAAAATAATATATCTAAATAGAGTTACAACTTGCATTCTATAGTAAGAGAGGTAGCTTTTTGAACTTCCCTTTGCCTGGTTAGGAATGCCAGAAGGCAGCCAGTTTGTATCCAAACTATACAGATATTTTCATTTTATTCCTCCCCTTTAAAGTGTGCTTTGCTCTATTTTCATTGTGCTGATAGCAGTGATGGCCCTGCTCAAATGGGAAATGTTCTTTGCAAGTCATCTAACTCTTAGAACAGTTTAGATCATAGAGCCTAAAATGAGAGTGGCTTTCCCTTTATTGTTGCTGTGGCCACGTGTCACAGCAGGTTTGCACTTTGCCATGCAGGGTGAGGGAGTGGGGAGTACTTTGTAGGAAGCATTCCTAGGACAGATGCAATGTAAGTTAATGTGTAAGATCTCTGGTTATTAGGGTTTTGTTGCAAGCAAGTAGAAGATGAAAAGCTGAATCGTCTGTTTCAGTAGTGACAAGTTGTGCCCTTTGTATTATTGGATCTTGTTTATATCTGTAGCATAGTTCTAAGCAGCAACACCTGCAGTGATTGTAGACATTGACTGACATATATTTCTAGTTCTACCGTAGACTGTGCATAGCATTTTGGTTTTCTTGAAGTTGAATATATCTTGCTAAATTATTGGAGATCTAATCTTTATTGTAGCATCATGGGAGAAGTCTTAAGCCACTAGTCCATTCAGTAATCTCATAATTTACTAGTTCAGTATGAATGGATGAGTAAGGCCACAGTATGATTTGTCTGTCATATAGTCTATACTAAACAAGCCTCTTCAGCTCAGTTTTTGGGATATAATGCAGCACTGAGTTTGTGCAACACTAGTGGCTATTTGTCAGAATACCTCTTGCTTCATCCATAGCTTATTCTTTATATAATATTAGACTGGAAGGGTTGACAGACTAATTTTTTTTATATCAATTTTTTTTGCACAAGATGGCAATGCTAAAATGACAAGGAGAATGACAATTAGAAATAATGTGAGTAAGGCACAGTTTGATCTAGAAAGCCATGCATTGCTTCATGTGATGAATAAGGATTTTGTGCGATTCATGAAAGTATGCATAAGCAGGATAAAAACAAATTGAGTGGGGTTTGTTCAAGTATGAACTATTGCATGCTTCCATCATAAATCAAATTAATTGAAAATAGAATTCAGTTTCATATGGTTGTTGCTCAAGTATGTGAATTGTTTTGTTTTGTTCAAATAGATTGATGTTATATCACGTGGCTCATCACTTTTACATAGATAATCTCATCTGTTGCCTTTTATTTCCCAAATCCATAGTGCAACTTTTCATATTCTATCCTTTCTCTCTTTCTATTGAAAAGAAATGGAAATGAAGATCTTATCCCTGGTTTTTCAAGGCTTAGTATGTCTTGAGGCTTAAGTCCAAGAATAGAAGCCTGAGTAACCAAGGTAATAGGAAAATGATACTGAGAAAAAGGGCAGCTGGGTGGGGCTTTTTTGCAAACCTTCACCGAAGACATATCTACAAAGTAAGCCAGTTAAAAATCTTTATAAATAGCTCTCTGTAGCAAAGACAGTGGATGTTTCAGTTTGTGGTGGCAGAAAATTGATCACCAATGCTCTAAGTGTCATAATGCTGTATGAAGATTCAGTCTTTATAATTAAAGTTAATCCATCATTTTCTTTTCCAAATGAAGTGTTTAATTTTTGAAAATTAAATAAAGTTTTTCTTTCATCTGTTTGTGCCTGCTTGGGTTCTTCACCTGAATAATGGATGTAATAACTCATAGGAATGTTGTGAAGAATGATTAGCTCTTAAGTCAGAGCTCTTGGATGAAAAGGTGTTTTTTTGTTTTGTCTTGTGTAGCTTTTAACTGAGAACCCGATTCCATTTGTCCTGCACCAACAACTGTTTTCCATTTGTTTTGTGTCTTAATAGTGTTACTTCCCACTGCTGTCTCAAGCTGTGATGACAAATTTTCGATTATGTTTATTTCTCCTAGAGTGTAAATATAGAGAAGCTGCAGGGGACAACCATCAATATATCTACTGAAGATGGGCTGCTGAAAACTAAGTATCTGTATGCAGAATCAGCATCTCTGTCTTCAGAATCTGGTGATATTATGCTGGGAAGTGTTCATGGTAAGAAGAAAAATTTGTCACAAATTAAACTGCTTTGAAGGTGTTCAGTAATGTTCACAGTAACAAATGGGCTACTGCATTAGTAGGCTATCACTAAATCAGCTGTGCACACTATTTGAGCAAAACAGTTCTATCTCCATTAGACACTTAATTGATTTTTTTTCCCACCTAGCAGACTGTATTTTTGAAAACAGTTTCATAAGCACACTTATTAAAAGCAAAAAGTGTATATTATAGGAAAGAAATGTCACATATACTAAGAACATCAAAATACTCTAAAATTCAGCTGTGAGAATGATACAAAAAGTTGTCAGGAGGCTTCTCTTCCCCTCTCCCCTTCCTTTTTTTTCTTCATAGGAGAAGCAACTCTTAGATCATCTACTAAGAACTATTGTAGGAGAGAGTTGTAATTAGAAGTTTTTATTAGAAATAGCCTGTGTGTTTGGCACCTTATATTAAGAATGGTGATAGCTTCTGTTTCTAGAAGTTCTTAAAACTTCTTAGCAGTCTCTAATCCATCCACCCTTTGGTGTCCTTCCCCTAGAACTAAAACTAATAAACTACAGAGTCTTTTATTTAAGCAGCATTTGAGGTTCAAATCTGGTGTGGTTTTCTAATTTAACAAAACTCCCACTGAATTCAGACTGTGCTGTCATGCATTTGTGGTGATTTAGCATTGAGTAAAACAAACTGGAGGATGTACAAAGAAAATTACTCATCTCTGTCAGAGTTCCAGATTTTCAGCTATATCTCTTAAAAAAAATTGCTAAGAAATTGTAGCAAATTCTATGTTGTCATCTTGCTTGAGAAATGACTTCTTTCTTCCTTGAATGAGCAGCTCCTCTGTCCACTTATATTAAATGTGAGAATGGTTTCTAAACCTGTTAGGTAAAGTTAATTTTAGCATGCACTGGCAGAAATAAGCTGCTTTTTTCTCGTTAGTGTATTTTTCTAACACGTAAACTTGTATTATTTCTGGAACTGTCTGATAAGCTGTGCTGGTTTGGCTTTTTCTTACTTTATACAGTATAATGATATTGTGGAGTGATCAGTTTGTGAGCAGGTTCATGTCTTTGGGCACATCCAAGAGTTTATTTTTTATTTTCTTGTTACAAAAATGAAATCATAACTGCTGTAGGTAATAACTTACCTCCTTCAGTAATGCCTGTTGCCATTAAGCTGAAGAACAATGTGAAAACAAGTAGAATTGTATCCAAATTATGCAGACATTTCTTACGTTACTTCAGGATTATTTTTATGACCTCTCTACTAAATGGATTTGGAACACCTAATGTTATTTTAGCTGTATGTTTTTAAAAAAATTGCACATTACATTTTCTTGGTAATTTTACCTTGTTTTTTTTTGAGAAATATTTTCTGTAAAATATCACATTCTCCAATCATATTTTAATAGTAAGAGCAAATGCTTGTAGAGTACTCATACAAACACGTATTAGGAGACAAGATAACTCCTACTATAAATTTCTGTTAGAAAAAATGCTTACATTCACTTCTGATTTTTTTTTTTGCTCATGAGGTAGCTCAATTGCAATAGTTTTGTCTGTAAACACCTGGACAGATGATGACTTTAGTTGCCCAAGAAACAATTTCCCTACAACTGACACTACAGATGGCATCAAAACAGCACATCCTGCACAAAACTAAGCTAGATTTCATCTCTTTTGCACTGGGAGAATTGAAGTGAGGGCAGCACAGACTTTACAAACCTTTCTGAGACACGTGTTGGGGTTGAAACTCAGGCTGTGCGATCACAACACTGGTAGAGTTCAAACTTTCACAGCTGCTCATTTGCATGCTTCATGCTCCTGTGGCAAATGAGTAATGCAGTGTTTTGAGGCATTAGTTTTGGGTAGTTTTCATCAGCTTCCGTAACAGTCATTAGAGGTGTCAGGTGCTATTAAGCTTTTGAGTTGACATCGGAAAAAGAAATACGATCCTGAGAAATTTCTTCTTTATCTAAGAGACAGTAACATTACAGTAAACCTTCTCTACCCAGGGGCACATGGGAGGAACTGGAAACCCCTCTTTGCAGCAGTCCCAAAGTCTTGGATTGAGTTGCATGAACTATTTATTTTATGAATCTAGTTTAAATTTGGACTAGATATGAAATTCCTTCCCAACTAATGTTTAAAGTGGGCTCAGTTAGACCAAGCTTGCTCAAGGCCTTGTCTAGTTGAGCTTTGAGTATTTTCAAGTCCCGAGATTGTATGACCTTTCTAGACATTTTAGTCCACTCCTGAATTATTCTTCTGGTGGGGAAAAAACCTTTTTTCATCATAATTTCCATTATGATATGTATCCATTATTGCTACTTCTTCCTTTCTCTTGCTGCATCACCATGAGAAGAATGTCTTTTTTTCTCTATACCCTCCCATTAGGTAGTTGAAGACCACAAGAAGATTCCTTCTCAGCCTTCTCCTCTTAAAGAAAAACAAACTGATGCTCTCAGAGCATCTGTAGCTTGGTCTGGGTCCCTTATCTTCTCAGTAGCCTTCTCTGGCCTTAGTTGAGTACACCAGTGTCTTTCTTGACTTGAAAGCACAAAACTGGACACAACATTCTGAGTGCAGCCTCACAGGAGGGCTTTACTTGCTGTCTGTACTCCTGATCATGCAGCTCAGTGTGCAGCTGGCTTTCTTTGCTCACTCCCAATGGAGATGGTGTCCATCAGGATGCCCAGATCCTTACCTGCCAAGCTTCCTTGCAAACAGCACTCAGCTATTACTGCTTTGTGTCAGTAAAGCCTGTGATGAACTTTATATTTGTTCTTGACCTTTTCTTCTGTCATAGTCTAGTAACTATTCAATTATCTGAAAGAATCACACTGGAAAACAAGGTTATTGAGGTTACTTTATGTATTTGTGCACTAATGCATATACAGGAAGGAGTGAATGTACAACTGCCTTGTCAATGACTTGAATAAGTAGAATATCTGCCATCTTCCAAAGGTAATGCAGTCCAATGCTTGAGCTTGGCATTCTGTAATCCCTCCAGAAAATATATACCTCTTGATATACCAAAGTGTGTTCCATACATTTCAGCTACGTTCTGGATTTCACTGTATGTAGAGTGGAATTGTAACTTGGCATTTTAAATTTTCATCAGACTAAAGACATGTCTATAAAGAAGTGAAAATAAAATTAATTTCTAAAGTGGTACAAAGTTGCATAATGGTTTATTTTCCTTTTTTGTGCATTGAAATAATCCTGCTTTGTTGAGAGACTCCAAAACAAATTGAAGGAATAAAAATAACACACGTTAAAGTGTTGCCTTTACATCCCAAAAGGCATCTTTTGCCCTTGGTCCTATACTGATCCTAATTGCAATACTGTAGTTTGAAGTTTTACAGTGTTAATTGAAGAACCAAAGACTGCAGATGATAGAAAAGATAACTCTTTCTTCAGAAGCAACAAAGCTCCAAAACACTAAGGCACTGCTCTTGATATTCTGATAAAATGAATATGTTTTGGAGCTGCCAGCTGACAAAACCCTAGGCCTTTTTGTAGGTTGCACCAAACTAAGTGCCAGTCATGATAAAATGAGGAAAAGCGTGGGATAACTATATCATGCCTTTTAAAAACAACAAAGAGTGAAGCCAAATATCTTTCAAAGTCATTGAAAAATGCTTTTGTTTCTGCTCTGATTTTCAGAACTCCAAAGTATTTTGTACAGTATGTTCTTGAAGAGATCTGTTGATGATAGGCTGCTTTTCTTGCTTTCAGCCCATGAACCACTAAGAAAAATACAGGTCATATACAGTGGAATGCACTGTGCCCTAATGTTGTTTACTACTGTGTAATTACACAAGATAGGGTAGAACTTAATCCATTTGCACTTTTTAAAACCTCTTCTGAAAGATCTGAAAATTATTACTCCTGCATATTACTAAACTGCACTCTGTTTCTGGATCAGCCTTATTCTTCATTCTGGCTTTCTCGTGGGAGGATGAGAGAATGGCAGGGATGACATGGTGTGGGTTAGTTTTTAATATAAAGCATTTTCTGTGACACATTTATACACGGAACTGTAGAAGTTTCTGCAATTTAGTTAGACTGTTAGTAGTATAGATGTTTCTTCTGTTACAAGGTAGATCTGTCATCCTTCCAGATTCTCTTGATGTTATAGGTGAAAGGGCAGAATAAGTATTCTGAAATGTTAAGACTGGAATACCTGTGGCTGTTTAAAGTGATGCAAGTTCAGTAGAAGATGATTCTACATTTTTTTGCCTTGTACACTCTGTTTGATGTTTTCCACTCTGCCCAATGTACTCTGACTGAAATCAATGGAAATGTTGACAAGGGGTTGTCGTGCGCATCAGAATAAGTTTGGAGGCAGCAGGAAATGTTCAGTGGGCCCAGGAAGTAGCCGTTGCAGATAACACACAAGATTCTCTCCAGCAGAGATGGGGTATAGGTGTATAAAAGAGGAAAATAAAAACTGTTTGTTTTTCATGCAATTGAACATAAATCCATAGTGCTGTTGCAGGCATCAGAGCAATTAACAAAAAAATGCCCAAAATAAAATAAAGCAATATTGTGCATTACCCTTGCACATGCCTCTCTACATTTTCTCCCTTAAATCCAGATGGTGTCTTTGACTTTACTCAATGTTTTTGTTGTCTGGAATAACTTAATTGTTACCCTCATGTGTTGGGACTTTTGTTTGTAAAGCAACAATATTAAAAATAAATAAAGAATATATTTCAGTTATATATTTTTAACCTTTTTCCCCTTTTCATTATAGGTAATACCAACCTTCAGACCAAAAAAGGGAGTATCACAGTAGGTAGGTTCTGCCTTCTCTTTGTCTCTTTTGCTCTTCCCTTCTCCTTTCTGAAAGCTAAATATTCACAGGGGAAGTAAAAAGGAGGTGATTTCACACCAATGTTTTTGCCTCCTTTTCAGGAGTAGCACGGATAAGTGTGGCTGATAAAACCATTCCAAACTCAGCCTTTTGTGGTTGGGCAAGGCCCACGATCTCACTTGCTACCCAATAGTTGCTGGACTTCGCACAAGTTAGACCGAGTCTAGGTGTCATCTTTTAGATAAAGATGGGATAAAAGGACATGAGAAAATTCCTAAATCTACATCGAATGCAGTTGTGTCCTTAATGTAGTTCTTTTAGATTTAATGCTATCAGTGATATGCTATGTTGAATTTTTATATCAGAAAGCTAATCATTGGTATATTACTTATTTGGGGAGGTGATGGGAAGACTTGTGGTAATTTCTATGTTTGCAAACTATTATGGTAATAGTTTTCAGAAATGAAAATAGCTCATTAACCTTTTTTTGGGAGCCCGGGCATTTATATGACAGGATAACTTAGAGCTACCAGTTATGGTATACCTTATATCAGTGCATTTTATGGCACACAAACACCAAAGTGATAAACTCAAATTCTGATTATTGCTGTGGTAGAAAATTGAAGTAACAGAATCATAGATAAGGCTCAGTTTATTTTTTGAATGTAGAAAGATTTCCTCAGGCCCAAATATTGAAGACTTCTGCTGATGGTGTTTACTGTAGTCACTCACTAAGCATATTTCAGGGATAATCTCTAAGAATTGTTCAGGGACTGTTAACAGCTCTTCTTATGTTTCTAAGAGCTCTATTTTAACATTCCTGGAAAATGAATGCAAGACACATTCTTATGAGTTAGTCATTAAACCACAGAATTAAATTCAACTTGCTAGGCTGTTTTTCCTTCTCTTAAATAAACTCATAGGGTATGAACACTGGTTAAATAAAGATTTCTTAATATAGAAGGTAGCTTTTTCCATCAACAGATGATGATTATTTTCCTTAACTAACCAGGTTCAGCTTAAGCATTAAGACACATCTTAGGGTTGAAGAAACTTTTATTTTTCAGATTTCAATTCTAACAGCGCTAGTTAGATGTCATCTTTTCCTAAAGAGCATTAAACGTACCTGGTATCTTAATGGATTTTTCTAAAGGTGGAAGACTTTTAAGACTTTTAAGAGTCAGACTTTGAACTCTAAAATGTGAGAACACCTCCTACTCAACCGGTTTGCTCAAGGGCTTATCCCTTATTTCAGTTGGAAAGGACCTACAGTGATCATCCAGTCCAAGTGCCTGGCCAAGAGTTGAAGTGTCTTGTTTAGGGGCTCTTAAACACAGGCTTGGGGCACAAGCACCTCCCTGGGAACCCCGTTCCAGTGTTTGACTACTCTCTCTGTACAAAAATGCTTCCTAGAAAAGAACCATTCCCAAAACCAACCTTTGACTGGACACCAGGGAGAAAAGCTCAGCACCTCCTTGTGCCCTTCCCCTCCTCAGGAAGCTGCAGAGAGCAATGAGGTCACCCCCAGCTTCCTTTTCTCCAAACTAGACAAGCCAAGTGGTTTGGTTGGTTGGGCTTTCTTGGAGCGGAGTAATTCATCAAAAAGAGACTGTGGCCTTTACAGCCAATGGATATAACTGAAAACTGGGGTAGAAAATAGGTCATTAAGAGGTAAAAGGATAGCCTGAATAATTCAGTTAGGAAAGGAATTGTTTTCATGAGAGATTTCTTTGCTTTGTGTGTTGCATCATTTGTTCTGCCAGGTCCCCACGGTGAGTATGGTTAGGACTGCAAAGGATTTTTCAGTAGTATGGGCAATTTAGTGAATTCTAAATTATAAATAATAGTGAAGTCTACTTCGTGAATACGTTTCAGTTTCTTATAATACTTTTCATATGACAGTTTTAGAACAATGAACTAACCCAAGAATGTTTGCCAGTTTTCTATCAATAAGAAATACTAGATAGCTAGCTGAGTAGGAATTAAATCTTCATCACACTTCAGATATGTTGGAATTTTATACTTCCTCCAATCTGTGATCAAATCATAATAAATATTTTGTGTTCCTATAGAGATGGGTTTTGTCACTGATTTTACCCTGAACAAGGTCAGTCTTTAGGTGCTAATAGGAAAAGTATGTTTTTGCTTAGATTTAAGGAAAGCTCACTGGTGTTTTAAACTTTGTTTAGTGCTTGGCTGATAAAGTGAAGGGAGAAGTGATACTGAATGTTACCTTTATAGGCCTTTCACTGATCTTTTTGTGAAGTCTTTCTCAAGTTATGTGGCTTAGGTTTTATTCTTCAAGCTCTATTTAATTTTCATAAAACTTAGACTTTCATCCTTGCCAATGACATCTTGCTTCACTGCGCCCTTTTTTCCCCATCTTTTTTTCTCTAGTACCAGTAAATTCTTAAAGAGCTAAAGCTGCTCAAGAGTGACCCTCTGTTCCATTTCTAGTAAAAGGCTTTGTCCTTGCTCTCCCCCTTAGCAAACTCTGAATTCAAACTATACATTTTTTCCTTATTTTTACCTTCAATTATTCACATTCTCATAGCACTGGGTATATATTTGAAAATAAATTGCCTTAGGTTTGATCTGTCATAACCATAAAATATGCATTGTCTCCATTGCGATTTGTTAAGTATTTTATCCTATCAGCCTCTGCTTTTTAGTAAATAAAAGGAGTAATTTAGTTTATTTATATTAGTGAATAAGTAGGGTAACTTTTTATTGTTGAAATATTTGTTCAGATTTGGGCACTTTTTTTGTGCCACATCTTTGAGATTTTTTTAAAATCAATTTTCGTTTTATTGCCCTTTATTTGTTAAGAGTTAGAGACACAAACTTAAAACAGCATCTTTATGGACTTTGCAGAAGTGATGAACAATTCTGTGTTTCTTGGTATTCTTAGCTGTATCTACACACTTGTATTTAATATCATATCTGCAACATTCATTGCTTATTCAGTTGTTGCCATAAAATATATTTCATGTTACTTCCAAAGGTCAAAGTTTAACAGTTGTTTACTGTAGAGTTTTGTGGTGTCAGGTTTAGTGTTTGGTTCGTGCTGCCAAGCTCCTTCGTGGTTTTGAAACTCTGCTGTAGTTTCTTCACCCATAGGAAACTTTGTATTAGTGAGGTACTCTGGGAGTCAAAATCTGGCAAGTTGTCCTCCCAAAACAGTGTTTTTCAATGGAAAAGTGTCCCCTTTCCCTCAAGGTTGTTTTTGGCTTGCATGGTGAATCTGTGCCTTGGTGAGCCTGTCCCCACTGCCCTCCTCCTGCATCCTTTATTTGTGTCCATGCCTTCTGCAGACACAATCCTGTCTCTCACAAAATGAGAATTCTTTTTATTTTAATATTTATTAATTGAAGATCTAGGAAAGAGCACTTTGCTCAGTCTTGCAGATTCACAAAAGTTAGCTTTCTGCTGGGAAGAATCTCACAGGAGGTGCTTTTGCATTTGAGAAGTGGGAAGAGAAAGGCTTCAGTGGATAAATGCTGTCCCTCTGAGGCACCATCAGCTGGTGGTGTGTGACTGTTTGTTTGTAGTTGTTGTCCCTGGAGAGAGCTGCTGTTCTGTCACAGGAGACTCTTCTTTCTTCCTAGAGTAGATAAAGGAACTTATTATGTTCTGTTTAAAGCAGAAGAGTTGCAGGCTGGATGTTTCCTGTATCTGTTGCCAACAAAACCGCTGTCAAATTATGTGGAGAGTCGATAATAGCTCTTACTAAATTTGATGGAGAATATCTGCAAAAACAGCTTTTGCATGAAAACTTCTAATGATCACTACTTAAAATGTGCTTTAAAAGATTGATGCATGTGAAATGTTGCAGTTGTAATGACTTTAACTTTTCAATTATGAAAAACCTTTTAAGAAATCATCAGTTAAAATCGATGTATCATTTTCACTTAGACAACAAAACTCATTATTAATGAAGAGTTAAAGTTTTTTCAGATTTCAGAGTTTCTTTTATACAAAGCCTTGAGATGGCAGAAGCATTCACACACAGTTCTAGTTATCAATGTTTTCTTTTTAGCCAAAGCCCTTCTCAGTTTCTCAGCTGACTAAGTATGAATTAGCTGCTTTTTTAAAATTACTTTCCCCTCCAAAGAAATCAGCTTTAGCTGTGGGATAAAGATCCTTTTCTGTGTTTTTGCTGTTGTAAGCAATGCACTGATCTTTGGCATCTGTGCTTGAAATCTGGGATCAGAAAAGCTCCAGATGAGTTTACTTACAGCTAAAACTGTATGGCAAGCATAAAACATTAATATAAGACATCCTTGTTATGATTAATCAAGTTCATTCTCTCATTTATGCTTTTACTTTTTAAAATAGGAAGTTTCATTCAGGTTTTATTTTATTTTAGCTACTTCTAGCACTTTGACTGTTGGGGTTTTTTTATGAATATTCAGTCTCTATCTAAAGATTTCTTGCCAATGCTTTAATTTCTAGCATTGTCTCAAAAAATACCTCTCAGTAACTGCCTTTTGCTCATGTACAAATGTAATTTTTTATGCTCCTCTAGAGTTTCCTTAATTTCTTTGCAATTTTTATTAGGTATAAGCCTGTTCAGTAACTGGGACTTCACTTTATATTGTGGAAGTCAATATATCTAAAGTTGGAATACATTGCAAATAAGGACTACTCAAGTGTACAATTAAAGCTTCTTAAAGACTTTCTATTTATGAAAATGCTTCTTCACAAAGTTTTATGATCACAAATTTGTGCTAATAAGGTATAAAAGAAAATTTAGGCCTCCCTATCCCAGGGCACGGAACAAATGCTGTTTTCCTGCACATTATAAAATTTTTTGATAATTCAGATGTAGTGAATCAGACTTTACAAAGCCTGTATTCAGTTGTTCTGTACCAAGATGTTGCAGTGAACAACTGCTTGGTTTTTGCATGGGGTAGCTTTCCTGGGTAAAATTCTCCCTGCACAGAGTCTGAACGAATGAACTCTTTTGCAAACTAAAAGAGATCTTAGTATTCAAGTTTTGTGCTTGATTTTCACACAAGGATAAGGACATTCCTGTAGAAAGATGTGCACTGCAGGTGGGCCCTTGTAGATGTAGAACAACTGCAGAGCTACAGCCTGAGGACCAGAGTGTGCCCCAATTCTGGAGTGGAGAGATGTTTTTTTCCAGAAACCTGTTGTTTTAAGTGAAGGCTGACATTCTATAAATTATTATTATACTTCTCAAATACAGAAGAATTGATAAAAATCAGTTGGAAGTGTAAAGAAAGATTCTGGCAAATGGTTACTTACAAAGAGTGAATGATACAGAAGTTCTTTTTTGTTTTGTAGATTCATCAGATGGAAGTCTAAAAGCATCTACGTATCATGGGACAATAGATGTTTATGTCAGTCAATTAAGAAAAGTGGATCTGAAATCCCAGAAAGGTTAGCAAACTTTAAATAATCTATTTTTTGTGGCAGATTTTGATGTAAAAGAAAAGGAGATAAGAGCTTGTTTGGGGGTTTTCTGTCTGTCTGTAAAAATAGTCTGTGATTGTTGGTTATTTACTTTTGTTTTTGCATAATTACTGGAGGATGTCTATGAATACTTAAAATACAATAAGCTCTGTAAGGGACAAGAATACTTAAGATGGATTAAAAGTGTTTGTGTTTTTCATGTTTTTCTTTCTTTTTTTTTCCTGATAATATACCCAGCAGAATTCTGCAGAGTTGACTAGGGTTACAGTGCTCCTTTGCCTTGAGCACAGTTTTTGCCATGATGCTGTATGTGCAGTGATAACTGACGCACATACATTTATTTTTCTTGCCTTCTGACTGAAATGTCTTACTCTGAAAATTTGAAGGCAGAAAAACAAAGATGGGAGAGCCTTACATTACCATTTTTCCTTAATTTTCTCTCCTGCCTACTCACTAAAATTTCTTTTCTTATTTAAAAGCTCACACCTGAAGTTGAATTCATAGTTTTGCCATTCTGAAGATATGATACTGTAACTTACAGAGCCCTGAATAGATCTTGTTAATCCTAGTTTGGGGAAAAAAAAAAACAAACCACCAAAAAACCCAAAATCCAAACAAACAAAAAAAATCCAAAGCAAGCCAAAACACACTGCAGCGTGTTTTGACTTGACTTTAATGTCATGTCAGGCACTTCAGGTGGTTTAAATGAGCCTGTTATTTGGTCCACTTCTGTCTCCTGTGAGACAATGCCTGTGCCCTGTTAAAACCTAATGGTTACTCAGAATGGAACTGATGGTGTCAATGAATTGAAATAATTTGTGCATCTCTCTATTTTGGTTTCATTAGTGCAAAGAAATTTAATTTTAGATTATTTCTTGGTTACCTTTTGTATCACTTATTTTGCAAAGTTTGTCTCTGAGCTAGAAGAAAAGAGGAATGTATTTAATAAAAGCTAATTAATGTTATTTTCAAAATATTTTCTGACATCTCTTCTGGCAGCACAGTTTAGTAAAGGCAAAGTTGAAGTTCTGTTTCTGTTTACCCTGTAAATTCAGAATAACTGCCGACAGCTGCAGTGTAGAAAATGTCCCATTTGAGATAAATGAGCTGCATGTGTGTTGGTTTTTATGAGTCATCACTGAGCAACTCTCCAGAGGACCCGAAGATGAAGACCTTTTCCCTTTCTTATTCTAAGGCTTTTGTGTATCCAGCAAAATGCAGGCCTAAATTATACTGGAAGTTATTTGTTCATCAGAACTGTCACAGGCAAGTGATTCTGCTGAGTCTAAATTGCTTAGCTAGGTTGTTTTCTGGTGCTACTTAGCTGTTATTCTTACTGTGTTCTGCCTGAGCTTCTGGGATATATGTCAAAAAACTGTTTTAAGTTTTTCTAAAGTGACTGTTGAAATTAAGCAAAAAACTAAGGAGCACATAAGAAGGAAGTATATTCTGAATTTTTTAGCTTTTTGAGCTAATGTGTAGGAGAGAGCTTTCAGACTGTGACAGAGTTATTCCAAAGATGACTAATGTGGGCAGGTTGGGGGCCCAGTGTCTGCCTTTGGTCTGATGCATAGATGCACATATTTAGGGGAAGCAGAAGTCAGAATTTCTGGTTTTAATCTCAAGGTAGAATTATTCAGGCCACCAAAGCTGCAATTTTGCTACTAGTTTACATTTTAGTGATGCACAGTCTAAACTGATTAGTCAGTTTTTAGACTGTGTCTGTTGGAGGATGTGAACAGCTGACTTTAAGCAGTAAAGCAAACACAATTGCCAGCGTTCACAGTGAGTGAGCAGCATCTCATCCTTCCAGAGGAGCAATTCTTTCATCATGTGCCAAGCAGTGAGTGCATTATTTGTCAAGTCTGATGCCCTGTCCTTGCTCAGGAACGTCAATATGCAACCAAAAGATGAACTTAAAGGCATAATACCTGTGAGATCTATTATATTTGCTTCCCTTGATCATCCCTGTAAAAAGATCCTCTACCAAAAGACATTGCTAGAAGTGTATGTCTCTATTTATTTTCATGTCTGGGAAGGACATACTGTGATACCATTTTCTGTATATGACATACTCTGTTTATGATAAATGAAGACACCTTCATTTATCCTTTCAGTGTCCAAAAAAAGAGGTTACCATTTCTGAAGACTCTTAAAAAAATCCAACCAAGCACAACCAAATGATGATTTGATTCAAGTTGGTGAAATAATGGACGATTTCATGCTTTGATCCCAGGGTTAAATTAACTAGCTTTCACTTCAATTTATACCAGGTTCAATTACAGTCAAGGTACCTGCGTCTCTCAAAGCCTATTTAGAGTTGTCTGGAAGAAAAGTGGATGTGAGCTCAGAGATCCAGTTAAAAGAAACACAGAGGGCCTCCGAAGATGATCATGTAACTATAAGTGGTAAGGCTTACTAAGCTTGGCTTCCAATAAATGTCTGTCTGGCCTAAGTCAAAGGCATCTACATTTCTTTATTGGTTTATTGCCCTTGGCGGCTGCTTGTTTAATCTGCTTCACATTCAGATGTTTGCTTGTGCTGTTGTACTCCCCGTTACTGGATGACTTTAAGATTTTATTTGGTAAATGACTTGTGAGTGTAATCAGCTTCTTCTAACAAAAATTGAGCCAAATTCCTCCTTAGCGTTAGTCCAGTGAATTTGTGGGAGATAATCCAGAGCTGAATTTGACCCATTGCTTTGTTGGCTTAGAAAGTCACGTAGACTTTCCTAGGCAATCTATCATATTAAAAATATCATTTAAAAAAAATCTATTTCTGAGTCAAAGGGGAAAATAAAACAGGTATATGGCATGTTTATAAATGTACAGTAGTGCAGGATAGGCTGAGAAATGATGGGTGGGAGGTGAGAAGAGCAGAAGAAGCTGGAGCCAGAGGAATAGAGAGAGAGTACATGGAAAGGTACCTGCAATTACCGGAAGTATTCTTATAAGGCATTTAAAATTGAACTTAAAGTCCTGGGAGTTGGTGTCTCCTGCTTTAGAAAACAGTCATACAATTCACTGTCAGGGTGTGCATTTCTCTCCCCCGCTCCAGATGTGGCTATCTAGAAGTTAAGGCTGTTGTTTTTACCAGTTACACAGTTTGCTCTAGAGAAAACATTAACTTAATGTGTCTGAGGGCTCCAGCTTTGTTTGAACATGTTATGTCAGCGTGACCTGATGTGACAGCAGATTGGGTAAGGCTTTGAGTTTTGCTCTGCTTTAAAACTTAAGAAAATATGAAAAAAACCTCTTTTCTTCCCCTATGTAAAATGGCAGTCTTGAAGTCGGGAAACATTAGAAGTGTAATTACATAATTTTAGTATGTAGCCTGCTTATATATCTCTTCCTGCCTAGGAACAATAACTAACACTTATCTTTAATAGTGGTTATTAAATACAGTTTCATTAAAAACCATAATTAGAAGTTCTCAGGCTAGAAATCTGTGGAAGGACCCCAGATTCTAGCAAGACTGTGGAGTGAATCACCTCAGCAGTAAAACAAGACTTCTTCTTAGTAAATGAAAACCACTGGCCAATCTATCATCTTGCTACTTTGGCAATATTACAGATAAGAATGGTGTGTCAAATATACACAGTTGAATAACTTCTCTGGTTTCACAACCCAGTCAGTGCTTATGTAGGACAGTCATCACTGAAGCAGATGCAATTTTTCAGTCCCCTGTTCTGTGTGGAAATGATCTTGGCACTTGAGGCCAAAAGTTAACTAACTCTGATTAGTTAACTCTCAAATATACACATCCCAAAGGCACAGAAATCATCAAGAATTATGCAAAGGCAACAGCATTAGGCCAATGATTTTCAGTTGGTTATAGAAGTTAAGGCATTACATAAAAAGGGAGATACTTCCTGCTTCTATTTCTCTTTACCCTATGGTGTGTTCTTTCTGCGGGCAAAGCACTTGCCCCCTCCCTATCAACAACTGCTTCTTCCTAAAGGTGGTATTTGGTAACTTTCTTGTATAAGTGATACTCAAATAATTGAAAATCCTTTAATACAATTTCTGTATCCTGAGAACATTATTCACTGTTGAAGTTTCAGGTACAAGGTCCATAGCTCTCCTGCTGTTGTGACTGAAGAAATGTAAAAGAGAGTGAAGAAGGGCATTGCCAAGTGGTTAAAAACTATCATAAGAGCATGGCAGTTTAGGAGTTTTATGCTTTTGAGTTCAAAGATTAGTTTAAAAATTTTTCTCAGAAAATCCAGTTCTCAAGTGAATTACACAGGAACTGTGACCTTTTAGGAAGCTTTACTTGCCTCTGGGAATATTTGGAGGTGTTAGAGAAAAGGCTGTCCAGTGGGAAGACAGGGCAGTGTTCTGAGACTTGGGTAAACATGCACTTAGTCCTGCACTTTCCTGCTTGAGGAAAGCCTTCCCTACTGCTTTAGAGCAGTTATTGTGTACATCATCACCCCCCCACTTCCACACTGAGGGGGGAGTCAATACTCTACAGCCCCACAAGCACTCACATGAGCGCTTTGCCACATAGCCAAGGAACAGAGTGGGATTTAGTGAAAGCAAGATGATGGAAGTCTGGAGTGAGTGCTCTAGAGACAGAGGGATGAGAGTGTGAAAATGTTTTGCTCTTTTAGGAAAAGAAGGGACTTTCCTGCAAAATTGAGACACTTGCTGAGAAAGGGAGGGAACTAGAGAGCAGTGACAAGGAGTTTATTCTTTGAAGTAATTTGCAGGGGCAAGGCATCTGTTTCCATTGGCATCAGCAGGTAGTCTTAGAAGTAGTATGTATGGCATAATGAAATGTTACAAAAACAGAGTTCATGCAAAGCACTGGTCCAGCCTCCATCAGTGGTAGTGTTTGGCTGTCTGCCTTTAGAGTGCTTGAGTAATTCCAGTAATTTCTGATTGTAATCATGTCAAGGTGATATTTCTTTTTCCCTTGCAAGAAAAGAAGCCCTTACTGCTCAAGGTCCACTTTCTCCCTGTCTCCAGGTCTGCCTGTGTTCTTAAATCTTGTGCCAGTGGAGGTAATTAGCTGTAGGTACTATATGTGGTAAGAGAAAGAGTAGCAGGCTAAAAAGTGTTAAATATTTAAGCAGAAGGTGAACTTAAGAAACTGTTATGTCAAAGGGGTTGCAAATATGTTGAAGGTCAAGGTTAAAGTTCATATACTTTTGATTTACATGCTTTTTAGGCCATTTTCCAATAAGTTAAGTTCAAAGTACAACGGTAGGAACAATAACCTGTGTAGTCCCAAGAGGAGCAATATTTATATAACATCAGGAATGGTGTAGTGTTACACCATTGAAAACAAACAGCATAATAACATGATTGTTCTGTAAAACTCAATCCTCTGGCTTTGCATGGCATTAGTAATACTTCGCTGGAATGTGTCCAGTTTTGAGTACAGTGCTTCAAAACTGTAGAGTCTCTAAAGGAGAAAATGTGATCAGAGTCCTAAAATCATGATTAACAAGAGAAGGCTGAAAAGTTCTGGTTTTGTCTCAAAAGAGAAGACAAAGGGAAGAGAAGATGCATTTTTCTAGTACATAAGAAGTTGCTACAGAGAAATAAAGAAATAAAAAATTATTCTGTCCACTGGCAATAGGACTAGAAATTATAAGTGGACTTTATGGTAAAGGAAACTTAGCTAAATAGCAAGGTAAGCCTCCTTGTAGCCCTTGTCTGGGGAGGCAGTAGGACTGTCAGTACTGCAGGTTGTGAAGACCAGGTGATGTGAGCATCTCAGACCAAATTCAGTGCTTCCTCAGGAGAGGCTTTCAGCTCTGTTTTCTCTTGTCTCAGGTTGATGTGACCATCTGCTCCCACCCACTCCACAGTAACAAAGGAAGTTTATTAGGCATGTGGGTGGATGGGGACTAAAATGCAGTCACTGGACACACTTCAGCCACCTTAGTTGCCAGCTTGTGTGTTTACCACTGTTAACTTGCTGGAAAAAGTCTTGCAGTCATACAGAGACTTTATTTGAATCCTTGTAGCTAATGGTGTCAATTTCCAAACCTAATTGTCTGGAAAATAAACTGTAAATCTCATCTCTGGGTGGTGCCAGACTCACCTGATGTGAGTCTGGCTGTTTCTCCATCCCTGCCCCAGTTCTAGTGCCAAGTTCATATCCAGTGGCAACCTTTTACCTGATGCCATCTGCTTGGTGCTGAGTAATCTTCTAACTCTGCAGACACTTCATCTGGTTTGCAGCAGCTGTGTGAGTTTCCATGGTAAAAAGTACCCCCATGTCCCACCATGTCACAGGTGCTCCTCAGAGGCTGTGGATATTTGTCCTTGTTGTATCTCCCTGTTCTTACCTTCTCAACTGGCAAACCTCTTTGTATTTTTCTGTCCTTATGCAAAGAGCATATGCTTTGGGAGTTACTGTTTTCTCCCAGTCGATGCATATTCACTCCCAGTTGTTGTCAGCATGACAACAATTGCAGCAGTTAACAGGACTCGTAGGTTTTGGTACTAAGCCCATCCTGGCTACAGCATAAGAGCTTTGCTAAGCCACCTGAGAGCAGTGTTCCTCTGAGCCATGCCTGTGGTGACCATGCAGGTAGTAGGACTCTCCCATGTTGATTTAGGCTTTCCCTCAGACGTGTATATGGGACATGGAGAGGAAATCCCCCACTGATGTCTCTAACTCCTTTTCTCTTGTGAAAATTTTCAGGTACACATTGCCTCCACCTTATGGGTTGATCGAGTATCCAGTTTTTCTTTTAATACTGCAGAACTTCTTAGCTGGCCTTCTTCTTCCTATGCCTCTGGAGAGTCAGCCTGTCCATAATTACCAGATTCCTTTGGAAAGATGGGCATTGACACTACTGTCCTGTCTCTGACTTTTCAGGTTTCTCCTACTAACATGCTTCAGGTCTTCTCATCCTGCCTGGTTCTCCCCGTAGGTTGTGGTGAGAAGCACCTTTCTCTTCACAATAATCATTCACTCAGGCATGCACTGAAATATTTGAACTTTCACATCTGCCTGATGTTCCCTGCTGGAGCAAAGGGCATCTGGACAGATGTTTCTTGCCATCAGGAATAATTGCTTCTCACTGTTCACTCAGTGGTCCCTCGTACAGTAGTACTGGGAGAGCAGCCTATGGAATGCTGAGGCCTTCCCTTTAGGATTGCTTTAAGGCCAGTGTGCCAGAGGGAGCTGACTCTTATATACCAACAGGCACAAAGCCTTTTTTGGCTGGATGTATTTAAGAGTCTTCATTATGAGAAATTCTATATTGTTTACTCCAAGGTAATGTCTATGGTTTTAGCTGCCTGCAGTTCAAGGTTTGAATAGAAATGCAGCTGAAGGGGCAGTATATAACATAAGACAAGCAACTTGCCTTTAAAAGGGAAATAACTGAAAGAGCTTGTATTATGTCAGTCTACTGAAACTTCAGGTTTTAGCTGAAGCTTACCAGCTGCCCAAGTGTAGAGCTCCTCCCTCTGTGCAGCTGTCTTGGGTTTGTTGCAGTCAGCATTGCAGTTCTGATCCCAGGAGTAACACTATCTGCTGTCATGACCTCCCCCTGTTTAGTCTGTTCTCAAGGCACTTCAGAACTTTCCTTCTTTCTTAGAAGCAGTTTTTATTGACTCTTGGCCACTAGAATTGAGTGGGAAGAGCTTTGTTTTATAATGTCCCTCTACACACTGCCCTCTGTGAAGCCTTGATCCTTAAGCAATCTCTTAAAAGAAATAAACAAAGACCCAGGTTGTATCTGGAAAAGATTACATTCCTTCGAGTCAAATAGAGAGTTCATCCAACTTTTATTAAACACGTTAGATGAGATGCTATCCTACAGATTTTTATTGGTTTCAGCTTGCATTCAACTCAAGCTGCTCACAGCCTTTTGATATATACCCAGTCCTAGTGCTACCAATGAACAACTCCTAAAATGTGATCCTCTTCTTGTGTTTTGTGGAATGGAAATAGAGCTCTCAACTTCTCCAGTCTCCAGGAAGGCAAGTAAATAAACAGTCAGTACTTGACTGTGTAAAGTTTTGCAGAGGTGTTCCCTTCCTTTAAACACCACACACTGGGGATGGGGAAAAAAACACAACCTTTTTCCTGGGCATTAAATTGAAAAGGCATAATGGTTTATCTGTCTTCTCCTGAACCCATGCTGCTGTCTTGACTGATAGGTTTTTTGAAATTAATTTTTGCCTCCCCTCATTCTCAATCCAGGAAGCTGTTTGCTTTTGTGATTTAATCCAGCTAGCAAAGTCTTCCTCAAACTCCACTTATATTCTCATGGTATTCAGAATACAAGCAGTGAGCACAGTTAAGACCCAAGCAGTCATCAAAAGATCTCCAACTAAACCTTGATGCTTGATTAGTGCCTCATACACAAAGCTATATAAATATCAGAAATAACTTTGGACGTCCTTCTAGCGATGGGCTTAATAACCTTAATATTTGCCTCACAGGCAAATTTCCAGAAAAAGTATAAGGAACAAAACTTTTTCTACATTAACATAGCAAAAACAAAATGAGAAACAGAGTTTAGACAACAACTCGGCTTTACAAAGGCTCTTGTAAATTTGTTCCTGTATTCCCTAAATTCTTCTTTAACTTTTTGCCGAGGTGTAAGAAGTGCATGAAACCATTTACAGCAACTGATTCTCTGCTTCAGTGTTTGTTTTTTGTACAGAAGTACAAGCCATAGTCTCAAAAACATGAGAGAGAGGAACTGGGACTAAGTACTCCAATATGCACTTTCTGCAGTTTCATCTCTGCCCTGTATTTATTGTGTCCTCTCTCCCTAGAAGAAAAAGCTGCATTTTTAGTGCTCTACAGCTCTGTTAAAGGATCAGCTGAAATTTTCCTTTGTACTATTTTGTTGGGTCAATTTCTTGTCACCTGGAGGCTGTTTCCTGTTTAAAAAACCAGACTGATGAAATGTTTTAAGTGCTGTCTATGCTTAAAAGACAGATTCTGTTTTAATTTTCATTCTGTACTCTCTGGTACAATACTGCTGAAAATCAGTGATTCAGGAAAGCCTTGAGGAACTGAACTTTCAAATTTTAATGGATTCCATATACAACACATTTGTCCAGCTTGGTGATTCATCACACATTTAAGTCTGCAATTAGATGGTGAGTAGGTCTGTGGATTCTGCTTTACTGTAGGAATGATAGTGACACTGAGTGTGATTGAAACTGCTGCTGTCTGTCTGGAGCAATGAGGAGTGCAGAAACTAGGACTAGGCCATCCCCATGGGGACACCTGAAGGCATGTTGTAGTCTGATAACAAGGGACGCTGAAGTGACTCTGACATTGTTGGACTCCTCTGAGACCTCTGCACTTCCAAACCATACCTCAGCCTATTGTGAATTGCTGTGGGATTGGCCCATAAACTTAAATGAATCTCACTTAGAACTGCTAGAGCACTGAAACACTGTTGAAAAGTTCTGGCACATAGGCCTGAGCTGTGGAAGCCAAGGCAGTGATGTCAGTTGGAGTTTTGCCACTGTTTTTGCTGTGGCCAGAATTTAATTTCAGCTGTGTTACAGGTCAGAGCAGAGCACGTTTGCAAAGTTGGTTTAGAATCTGCTTCCCTGCCATCCCTCTTGCTATTCTAGGCTCAAATTAGTTCTAAACTTAGAAT
The DNA here is from genome assembly GCA_013400175.1 of Phainopepla nitens. Taxonomy (NCBI): domain Eukaryota; kingdom Metazoa; phylum Chordata; class Aves; order Passeriformes; family Bombycillidae; genus Phainopepla; species Phainopepla nitens. Next base: position 118,571 of record VXBQ01008649.1, on the reverse strand, counting down.
TCACACAGTTAAATGAACGCTAAAGTAATAATAAATGATATTTTGTGAAGACAAACCAAAGTGAAGGTTGATCTTGTGATAAAGGCACTGATTTGGGACTTTCAAGATCCTGGTTTAATTCCCAAAATGGACAAAAATCTTTTGTATAATTTTGGAGGGTCACTTATTCTCTCTTGGCCTCAGTTTAATTATAAAATGAGACTGAGTTGAACTCTCTTCTTTGTTATACAGTGAACTTTTCAGAGCATGACTGAATACGAAGTTTATGTGAAACATGTAAGAAGACAGCTCAGGGCTGTGGGGGTTTTTTTTAGGGCATTATCATAAGGAGATAGTAATAGTAGCAAAATGTCTGGTCATCTGGACAATCAGGTCTTACCATGTTGTTTTTCAGTGTTTACAATAACAATTAAAATTAAAATCTTTGAAATTGCTTAGCCAGATTGATATCTCTTGTAGAGTCATGTTTTAACCAGAACTGGCTATTGAGCGCCAGGCAGCAACTCACTCCCCAGCAGTGGGATGGGGGAGAGAAGCAGAAAAGTAAAAGTGAGAAAATATATGGGTTGGGATAAAGAGACTTTGAGCTTAAGACAGTTTGATGGATAAAGCAAAAGCTGTGCACACAAGCCAAGCAAAGTAAGGGATAAGTCCTAATAAGTCCTTTTGTGCTTCCCAGGGTAGGCAGGTGTTCAGCCATCCCCAGGAAAGCAGGGCTGTATCTCAGGTATTGGGTCAGACAAGTGCCATCACTCTGAATGTCCCCTGCTCTTCTTTCTGCCAGCTCTAATATGGAACACAACACCATACAGTTCAGAATATCCCTTTGGTCATTTGGGGTCAGCTGTCCTGCCTCTGTCCCCTCCCAGCTTGTTGTGCACCCCCAGCCTCCTCTCTGGCAGGGCAGTATTAGAAGCAGAAAAGCCCCTGATGCTGTGAAAGGGCCACTCAGAATTAACAAATTTCGTATATTGTCAACAATGTTTTCAGCAGAAATCTAAAATGTGGTCCATCCTAGGTACTATTAAAAAAAAAAGAAATAAAAATTAACCCTATCTCAGAGAAAACCAGTACATGTGGGTTTGTGTGGCAAGGTTTTGGTAGTGGGGGAGCTCTAAGGGCTTCTGTGAGAAGCTGCCAGTCCTACTGAGCCAGCACCAGCCCTGCTCCAGGGTGGACTCACCACTGGCCAGGACTGAACCCATCAGTGATGGTCAATAACACAGTTAAAGGGGAAAAACTCTACTGCACACCAGCAGCTGCAGAGAGGAATGAAAAGGTGAGAGAGATGGCACTGCCAATATGCAGGCCAGTGCAGAAGCAGAGGCAGGAGGTGCTCCTGATGCCAGAACAGAGATTCCCCTGCAGCCCCTGGCGGTCTGCAGAGGTGCAGAGATCCACCTCAGCTTGTGGAGGACTCCATGTCAAAGCAGGGGATGAGCAGGAGGAGTGGCAGAGATAATGTGTGAACTGACCAAAACTCCCATTCTCCATCCCCCTGTACCCCTGGTGGGGAAGAAGTAGTGAAATCAGCAGTGAAATTAAGCCTGGAATGAATGAAGGAGTGAATGGGATATGTTTTTAAGATTTGGCTTTATTTCTTATTACCCTTCTCTGATTTGATTGTGAGTAAATGAAATTAGTTTTTTCCCCAAGTTGAGTCTATTTTCCCTGATGACTGAACTCTTCCTGTCCTTACCTTGGCCCATGAGCCTCTTGTTATATTTTCTCTGGCCTACTCTTTTGAGAAGGAGAGTGCTAGAGTGGTTTTGGTAGGTACCTGTCATCCACACACATTTCTTAGCTTAGAAGAAAAAGTGCAGTACTATATAATAAAAACCACTAGTCTATTGTAAAGATGTATTATGGTAATTAGATTAATGCAAAAAAACTGTATCAAGAGGGAAATGGCAGAAGTCTCTGCTAAAAGTACACAAATTCTACCAAATAAAAGTGCTGTAAGTGCTTCTAGGGAGCTTGGAAAAAAATGACAATGTGAAGATTTACTGTGTGTCAAATTAAACTAAGGCAACTCTCTTTTCCAGGTCACATGAATCAAAGGGATGAAACAGACAAATGGATTAAGGCTGACACACAAAATGGCAAAGTGTGTCTTAAAAGCCAAAGCTGGATTCAGTCTGTCAAGCTGAAGAGTTCTTAAAGGTGAAATAGGCCAAAGAAATGAAATCAAGAAACTACAAAGGAACATTTCTGTAAAATTATGAAACTTTTTGGATTAATATTCTTACTATAAAAGAAAAACTATTAAAAATGAGAGCATTTTAACCCAAGATTTGCCTGTGACAGTGCTGGTGCTAAACAGTCTGGTTTACTTTTAGTGCCTTTTAGGAACAAGATGATCTTATATATTCAGACTTGATATAACTTGACCCACTTACCCTATCAGTTTAAAAGCTGGTAACTTTCAAAAAAAAGTTTGAAGTTGTCATTTAAAAATTAAAAAAAAAAAAACCCAAAACATTTTCAACACTTCCAAGATGACATGCTTTGCAAACTCTGTTATACCTCTAAATTAAATGTCTCGATACTGTGGGGAATTCTGTTGGTTTATGTAAAATGCAGAGAATTTTCTTCAACCAAATTGGATCGTGGGTAGATAAAAATTACTTTCAGTTTAGTTCTTATGTGGTCTTCTCATTTGGTGTTTGAACCCTGAGCAGTTTCTGCCTGGTTGATGGATACTGTGTGTGTAAAAATGCTTCTGTGAAATAGAGAACTTGCTCCGTGTCATCCTGGACCTCTGGTTTGTGGACAGAAATAAGAACTGCAGCTGTCTTCCACTACTCCTCTGCAAAGAAAAAAACCTTTTAAATTGAATAAAAGTGCAATGCATCTGGCTGATTTCAAGGAGGAACACTCCTCCAACTGGACTTCAGGGGAGAGTCCCCATGAACACTCCCCTGAAGGAAAAGCCACCACAGAAAGGAAGTGTTGCCCTGTGACTGAGAGCTGGACTCAGTGTGCAGTGACTCAGAGCCCTGTCCTGCCAAGCTGCCAGGCAGCTCTTGGAGACAGGAAGGCAGAGGAGGGAGGTGAGGGGAGCAGGTGGGCCCTGCACAAGGGCAGGCCTGATTTTTGTGGAGATTCTGTGTTACTGTAATATAAGCGCACTGTAAAGTAAATGGAGCTTTTAAAAGCCTTTCCATACCTCTCTATGGCACCTTATAAAAGCAGTAGTGAAATTTGTGGTTTAAGCTGAAATGTAAAAATCCTTGCCAGCTGAGGGGATGGCGAGGAGCAGGAGAGAATCCAGACTGTCAGCTCAGGCTTTAAGTTTTGTATAAATGTGCATGTACTTTAGGTTATAGTGGTACATTATGAAATTAACTTCTGCTTTGCCGCAGGATTCCCCAGGAGGTATAATTGCTCCTGGCTAATAGACTTCAAGAGTCAAGGGCAGCATATCTACTGTAATTCAGGGTGGTTAAAAACTCCATTTCCTGTTTACTGTTGTGTGTACTGTTTGTTGGGATGAGGTGGGCGCTGATGCATATGACAAATTATGTGTATTTTTAATAAACACTAATATATGAAACGTTTCTAATAGTATTACTAAAGGCATTACAATATTATTGAAAAAGAGTTATTATTATACTTTTAAATGCCACCAAATTAATAAATTATAATGGTTTTGGATATCCAGAAAAATATTTGAAACTAGTGATTTCTGTGCCCTGCTGCAGCCAAAGTGAAAAAAGCACCTCAAAGTTCACACCACATCGAAACATAAAAACAGTCTAGTAGGTACTTCACGAGATCAAATCCATTTAATGGGCCCATTATTCACCTGAAATACAAAGCCTGTCAGCCTCTGAGATTAAGGTTGTGTTTTTTGGGACTGCTGCATCAGCAGTTTAAGGGAGAACATGGTAGGAAAACATGTTATTTGTTCCATATTCAAAAGAAAGCAAACTCAGGCTTTGAATTCATTAATTTTCTAAATCTAGCAGGAATTAAACATCAGGTTTGTTAGTTACTTGCTTAAAGAAATTTAAATAAATCAGCCAGCAGAAAAACTGTGCTACCACTAAAGCTACTGGTTATGTTCATTCCAAGCTGATATATGTTGAGACCAGCTAGAATGTTAATATAAAGGTCAAAAATGAATTGAAGGAGGACAAATCCTTGGGAGTTTCCCCAAAGGCATTGAACAATGTCTTGTTCATATTTTTCTCTAGACAAAAGAACATTAGTAGGTTATCAGCAATTAGAATTTGAATGGCAAGTCCCCTGTGTGCTTATATATCTATTTTGTCCATTCTTGTTACTGGAGCAAATTTATACTTTAACACTTTTTCATCCGTGCTTCCTTTAATTTGGTTCTCCAGCTCTCGCAGCTGCCAGCCAGCTCACAGTTCAGGCCTGCAGACACGAACATCAGCTTGTTTGGAGAGCTGGACTCAGCCCAAGAGGCTTTTATGAGAATGAGGGCTCTGGGTGCACAAGTGACTGTTGAGAAGTGGAGAGCTGTGCTTGACTGTATAGGTGTAGTTGTGTATTAAAGAATCTGTAGTCACTACCTACTCACTGCTCTCAATTCCTCAAGGAGGCTGTACTTGGTGAGTACCAGCCACATCAACTGTGAAGTTCTCTGGGGAGTCAGAGTGTTTATGTCCTGGAGAGGACCTTCATGGCAAACAAGAGCCTCAAACGCATGCAAATTTATTCATTGCTTACTCTGCACGGGACTAAAAAGCTTTCATTATTGATGGAGACAGCTTGAATCAACATCTGAGAGTTAGCAGTGCTGTCTGAGTGCAGCTGTCTTGCTTGGAGGCATTCATTCTCCTGTGAGAAGGATTTGCTATGCTTCCCTACTAATGCAACAAATGGCCTTTTATTAAAGTGTGATTAGTTTTAAGAAAAAATAACACAGTGGTCTTTTCATGCTCTAGAGAAAAAACCTTGAACTGTAGGGATGTTGCACAATTTCTTCATTTTTCATTTTGAAGAATTTGTTTTTTCAGGCTCTGATCTGTGTTTTTTGGTGAAGGTGGATATGTTACTATCTCAGTCATATCCAAGCCAGGAAGGAGAGTCAGCATCATGTTCCTGTTTCTCCAGTTCAGCTGTGTATTTCAAGACAGCTTGTCTGCAACAAGAGTTTAAAAATAATAATGACAAAATAAAATGTTTTCAGAGGCTGTTTTTACAAAGAACACTAAAAACAGTTTAATGAGGAAAAGTTTCAACCTGATCTTGCTTTAAATGTATCCAACTAGACCAGGTGAGTCATGGCTTTGCCAGATGAATTCTAAATATCTTTAGGGATGAAGGTTGCACAGTCTCTGGGATCCTCTTCAAGAGTTTGGCCAGCTTACTGGTTAACAAATTAAAGTTTCCTTTTAATCAGAATGTAATCAGAATTTTACATATGCCACTTGTCCTATCAGTGCACCTTTGACAACGGTCTGGCTCTGTCTTCTCTTCTGTATGCTCTGATGAGAGTTAGAGACAGCAGTAAGGTCTCCTCCATCTCGAGCCTTCTCCTGGGACTTTCCAAAGCAATTCTTGGAAGGTTCTTCACACATCACATGCTCCAGCACTTTAATAGTCTTGATGGGCTTCATCCACACTTGCTCTAGTGTGTCAGCATCTGCCTGAATACAGATCCCAGGTGAGATCACCAGTAGGTGATGCCACTGGAATAATAACATTCTCTTTGGAAGAAAATATGAAACCAAACAAGATAAATAAACCAGCTACATCCAAAGGTATTACAGCATCTCCAGGGTGTTTTCTCATGGCTCTATGGGAAGGCTATAGTAACTGTGCAGGTCCCTCTCTCTGTTTTTCTATTTGAACCAGTATCTGTGGCACCTCCAAATATTTTTACCCTTTGTTCATTCACCTTCTACTTGCTTTTTGGCCTGCCTCTCTGCTGTAGTTATCATCTGTCACCACCTCTTTTAACATGTACTGTTTCAGGAATGGAATTGAGTACACAATGGGCAGTGCTACAAGAGCCTCATGGTTACCTGCATTTACTGGCCCTGGCCCCGGACCTGCCCTAAAGCTGTGGCTTGCAGCTTCTGTGACAGCTGAACCAGAAGAGAGTTGTCTGTGATACCCAAACCCACCCATTACCCCTCAGATTTCCCTCAACATTTTGTGGCCACCGTCCTTTTGCAGCATTAGAGCACAAAACTAATAAACTAGATCAAAACTTGAGAAGATCAGGCCTCCTGAGCGAGATACTTTAAAAAGAAGAAGAGCAACTCTCCCTTCTTTTTGAAGAAACTGAACCCACCACTTTCAGTCTTGTGAATGTCTCTTTCTTTCCATGCCTTGTGTGACCTGGCTGCCAGCCCAGTCCTGCTGAGCAGAGCATCCTCCTGCCCGGCCTCCCCCGCCGCCAGCTCTGCACTCCAGAAACCCCCCTGTGCTGAGCGTACTCCAGTGCTCCTGGGGAAGAGCCAGCTCTGCAGCTCCCATCCTCTCCAGGACATTCAGCCTGATCTGGTGTGTCACAGCCACAGCAAGGCAGTCCTACTCCCTGCTGGCCAACTCCTAAGCTCTGGAAAAATACAATATACAGCATCCAGACAATAGTAGAAAAAAAACCAAATTGAAGTGCTCTGTTATCTGCCAGTAATGGTGCTACAGTGTTTTTTGTGTTTGTTTCCCAAAGTAGAAATGCTGGGGATGATTACAAGAGGCAGATGTGCCCAGCTGTAATGCTTGCACCACTACAGCAGGAAAGGGGAAGTAGGCAGGAGTGGAAAAGAGACAGAATTAGTGAAGCAAGAAGGGCTTGTTTTCAACCACTGCAGGATTATTTTTATAAAAAGTCCAACACTGACACACACTCTATGAAGCACATGAACACAAGGCTGCATCTGTTTTTATATTAGGGAGGCCTGTGCCATTGAGGAATGTGTGCACAATTTATATGAGCTATAAGCTCTGACCTATAAAAAAATCAACTCATCCAAGTCCAAATTCCTGTTTTTCATGGAAACTGCGATGTATAGTGGCTGTCTGAAGCATGTATAAAGGGAGCTGTTACTATTTTTTTGGAAACTTATGGTGTCCCATGCCTGGAGCCACAGTTGAGTGGTTTGCCAGAAACAGCCATTCATTAATCATCAACACATGGTAAAAAGATTGTTTATTTAAGATATACTGTACTATGACAGAGCCTGTTTATTTATTTATTTGTTTATTTACTGTCTTAAATGAGCACATTGATGAATAAAAGTATTTCAGCCAATAATTACAGTTATATTTGGCGAAACAACTATCTTGTGATGTAAGTCAGATAAAAGTACTGGCCCAAACACAGGGCTTGAGCAGCACTGAAATACCTAATTGAATCCTGAACCAAAATTTGAATCCATTTTACTGAGAGGAGGTAACTGGGAAACTGGAGGTACAGTTCTGCAACATGGTCTGAATCCTGAGCCATTCCAAAATTCAACAGTTTTACTGAAACACAGAGTGTGCAGAGTTGGAAGGGACCCACCAGGGTCATCAAGAGCAATTCTCAACCCTGCACAGCACCATTCCCAAGAGTCACACCATGTGCCTGAGAGCATTATCCAAACACTTCTTGAACTCTGTCAGACTGGTACTGTGACCACTGCCCTGGGGACTCTGTTCCTGTTTGACTCCGTCCATCAAAATAAAAAGCAGAGGTTTTGAAAAAAAACATTTTGAGATGAGGCTACAGAAACCAATCGACAATAAAAAGTAATGGAAAACAAAACTCAGACATGGGAGAAATGTTTATAGTGCAAGTACAGGAGAAATTAAGCAAGTGGAGGCAGGGAGCTAATGGGAAAAGCAGGAAGCTTCCTGCAGGCATGCTCCGGGTTACGAAAGGTGGTAAGACTACATAGGAACTGAAGTATTCTGAAGTCTATGTCAGCTGCAGTAGTTTTATCATTTTATGGCATCCAGTTCAAGTGCACTCAGTGGCTGAAACATGGCACTCCAGGAGCCTCTGTGTCACTTCCAAAAAGAGATTTACAGCCAGTGAGAAGACAGTACTGTATTTTTGTTGCATATTAAACAGAAGACTTCGGAGTAATTGTTGTTGGTTTTTTACCAAACCATGAGTAGGAGGTCTTCATTTTTGATTCCATGTTTGTTGGATCTTTCCTGCCTTGAGACCTCAATATTTGGATAACACCTAAGAAATTCTTCTTTTTCAGGAAAAAGAAAGAATTCTTGCAATCTCCTTTCTAACCAACAGCAGCCATCAGAAAACACAACAAAACCGAACAAAAACAAAGGTCTTCTCCCAATGTCAAATGTATTGTAACTATTAAGACCTACTGTGATTTTTGTTTAAAAGGCAAAAATTGTAAGAGGAGTTGTTGATGAGTTACTTGTTAATATCATAGTCATGAGTTTAGGAGAAATGTAGCGTTTTATGTTAGTGCAGACAGGAAAGAAGGAAGCACCTAATTTTGCTCTATAAGAAGATCTTTTGGGGGAACCAAACTGTTACAGATGAGATGTAGTTTGGGGAAAGCACAAGACTAGCTGGCTTGTCTGACAATGACACGTTTCCTTTCTCATTTTCCATCTAGAAATGTTAACACAGAATGTTTTACAGGAAACAGAAGTGTTTCTCTAAAGATGCCAGTGTGTTATTTCCTATAGGAGTAGTCTTAAGCAAATCAAACTGACTCAACCTTTTCCTAGTTTTAGAAAGTGGTGAGTTAGGTTTCTTTTCCTCTAGCAAGAGAAATCAACTGTACCAGTACTATGTACTTCCACTTTACATTAGCCATGATTCTTTCTGCCATTTAGAAACTGGATTAACTGAAAGATCATTAGCCTCTGGATACAGAAATATACAGCAGGACACCAGGCCACAGACATTTTTTTTTTCTTCTAACATTTATTAAACCTGGAAGCAGGGCAGTATGTTAGCAAATATAAGCTCAATATCTATCTGATACTGGAAAGAATGAACAATTGAAAGCACATAACTTTTTTTTTCCTATGAAGCTGCATTGGACTGAAACCTGAAGAACTTTGTGGCTCCACATGTTTTCTATTTTAATCTATCAAAACTGTAAAAATAAAAGAAAAATTGAAAAATAATGTGGCACAATATAAGAGATATGACTGAATACTTGCAAGGTTTAGACTATTAAGAAATGTCTGCTAGGACTGGTTAGTGTTTAACAATAAATAATGGGGAATTCCTTTGGAACAATGAAGTAGTATTTTATGCCATAGATATTTTAGGGCAACTGTAAACTAAGAACATATTTCTTCTATTGCTTATTTAGAACCTAAGCCACTAGCATATTTAATTCTCCAGATGAATGTGATTTTTATGTAGATGACCTCTTCCATCTCCTTAAACAGGGAATGAAATGTCTCTGCAATGTAGGTTTCACACTCACAGAACATAAATTACACCAGAAAGCAGCCTTTACCCTCCGTGAAAATCCAAGAACCTGAATACGGTTTTAAGAGTTAGTCTGAAAACAGAGAATGGGAGCCTGTTGTTAGTTTTTCTGACAATCTTGTCATTACCTACTAAAAACATACAGGTTGTGAAAGAAACACATGGTTTTGTAGAAGTATATGACAGCGACAATGCTGTCATTGCTGTTGATGTTGTTGAAAACTACTGCAGGATAACTAACTAGAACTAACTAATAACTCTAGAATTATGCCATATTTTACTGTGCTTTTGATGTAGTTCTTGGCAAAAAATAAAATTTTTATCATCTTTGCCATATTGGCCTTGAACTGCAATTAAAAAAAAAAAAGATTTTCCTAAACTGGAAAACATGTGGGATGTGGAACATATCTGAATCTAGCCATGAACTCCCTTTTATCTTCTGAATATCATTCCATCTTGCTGCAGCCAGGACGTTCTGTGGCCTGGCAAAGTCTAGGGTGGGGTGTCTTTGGACCTGTTGGAAGGAACAAGCAAAAATGTTTGGGACTGCATTATTCTGCATAATCAATCCACCTAATAGGTGTTGTCCCAGACTCAGATGGTGCAGGATGGGAGTTTCCTATCACTGAATATATGGTGTGAAGGGTTAGAGACTGAGGCTGGCAAGGAAAAGAACCACCCACTGTCCAGAAAATGAGACTCAAGAAAATAAAATTGGTGAAGTTTACCTAGTTCTAACATCACAAAAAGGACAAAGATAACACTGGGTGTGTCTCATGGTTGCTTTTTTGTTTTGCAGAGATATATAACTCTCCAGGGTTATCTTTAGAGTAAAAATAACTAGTTGGGAAATTCCTTGGCTGAGTTAGAAGAGTTTAATCAAGACCTTTGGAGAACCCATTGCACGTGGGACTCTGAGGCAGAGGCATAATCCTGGGTCATCCCAGGCCACAATAATGCAAACAAGTTTCTGAGAAGTTGTGTCAGCTACTCAATGATGGCTCACCAAACACAAATTGGAAAAATTTGCACAAATTTCTGTTCCCATTACACATCATGTCTACAGGAAGATGGATCAGCAAGCAGAATCAGAAAGGGCTGACACACTGTTGCTGCTCTAAACAGAGATATGAAGTCACAGAATAAACAAGTCAACAACAGTAAACTGAGGATAAAAGAAATGCCTTAAGGCTTAATATGTGCAAAACTGTAAATCAGAAATTTATTAAGAGATTAAATGAATCCGAATTAATTTAATTATTTTTTCAATTACTACTGTTGCATACCAATCCTTCAAAGCACTTTCGGTATCTAACAAGTGCTTAATTAGAAGTTGAGATTTTAAGGAGGAAGTTCTGAGATGACATTGAGAAAACTACATCTGAGAGAAATGAAGAAAATAAGACCAATGACAGCAGAATTGTTTGTGGTAAGACAGGGAAATAGTAGAGGAGGGTTTGGAAAGTGTGAAGCACACTGGAAATACCTTTTGAGTTATGAAGCATTTGCATTGGTCTTGTGGTCTCTAAAGTGATCATTAAACCCTGGAATGGTTTAGCAGGAAGTGCAGTACTTACAGAGAACCTGTTAGAGTACATTTAGAGCTCTCCTAGTATAGGCTGTCTAAATAGGATAGTACTATATATTTCTTACTCTCATAAAGTTTCATTAAGTTATGTACTCAGATATATCAACCTCAATTCCTTTTCAGATTCAGGCCCGGTGGCATGTCTGGCCACTGTTCTGTTGTAGGTGGGCAGGGCCTGTAATGCTCTTAACCCCATGGAAGGAAGGGTGGTGGATGTTGAATCCACATCTTTTGAGACTCACAGGTGAAAACACAACTCTCAACTCAGCTTTCCCAATTTTTAAGAAGGGTAAGAAGGAAGCCTCTGGCAATTACAGGCCCTCCAGTCTCACTTCAGTGCCTGATAAAATTACAGAGAAGGTTGTTCTGAGAGTGACTGAAAAACATTTGAGAGACAATGCAGTCACTGGTTCACAAGGGGGAAGTCCTACTTAACCAACTTTATTTCCTTTTATGACAAGGTCATCCACCTAGCTGACCAAAGGAAGCCAGTTGATGTGGTGAGTTGGGATTTTAGCAGAGCTTTTGATACTGTCTCCAAAAGTATCCTGGATAAACTGTCCAGCACTCAGCTGAGCAAGTCCATAATGCTCTGAGTGAGCAGTAACTCTGAGTTACAGTAAATGAGGTTATATCAGGTTAGTGGCCAGACACCAGTGCTCAGTTTGTAATGTTTTTATAAATGGTTTGGATGCAGGAATTGAATGTAAAGTGTGCCAATGATACTAAACAAGACTCCCTGCGGGGTAGAAAGGAGCTGCAGAGACATCAGGATAGACTGAAGGGGCAGATGCCAGCCGCGTGAAACTGAACAAGAGCAAATACTCTATTCTCCACCTTGGAGGGGTAAACCTGGTTACACATCATCACTGGGGGATGAAAGGCTGGCAAACAGCCCTGCAGAAAGGGATCTGAGATTTTGGGTCAATGGCAAGTTGAACATGAGCCAGCAGTGCCCTGGCAGCCAGGAGGGCCACCCATATCCTGGAGGGTATCGGGCACAGCATGGCCAGCTGGGCAAGGGAGGGGATTGTCCTGCTCTGCTCTGCACTCACCTCAAGCTCTGTGTGCAGGTTTGGGCATCACAACATAAGACATTTAACTATTAGAGACCATCCAGAGAAAGGTGACCTAGATGGTGACATATTTTGAGCTCAAGAATTACAAGGAGCCATTTAGGTCACTTGGCTTGTTCAGCTTGGAGATGGGAAGGCTGAGGGGGAAGTGCTGACCCGTGACAAGGCACAAGCTGTGTCAGGGGAAATTCAGATTGAACTTTAAGGAAGGTTCTTCACTAAGAGGTTGGTCAGTAAAAACCAACCTGGGAAAGTGGTCACAGCACCGTAGCTCGACTTGCTGTAGCCATGCTGCATTTTGAACACAGGCACACATCTGCTGCCATATGCTGCCATTCAGTCATGGGTAAACAGGCCCCCACAAACCCTTGGGGTGAGCTCAAGTACACAGTGCAATGGCTGAGAGCATTATGCCCAACCTGGCTTTCTCATTCATGTTCCCATGTGTCCTTGAGGTAGTGTCCTTTGTCTGCAGAAACTTCCCCAGGAGGACATTGTCTGCCATAGAGAGAGACAGAGTCTGTATTTCTTTTCACTTCTGGCTGACACTAGAATATGCAGATAACCCTGCCAGACCACAGGAATCCTGAGGCACCAGTGTGGACACCCCCTAGATAATGAAGCTATACTCAGCTGGCTCAAGCCAGATACCTTGCATGGCACCGTGATGCCAGTGAAGAAAAAAAACCTCGTGTTTTGGGGTCTACAGCCACCTCTAAATTAAGATTAGGAAATTTTTTTTGGTAATTTTTCTACAGTACAGTGTCGTGAGAATCTGGGGTTGCTCACAGCCTTTCCAAAGATATTTCAGGTATTGTCAGTAAGATGAATACAACCTGAGATGTCCAAGAAGGGGAGATAATGGCAGGCTGCAGCCGAGTGTTGGATAAATGTATCAATCATCTCTAAATGAAGCAACAAGGCAGAAGTTAGAAGATTGTTGAATAGATTAAAAAAATGCACGGAGCACAACTTTAGTGTCTAATTGGTAGGAAAACAATGTTTTAAAATTGAAGTAAGGTTTCTGGCACAGCAGAATTCTGAATCTCTGCAAGCAGCTCCACAGAAACTCACTTTCTAATATTAGATATTAGTTAACTCTAATTCCAGTTTAGTTTTAAATATTGTGGGGGTTTTTTCACCTACTGAGAATGGTTTAACTTTCCCACCCATATATGTGCATGCAGCACGTAGAAGCCTTTCGTATTCTTGCTGTTGCACTGCTCTCTCTAAATTAGGATGCACTTGTACCACTTTTTAAACTCAGTTCTCTGTAACAAACGAGTGTGTCGCACCAAGACTTTTTGAATGTGTGATTGGTTTCTTCAGCTCTGAAACACAGCTGCTTAGTTTCGCCTCACAAGTCTGTTTTTCAGGAACTGATACTCATTGCCATTAATGCTGGAAGTTGCATTTGAGAAAAACATGATACACAGAGACTTCAAGGTACATAAGCAGCCATGCAAGCTGCTAATTGCTCCACTGACCTCAATGGGAACAGTCAAGAATACATAATGCACATACTTTAATTACCTTATTCATTCAGGACCAAAAATCAAGAGGGAACATAGTAAAAACCTGTTAAAGATATTTGATTAAAATCACTGGAGAGGGGTGGTAGAAAGAGAGATGAGGATTTCACTTGTACTAAACAGCCAGTCTCATGAAAATCCATAAGGGACAAAGAGGCAAGATAAAGCTGGGGCCTGGGGTGGTGGAACAAAAAGTTACCACAATGTCTCATGATAGTCCTCCTGGTAACAGAGAAATGTACATGTGCTTTGCTTATTCAAGATTTATATGCTCAATATTAAGATCTGAAATAGATTAACAAATAGATCAAAATATTAGAAGGTAGATTAGTATTCTTATTTTAAAAAAAGATGTTGCTGACTCTGAAGTCAGTAACCGGTATCAGATGCATTTAGAAAAATCTACATTTGTCATACACTGGATCCTATTCCCTTTAGAGGACTGAATGACAGAATTCATCTTCAGAACTTAGCTATTTAAAAGGCCAATTCATTTAACCAGAAATTTGTTTTCAGTTCTTGCTGTATTTTTTGCATGTGTAGAGTATTTCCCACAGCAACTTCATTTTTTTCGTATGAAGTAAGAATTACACTTGAATGAGGCTCATTCCCTGAATAAGGCTCAGAACAGAACTGCTGAATCTTTTGTATAATCAGCATTTGCAAAATGACTTGTACCTGCCCTAGGTCTACAGAACCATGACACGGAGACTCACAGCACCTCCACTGAAGTCACTGGAGTTTGTTGAATGACAATTGGTTTGCTTCAGAATATAGGATTAAAGCAATAAAATCTACTAATTTTAGAGTAACCTGCATAGCACATTTAAAATATTCTTAATGTACATCTATTTCTATATTGATTTAATACTTTATTATATATTAATATTAAAATATTTTTTCTTAAAAATAAGATACCTGCTGTTGCAGGACACATTAACATATATCCTTTGGAACAGGTTCATTCCGACTTTAATCTCTTGACCATTTTTAAACAGTTTTCTGAGTGGAAAATATTTCTTTACTTAGCAGCTGGATACCCTCAATTTACACTACAGATTGCCAAAGTATTTGTGACATCCATTAGCTTTAACATCACAGGTGTACCCATCTCATTGTTTGGAGCTGCAAGCTGGATGCAAGTCAAACAAAGACTTGTAAAAGTACGAGTAGGTTTATGTGGAAGAGTCTCAATGTTCTTTTCTGAAAATAGTAGGGTATTAGCATTTAACAGATTGGCTTTATAACTGTTTAAAGAGAAGATACCATCTAGGAACAAAGGGGAATTACTAGGTCACTGAGTTGACTCATTTTTCCCACTTGCAGGAACTGCCAAACACAACCCAGTCCATTCCCTTACCAAGAGCCATACTGAACAGTTTGCCCCACCTCCCTTCCCAGAAGCTGTTTCACAGTTCATTGCTGTGATAACCAGAAAAATCTCCCAACTGCCAGCCTAAATGTATTTACTGACATTTTATGGTGTTTGTTTTGTTTTGTTTTGCTGTGTTGGTATGTCATAACGGGCAAGCATAGCAGACAGGACTGATAGCAGCACTACATAACTTCAACTACTTTGGGAAGAGCTCTGTGCACAACTCCTATTAGCACTGTCATTGTGGAGAAATAGCTGAATATCTATCTAAACCCAAAGGATACAGGAGATTAAGACCCATGTGTATAATAATTAGTGGTGTACAGTAGGTATCAAGGGCTAGTGTAAGATAGAGAGTGGCCTCCCAGGTCTGAGTCAGTGAGCTTTGGCCTAGAGGCTGAGAAACTTATGTACATTTGGAAGGCAAACAACCTGATCTGAGAATATCTAAATTCAGGGTTGGCTAATCTGTTGGCCAAATAATCTCAAATTAGTTGTGCAGGAGGCTTTGTTCAGCCCCTGCAGGGAATGAGGGGCTGTGTGGAGCACTGAAAACACCATCACGGGTTATGGAGATGGGTGTTGGTGAGGAGGAAGGCACGGACAAGTGATGGCTGCAGAATTACTGTGGAAGGAAACAGGACATGAGCATTTCAGTGGGGAAAAAAAGAGGAAAACTGGTTCAATGAGTGGCAAACTATTAAAGGATAGCTCGAGATGAACATTTCCAAAAGTAGTAATAAACTTGTTCATTGCCATGTGATAGCGACAGAGGCAACATTATAACTTTTTCCAAGAAATTTAAACAAAAAATGAAATCAGTGTTTTAAAAATTGCACTTACATGCTTATTTTCAAAATGAATCAAGAATTTTGTTTTGCTGTTAAAAAAAATTAAAACTACATAAGTAATTAAATGCACAAAAGCCAAAGCTATTAAGTCAGAAAGTACGAGGAAGTGATATAGGCTTTCATAACAGCAATAATTTCAAAAGGGAACACACATTCATATACAGCAAAAAGATAATTGAGATGCAAGGATTTAGTCAAAAAGAAATTATAAAGAAAATACAAGAAGCAAAAATGCAATAATATAAGTTCGTGGTAAAGATGAACTAAGTTTCACTACAGATGAATCTTAATTCAAACAATTTAATTCCAACTCTGAGTGCTTCAGCTTTTAGGCACCTCTTCTATTTCAAAGTAGCCACTGCCTTGCCATGTAAAGACACAGGCAATAAGTTCCAACGCCCCAGTTTATGCTTTACCCAGGTTCAGAAAAAGCACTGGGAAAAAAAAAGCATGAAAATGTAACGAGTAATTAAAACAAAGCCACAGTCCTTTCAAAGCACCCAAACCACCAGAACCTGGGAGAGTGTTTGCAGGAAGTGGTACATAACATGAAAGCTCTTCTCTCTTCACCCTTCTCTAGATATCAACCCCTGGAGAGAAAAACTTTTACCTGATACAGCGTAGACACCTTTACACTGTAACTGCAACCATTAGAACAATGCCAAATACTCCCAAGAGCCAAGCCTCAAATCTTAAAACTCTCAGAGAAGCAGCTGAATGATGCCAGCAGGTCAAATTTCTGGATGAAATAGTAAGTAATTCTTTGCAATAGCAATCCCAGGACTATCATCCTATTTGTTATACATACCTTTGGGCAACCCACTATGTTGACAGATGCCAGTCTGTGGCAGTGAAATGCCATTGTTTTCACAGCTTCCTCTGTCAGCTGAGGACAGTAAGAGATATGGCAGTGTTCCAGGTATTCTGTGCCCTTGCAGAACTCACTTACAGTCTGTGTAATATGTGTGCATCAATCCTTTGGCCCGCTTCCATCACTGCAGGTCTCTAGGTACCCTGCATTAGTAGTGAAGTCGTTCTGCTGTTGACTGGGAATGTCACTAGAAAAAGAAGAGATGCATTAAGGGGCTATGTTTGATTGCTTATATATTATACTGTGGGTTCATTAAACTAACATTTATGTAAGTTCCACTATATGTATTAAAACGTGTTGAATTTGGGTTCTTTAAACTGAGCACAACCCAGAACATTTAATGTAGTAAAATGTTGTGCTCAGAGAATCAGGCCCAAATACATTCATTCTACTGCTCTCTGCAAAAGGCCATTTTTGCGCATAATAACTTTTTCTTTTTCTTTTTCTTTTTCTTTTTCTTTTTCTTTTTCTTTTTCTTTTTCTTTTTCTTTTTCTTTTTCTTTTTCTTTTTCTTTTCTTCTCTTTTAAATGAACAGAAAACTGTATCTGTATAAATCACCTGAAGGCTGTCACTCAAGAGTTCTGGGTTCTGATTTGCTCTGTGCAGTTCAGGCCAGTTAACTGTGATACTGGTTGACTACAGTTTCTATCATAGTTTTTAGAGTGAATAAACATTTGCAGAACCTTCTGACTCCAATTCCAGCACCTTTATAACTCAAATACTAGCGTTTTCATATACTCTGTAAAGCATATAGTATTGGAAAATAACAATGGAATTCCTGTGAAAGGTCACATAGATTCTTAAATTACTCTTTCTCCTTTGCACTCTGAAACTGCTTTTACCTTTCAGCCTGAATCTTTTTCAAGCCTGAAAACCATCGCTTCTAGGACTACAAAGAGAAGTTAGACCTTCTATTGAAGCCTTCTCTGGAAACCTCCTGAAAAGAGATGCCTAAAATCACATTTCTTCACCTGACAGCTCCATGACATGAGGATCACAGGACAGCCTGCAGCTCTACCAGAGGTTTAGCTTCAGTCAGAATCTCTCCTCTTCTGTCATGTCCAGCCTAAAACCGTGGTGAGATGCCTTAAATGTGTTACTGAGCTAGCTTCCAGGCCTGCTAATCTTGGCCTAAGGCCAGAGTAATTTGTCATTTACTGGAACAGTAATTCTTCCTCTACAGGGAAAACAAGGAAGTACACATAGTAGATTGAATAAAAACCACTGGTTGCATGGAACTTTTCAAAGCTTTCAAGAATTAGTCCTGAGGTAAAAAGACTAAGCACCACATGGATGAATAAAATGTGTACACACACACAGACACAAAAATGCACGTAAGTTATTGTGCACAAATGCTGTGTGTTTATCATTCTGAGAAAATTACCTCTGCAGTAATCAGACTATTGCCACTAACACGCAGCTATTTTTCCCTTATGTTAAATAAGAACTCACACAACAACACAGGGTTTATCCCTAGAAAATATTTTTTTTGTTATAACAGAAGATTATGTGTTTCTGTGTGATTTTCATAAGTCTTACCTAAATAGGGGCAAAGAAACTTATCAGATCTGAAATTTGTTTCATAGACTAGAACTTTTTAGACTTTTGTCTGCATCTTCATTCTGGTTTCATTCTCTTTTTTTTTCCTATTGGTACAGCTTTATCAAGGCAGCTCTTCTTGGGTTTTCGGTCCTTGTTTTATTTTACCAAATATTAGAGTGTCAATGTTTGAACCTAGCATTGGTAAAAGTGGAAAATTCAGAATTTATATTCATTGGCTTCTCCACCCTTCCTATTTCAATCTTGGATTTATGGGCTGTTTTTCACCTGTAATACAGAAACATTCTACACCCAGCAACTAAATGTTTTTCATCCATGTGCAAGAGGAACTGCACTCCTTTCAGAATGAGGACTCAGATGTGATGACTGAATCACTGCATTCTCAGCTAGGGTATGTAACACAAGCTGAAGCCAAGATTTCAGTGCCTATTAGATATGTTTATCTTGTTTTTACTAGCATAGCTTTTCTACATACTTATTTAAAATATCCTTCAAAGTTAGGTCCTGAATTCACTCTTAATCTTAAGTCTACCCCTACATGGTTTTGCAAATAGGGCTCAAATTATATTTGCAATCAAAAGAGATGGAGCTTTTTTTGCTCTCTTCATCTCTGCATCCTTGGTTCTATATATATAGAGAAAATAACAGAAGAGGTTGTTATGTTTGCAAGACAGTTAGACGCTATAAAAAGTCAAATGCTATATGAAGAAAATGTAATTTTCTAACTTAATTGCACAATTTTGATTCTGTATAAATAAGGCCTGAGGAACCATACAGACATCAATGAAAAGGTCAAATACTAAATTGCTGTTCATTAAGTGAGCATTGTCTGAGTTATGAATGAACAAGGATCCTATTTTCAAAATATGGGATCTGATAAGTGTACATACTGTTATAATGCCTGGAACAGGCAGTGCAATCACAGTGGGATTACTCTCTGCACATTTTCCATAACATCATATCCTTAGGTTCAAAATTTACAAAAAAGGACTTGTCATTTTGTTTTGAGTGACTCTGTATCTCTTCTTCTTTCTCCTGCTTTCCCTAGATACGTGGAAACAGGGCTTTTGCAAATCCTGCCTATACTCCCTGCTGCTGCTTTTTTCCTCAAAAAGTTCAAATTCATTTGGCAAACAAGGAAAGCAGAAACACTTCTTTTTAACAATCTTTTTTTGAACTTACTCTGTGTAACAAGACACCTGAAATGGCTTCTGAGCCATGAGCATGGCACAACACAGAAGTGAATATTCTCTGAGAGCACCAGCACTGGCACCACACGACTTTCCATGAGGTACACAAGATGTACATACTTGGTGATTATTAAAAACATGGAACTTTACACAGAACATTCATGAAAGACGAGTCAGAATGATTCCTAGAGAAGCAAATGGCCTGACATGTATGTTGGCCAACAACATTCAATCCAGATGCAGCTCTTGTGGTACAACAACTGACTCATTTTTACAATATATGGCTATAAAATGCTGGATGTTGAAGATTTATAATGGAAAAAATATAGAAGCTGAAGACTGGGGTTGGGTGATGGCATTGGCTGTACCTGCAACCTTATGATCTGCAACTCTTTATGGGCATGAAATCGATACCAATAAAAATACACGATTTAAGCATTTCTGTTATATATAGTTAGGAATTATTCTCAGTTACCAAAAAAAAAAAGTGCTCTTATTTGGATGTCAATTCCTAACAAGATGGATGGTTCTTTCTACTCCTATAAAGTTAGCTACTGGTGTTTATTTCTCATCCTGTTTTGAACTACAAAGTAAAATACAGATACAAATAAATCTATGCAATCATATTGAGTTTGTCAAATCTCCATAAGGATATTGGTAAATTTCAAGCAACCTGTGATAAGGACTAGGAATTTCACAGTTTAACCATACATTTTGGAAACAGTAATTTCCTCTTCATTCTGAATTTTGAAACTAAATGGATTTCATGCCCACTAGATTCTCCATGGAAGTAAACAGCAAAATCCTGCCCCCTATTCACCCTTTTCAAGCCACAATTGAACAGATCTCAGGCATATGGAGCTGTAGGGATGAAAGGGGGGAATTTTTGATGTAGAATGGTATTATGAAGAATGAGGGATGACATGCAGAACAAAACAAGATCAGTTGTGGATATGGCTAATTTAATGAACTAGAGGGGCTTCCAGGGAATGCCAAGAAAAAGGCAAAATTTTACCTGAATCCTGTTGTCACTGAAGTTTTCTGCATTGTGATATAGAAAGTTCCAATATTTTTCCATGGCAGTCAAGAGCTCTCAAGCCCTAAAAAAATCCAGGAAAAAAAAATAGAGAAAAGGAAAACATCTATTTTCATACCTCTTGAGAAACAAAGAAACTGAAGAAAGGTAGTGTGGTGTGAAATACTTCCACCTGCAAAACACATTTACAGATCTCCTCCAAAATTTGGGGTTGAACATCTTGTCACAATTTCTTTTTTTTTTGGAGAGGGTTTGTTTGTTTGGTTGGTTGGTTGGTTTGGTTGGCTGGATTTTTTCATTGGAAGAACAAAATACTACTCGCCAAGACCAAATGTCTTAAAATTGCTGTCTTACCATTAAGGGCTTTATGACTACAGCTGTGGCACAAGCCAGCATTTGAAGTGGTGCTGTCACACTCAACAGTGTATGAACAACCCCCATATTTAAGACAACAAGGAGATGAAAACTTTGGTAAATTCCCATTTCAGGACTGCAAAAAGATCTAAAGATGCTTTGATTTTTACTGCTTCTACACCAGGAAACTGGGCAATGTTCTAATCCTAAATGCTCTAATTTGAAGGAGAATTAAATGTTGATTTTGTAAAATTCATTTTGATAATCACAGCAGAATGTGTCTGCACTCCATATCAATAAAGAAAACTTTCCTGGAAAAAAAAGTTATCCCTTTATTCCAGATGGTTAATAAGTTATCTACAATTAGACGGTGAACAGCACTGCCTAATTGTAGGCAGAGAGGAAGTATCATCCTGAAAAAATAAGCACATGTAGATGATGTCTGGAACCCAGATGTGGACACAGTAATGATGATGCTGGAAGAGTGCGGCTGGAGTTCAAATTTTGCAGATTCCTGAAATCTCACAAGCTGAATAGATACAAAAAATGGAACAACGAAAGAGGTTTCCAATACTTGCTACTTATGAAAACACAAAATTTTGCATTTTTCTCAGCAGACGCAGTTATCTGGTGAAAGTTACTTTCAACAGCTTTGTGAAAATCCACAGATTGCAAATTTTTGTTGACCAGAGTACTCCTATTCAAGACAATAAAATAGTTATGTGCTTAAACCTAAAATGGGTTTACGCCAGAACTTGAATTTCTTACAGCAAAGACTGATGGTCTGATAGGTGTGATCTCAAGGACATTATTTCTTCTTGCATTTTTCTTTACTTAAAAGTGGCACCATTTCAATGCGCTTGCTAAAGAAATACTAAAGAATATAATAAAGGGTTTTTTGCTATATGAAAAATAATGCTGCTATCACTACAAAGTTAATTTATAATAATTTTATATTACTAAAGTGACATTAAATCACAGAAAAAAACTTTTTTAAAAGAATGCAAATCAATGTCTACATTGAGGCATTTTGTTAACAATTACTGATGCAAGAAATAGAGTGAAGACTTGAAAGACAAGGAATGTCATTGGGACATTCATAAAAAAAAGGAATGTCATTAGGACATTACATAAAAAAAACTATGAATGTTTCATGCTTCCAAAAAGAAACCTTTTCAAACAATATTTTTACAGGAAGCTTAATCTATATGAAATTTTTAACTATTATTTTTGTATCTAACAAACGTACAAAGCAGTTAGTTATCACTAGTTTTATTAGACTTCCTGATTTATTTCCTGATAAATAATGTAAGGGGTTGCCATCCAGGATATTGATCTCTTTCTGGAAAATTTCATCTTCTACACTAAACCTCCACACATTTATGGAAGATATGGCTGGAACTATCATACTGGAACTCCTGGAAACAGAGGATGGCAACACACAGACTAGGATCACTCACTCTGGGATCACCCATTCTCCAAAAACCTATTTCTCTTTTAGTGTCACTAAAAGACTCTTGCATCTTGGATGCATCTTCTGTTGCTGTGGAGAAAGGGAAGACTTTGTCCAGCATCTCCTCTATAGCATATTATCATTGTTTTTGAAAACAGTTTTAAAGTAAACTTCTTAATCCTCTTTAACAGCGGGTTTTTTCCAAGTAATTTTTAAATTTCTGTTCTTTTTCAGTTACCATAAGAACTACAGACATTTGCAGAACATCATTTATTATTATTTCACCATAGTTTTCTGTAGGCAAGAAAATGAGTATTGACTGCACCAGTTGCTGAGAGCCTTCACTTCCTAGAGACAAAACCCACCTGAGGCTATGAAATACCAAAGAGTAACTCTTCATTATTTATATTCTTATGATGAAAATAAATATGCTGCAATGAATGTACTGTCTCTCACTAACAATAACTGTGTGCTAGGCTATTTCCAACTTCCGAGATTTCTGTTCACATATCTCTTTGCGACCTTCAAGGTCAGCATCTGCAATGTATCTTTGTGTTCCAGAGATATACAGATGTTATTTCCTGTTCATACTCCAAACCAAACAGATTGACTCCAAAGTGACTCCAGTCCTTGGACAGCTCTTAAGATGTGTCTCCCACCATCTATGCCTGAGCCATTTACTACTAAATGACTCAATTTATCCTCTAAAATACTCAGATTTCTGCACAGATCAGCCACAGTCAGGCAACAGTGTCATGGGTTGAGCACCAGAAGAGAAGAATGCAATTCCTACCATGCAGATTCATTTTGCCATTAAAAATACATATCTGTCTGAACAAAGTTCAGATTCACATAGTAAAGTCTTCCTGGAAAATGGGTAAGTTCTTATGCAAATGTAGCTGTACTGTTTCTAATACCTGAGCTAGTATAAAGGTGGGCCAGAACTGTTTTCAGGAGCTGTAGGGACATTTTTCTCTTGCAGTGTAGAAATCCCCCTGTATAACACATGCCATAAAATTTAATTTCTATACCTAACACCATTTGTGGTTAGACCGGATCATAGCTTACAAACTATGATTGCCAGTGTTTCTTGAGACAGTCCAGACAACAGGGATTCCATTGTAACAAAATATCCTGTAAACATAGTAAGCCTGATTTTCAACATTGCTGAGTACTTTTAATTGCAGCTGATTTGCATTGGGACTCCAGGTGCTGGCACATCTGGCCTTGATCACAATGACTCTGTTTTAGTATTTCCAGTTTTTATGCAGCATTAAGTTTCTAAGTCTCCAGATTAAATTCTCTCTTACTCCATTCTCCTAAGCAAACTGGATTTTGGAGCCCACTTTAATATATTTTAACTTTTTCTTTTCCCTGCCTTGGGACTGTGTGGGATTTGTCACATCCTTTCCTTTGGAAATCAAATGCAACTAATTCATTTGCAGTCTGTAGCTGATTATATCTATTAGACACAATGATACCTTTTTCTTAACTGTTACAAGGCTATTCCTCAGTCTTACTGGCCTAATTTTCTAACAGACCAAAAAGCGAAGCCAGGCTATGGATTCAAGTCACTGCAGATTCAGGATCCTACTAAGAGTGCTAAAAATTCCTCTAGATTATTGTGGAAAGTCAAAATGCCACTTTTGTTTGGGTGGGGTTTTCCCCCTATTTAGAAACTCATTATTAAAATATTAGTAAATATTTATGTTGCAGCCTGGCCTTCAGGACCAGCCAGGATCTGAAGATATTAACATACAAGAAATGAAAATGGAGCCATGTGTTTATACATTCATATAATCCTACTCTGGAGTACCCAGTGATTACAAAGAATCCTCAACTTTAAACAGTAACTACACACACAGCAGTAATTCAGCCAGAAGAGAGAATGGGGCCTTAGATAATTACAACAGAAAATTTCATGCATGACAGTCATTGCAGAAGAAAGTGGAGAAACAGAGAATGTTTCTCTTTGTACTTTGTACCTCCTTTCATCTTTGATTTCAGAAGCGTTTCAGAGTTGTTCCAAATTTTAAAGTATTGTACCTATTTTTTATGTTTCAGGCTATTTCTTTTCTTTCTCATTATTACACTGCACATAACTCCTGATGTTAAGCTTGCCTGAGCCTATGTCAGGGCATCTCCTGTTTTTGTTGCTGGATGCCTTATGAAACTTAGGAGTCAACTATTCTTATTTTGTTATTCTTTGCTATGTTTTTCTGTCTAAATCCTGCTTGACTAAAGACATTTTCTTCAAATGTCCTGACATGTTTTTACCTAATTATTTTTTAACGTCCCAGGAATACGGGTGGTCCAGGCCATATGCATCAGCAGCTTGTGCTGGAATGAGGGAAGTGGGGCAGCTGCAGGCTCTCACACTCACCCTTGCAGCAAAGCTGCCAGAGCCTTGTCATGTAGACATTGGGGAGAAATCAAGACATTTTAACAAACATATGGAGAACATGAGAATAGAATTTGTGACTGGAACTGCTTCTCTAACTCACGGAAGCAGCTCCAGCGAGTCTGCTTTCATAAGAGACAGATTTTGGTCCTTAGTGCTGATGTTACCATCTCTGTAATAGAAGCTCAGACCCCTTGCATATATTGTAAATAATTTTACAATGATATCTAAAATATTTGTAATGTTATCTCTGCATTTGTGGACATATTCACCAGACTCACAATTTAAAACACTATAGCTCCTATTGCAAGGAGTTTAGAGGAGCAAAACGTGAGGCAAAACAATGAAGGATGGAAGGATAGCTAGAAAAAGGGAATTTTCTCAAAGATTTTAAACTATTTTTTTTTTTCAAAGAACTCAACATCTTTGCTCTGTCATTGCATTGTTGCTTTATTTTTTAAAGAAATGTCTCAAACTTGTAAATTTTTTCATTTCTAAGATTCTTTTAAGTTGTCTATAATTTTAAGAAACTAATCTCCAGTACCTGAAGAATGAAAAAAACAGATATCCTTCTACTATCAAAAAATATTATTGAGACTTAAAAAGCATGTGTTGTTTAAAAAAAACCCATTTTGAATAAAGAAGGAAATATTTTCTGAAATGTAAAAAGATGAATGCTAAAATTACAGAGTGAAAAAATTAATATTTAAAAGGTAATTTTGTGGGTTTTTAATTTAAAGTTATGTATTTTCTGACAGTAAGAGCAATATAGTCAAAGCCCTAAAGAGAAAACTACAGAAACTTAATTATAACATCAGTTCCTCATGCTTGAAATTCACTTCCTTTTCATTTCATATTTGGTTTTGTTAATGAATGGTCTTATTTAGCAAGACACTTAAGCACATATGCAACTTAAACATGACATTAATTAAATCCCTTTTTCTAGCTAGTGTTCACAAGTCTCCTTAGGCTTGTTTTTCTCATGCCAAAAGTACAACTTTCTATGCAATATCAGAATCTGAACATATGTGGTGATCACTTTTCTTCAATTTCCAATTTTCAGTTAAAAAGTAGGCTCAGGATAAGCATAATAAACGTCTCCAAACATTAGACTTTCAATGTCTATGTTTGAAGAAGCAACAGAAAAGAAAGGAATCAACACTGAGGAAAAAAAACTTCCATTTTGATTAAGTCAGTCACACCTGAGACACAAATATATAAGAAAATATGGTTCTACTGTACCTTTTCTCCACTATGTTTCCCTTAAATATATGTCATTGTTATTGCAAGAAATTCTGTTCTGCTTTGAAAGGCAGAATGATTCTGCTGTCATTTGAAAAAACAGAAAGGAAAATTCTCCTGTGTAGTGCAAATCTAAGTCGCACCTTTTAAGTTTTAAACACTAAAGAGCAAGACAAAAAAACAGAGAAAATGGAGAGAAAACCAAAGAGAAGAACAGGAAAAGCAAGAGAGACCCACTGCACAGACTGTTAGAAATCCCATGAGCTTTACAATTTTTCTTTAATTAACACAACATACAGGCATTGATTACTGTACATGAAACACTGTGCTCTCTGTTGCATTTTAAAACCAATACTTAGAAAGTCTAAGTTGAAAGAGATTGTAGTATAACTCCCTCTATATGCTTATAAAATGTGTAATATAAAGTCAAAGCATACAAATAGTATCTTGTTACAGAGCAGACTGATAGATTTCCTTTAATCAAGTAATATTTTAAGACTAGGAAATATCTAATGCATATTTAATTTAATTTAATTTAATTTAATTTAATTTAATTTAATTTAATTTTTTAATTTATTAGACATTAATTTATTAATGTCTAATAAATATTTAATGCATTTACATGAGCATGACTTTTACATGCTTAAATACAGCAAACAGCTAAAACCACGGGTTTTTTCCTAGTATAGCACTCAGAAATTACAAAAATTAAAACAGTCAATTTATCTGCCTTGTGGGAGGGAGAAAACTGCAAGCCTTAGCAACGCAGTGTAAGCAGAAAAGCTTGGCTGGTTGCCAAGGTCATGGGTTGTGCTATGTGAAAACTAGAGTAAGAAGAAACACAGCATTTTAGAAGACTGGCTGTGGCAGGCAAAGAGAAAGAAAACATTTTTGTTGTAACATTGTGGAACTAAGTTCAAGGCAGCATATATTTCATTCAGATATAATTTTGTGATATTTTAATGAGCACATTAAGTGAAGTCTTCTTGGATTCCCTAACCCTCTTTATTTAGCTTAAGTTTTTTATTACTTTCTGGCCTTCATAAAAGATACAGGCATTATAATTTTTCTTTTTCACGTTTTAATTTTTTTTGCACAAACTTTGTGTTAGAGCCAAATAATGAAGTTCTTAGTCAGAATTGTGTTTGGACAGTGACTGAGTGAATAGTCTCTATGGAAAGTTTTCTTGACAAGGATTCTCCTAGATTTCTGTGTTCAGAGCAATGAGTTTGTCCCAAAAGTAAAAGAAACAGCTTTCACAAGGCAGGACCTGCCAATGTTTAACCTGACTCCTCTCAGTGTTTTTTTCTGCTTTCCAGTTATAGCAGTTGACATATTGAAGATACCTTGTTAGTAATTCTTTCATTGGCAATTGTTTTCTAGACCACAGTGGAGAGCAGTGCCTTTGCTGGAGCTAACACTCAGCTGTCTTAGCTTAGGTCCTGGGGAACCTTGTACAAATGGCCTTACTCTGACCACTCACACTCCATCACTGACCCTCAAAGAGAAACCTGGGCAAAGTTTATAATCACCACTTTTCCTAATCTGTACAAGTCCATATGCAATTTGCATTCAGCAGCCAACATTGAAGATAAGCAAAGATTAATGATGGTATTTTAAAACTAGACCTTTAAACCCCCAAAAGAGTCAGAATAATTAATATCTTAATCAGAAAGATGCTGCTCTTTGGAATGGCTGAAAAACTGAGCTTTCTAGAAAAAGCTTCTTGGAGATAATGAGAACTTTCATTAGTTCCAGCACTCAGAAATGATCACCACTCCAAAAGACAGAGGTTGGAAAACAAATCTCAAAAGAATCAGAACCTGTTTAAACATTTCAAATATTACTTGTACTAATTTGGTTTTTTTAAATTTAAGGAACTAAAATCATTTTAAGGAAAACTGATCCAGCACAGCAGCAGCAAAAGTCATCAGCAGCGTTTGTGTGCAGTAGCTGTTCTGTACCCTCCATGAAGAGTTAACCTGAGTCCTTCCACAGAGTGTTTCACATAATCAATTGCATATCTTGCACGTGGCTAACTTATAACATACACAGGGGTTATAAAATGAAATAGATAGAAAAGCTTTCAACCAAGTTGAGGGATTTGGAGACCTGACTACAGCTTGGGTGTTTCAATATAGTTCAGATCCCTGGTATGTTTAACATTACTGTACAATTAGCTTTTCAATGCATTCCCAGCATTTCTTTTGTGTTCCCTGATGAATAAAAAATTAATCCCAGAATTCTGTAGGACAGAATCATATTTTGGCTTGTACAGTTTGTTGCAGCACAAAGAATCACTGCAAATCCCAAGGCCCCAGCACTACTAATATACTGATAACCTGAACAGGGCCTCATTGTGTGACCACAAGCTACAGAAGTTAGAATTCATAAAGTCACTGCAATAATTCAACTACTGTGGCAGTTTGGGTGTTATTTCACAGTGCAGTTGTTTTTCATTCAAGAGGACAGATAAATTTAAGAAATGCAACTTCAGAATAAGTAACTTTAAGAAAGTCTATGAGGAATGCTGAGCCTGGCAACTAAGTCGACTGAATTTAAACAGTAGATATTCTGTAACCACACTGAGCTTGAGGCTTGAAATATTATTACTTTTTAAATAATCAAGATGTGAATACATAGCTGATCAATTATATGACAACACAGGCCATACACTGCTTTATCATACATGAGAACAAGAATGCCATCATTCCTAAACTGGAATAATGTGCCAGGGAGATGAGCCCCTACATTGCCTGTGTCCACTTTTAGACATGTTTTTACTCACATCTCTCAATTCTAAAAATAATGATTTATTGATTTTTCTTTCTTCAGTTTTCACATATAGTCATTTCCTATAATTTCAGAATTCTGATTTTGTAGATTCAAAATCCCCATTCCCCTGTGCCACTGAGGGGAGGAGGTGGAGAATTCAAGGGTGAAGCTGAGCCCAGGAAGAAGGAAGGGATGGGGTGAAGATGTTTTAAGATTGGTTTTATTTCTCATTACCCTACTCTGATTTGACTGGCAATAAATTAATCTTTTCCTCCAGGTCAAGTCTGGTTTGCCTGTGACAGTAACAGGTGACTGATCTCTCCCTGTCCTTATCTTGACCCACAAACTCTTTGCTGTATTTTCTTTGTACTGTGCACTGAAGTGGTAGAGCAGCTTTGGTGGATACCTGGAGCCCAGGGTCAATCCACCACATGAGTTAAGATGTGTTAAAATCTGTAACTTTGCTAATGCTGAAACGTTTGAAAGTGTCTGGAAAAGCAATTAAATAAGTGTGGATTTCTACAATACCTTTACTAGTGCTTGACAAGTTTTGTGAGCATAATCCAGCCATTCTTCAGCAACAGAAGCAGTAGACATGTGCAAACACACTCACAGCCTGTGATTTGGCTGACAGATTGGAAAACCCAGCCTGCTAAATGTTAAACCAGAAGATGCAGGCAGCTGTCCCACCTGCCCAGCTAAACCACCAACAGGATAACGTGGTATTGCTCCAGCACTTTTCAGTGCTCCTACCAGCAATATTATCAGATTTTTATACTCCAACAGGCCCAAGAAAAGCTTTTGCTTTAAGCAGAAGGCCTAAAGCTTCCCATTGTGTCAGAAACTTTACGATCAACAGCAATTCCAACTTCTTTGTATAATTTTATAGGTCTTTTAATTTTGCAATGTTTGTAAGCTTTGTCTTCCCTGTTCTCTCTCACCCTTGACTTCATCGCTGTATCACAAAACAGGGATCAAATGTGCAGCTTTGGGATCTCCTTCCATTTTTCTTTGTTTCTACTGATACACAACGCACCTTGAGTGGAAAACAAATCTTTACAGAAAATACATTCTTCCTCTATACCATACATTACAATGTTTTCTGGATAATTGTAAAAAACGGGCAATTTTATTTATATCTTACAATTGGACAGTAATAAAGTATTACCTCAATGTTCACAAAATCAAATAATATCCAAGTTTCAAGAGAATTGTGACAATGGAATTGTCTTTGGTTATCATATTCTTCTTCACAGCCACATTCCAGCACTATAATACGCCATGGCTATTACGTGACACTACATCTACAGTTAATTTTTCTTGCTTGAACTGCAGTAACAATGAATGGATTTTTGAAAACATGATACAAGACCAAAAAACTATATGTGCAAAATAGTTTTCAAAATATTAAGATCTCTATACTTACATTCTAAGAATTTCTTTTTTAAACGGAAAGATATGTAACAAGACTTAGAAGTAAAATTAACTTTAGTACAATGGTTACAGAAATCTGATGTGACTTAGTGCCTTGTGCAGTCTGCCATATTCAGCACAAGAATATGCTCCAATGGTGAAATCATCTTAACACTAGCTTCTGTAATCTTCTGGCAATCAGCCACATGAATGTGCCTGATGTATGGGTAGCACTTTCTCATCAACCTGAAACTTTTAAATCAGTGTTTTGGTGATTCCCTGTTGAAATATTTAAGATGCAAGTTACATATCCGACATGCATTAAGAGCATGATCCAAATACCTACTGAAATCAGTTGTAAGATTTATTTCAAATTATCTGAATTAATCATAAAAATACACAATTCTAATAATTTTTGATCATTATACTTACCTTCCATGCTGACCTTCAAAAGTTTACATTCTGCAAGGACTTTAAAAGTTGTTTCAGAAAGTTTTAGAGTCAAGAAAGACATTACTTGTTGTCATTTTTCAAACAGAGCCTTTGAAGAAAAAAGGTGAAATAAAACATTCATATGCTCCTTCTGCCACATAAAAAAAAATCAGTAAATATTACCCATATAATACCAAAAAGTAACAATTTCAAACAAACAGTTAAAACTCATTTAACAGTAGCTTCCAGAGAGCAAGTGGCACATAAACCACTGAAATTCTCCATATAGTTGTTGTGTTTGGGAACACAAGGAAAAGAAGCGGGTACCTGGAGACATGAAATATGGCAGACACCTGAGACAGTGAAATATTTAACAATCACTTTTGCAGAAGCCTGGAAGTTCTTTTTTGATGGACAAAATCAGTAGCAGAATGCTGTTCCCATATATTGTAGTTGCTTTACCACTGAAAGAAGTGAAACGCTCTCATTTATAAACTGGAAGACCATAATTCAAACATACTGATGATAAAAGAAGACAAGAAAACTGAAGTTTTCTGACAGTGACTGCAGGTGAGCAAGATTTATAAGCATAATTAGACAAAAGTTGTAAAAAATTTCTTTTGGTTAGAGCTCCTTCTGAATTTATTCTTACTTCTTTGAAGTCATTAATTGAGGATTACTCAGTTCCAACATCATAAGGTTTCTCAAAAAGTACAGTTTATTTTCAGTTTCTAACTTAAATACATCTGTCTGTAAGAGTTAACATTTTGCTGATTAGCAAATCTTGAATCCAATTGCTGCCATTGGCAGTATTTCTGAAGACATCAGCTCAAATTTACACAAGAAATTAGGTGTTTGTATCTTAGCAAGCCTAACAAAAACAATACAGGGAAAGCTTGAGATCTTTTCAATGCTTCAGCATCTTACCATAGGCACCTGGATGCTCACTAAAACAAGAAATGCATTTATCTCACTAAAAGAAAAACATATCCATGAGCTATACATATTATTCTGAAATATGAACAACATAATCCAAAGGATCTGTTAAAAAAAATGTGTCCTCTAACCAAGCAAGCATCAGGTTCAACATTTTCTGCAGCTGACACCATTTATGGAAGTGGCAGTGAATGTTACTGTCTCATTATTCTACCTTTTTTTTCCCAATGTCATGATTTATCCACCTACGGTAGGTGTTGAAATTCGGTTTGAAGCAAATTCTGAATGTAATAAAATATCTTCAGTGTTGCTTTCCAGATCCGCAGTAAAATCTGTGTTAGATTCAGAGGGGGCACAAGGAAAGGTCCTCTGCAGCCACAGTAATATTGAGCTCTTCTACAGAATCCTTCATGCAGGACCACAACAACAACTCTGTGTACTCTAACAGTGTAATATGCAACGAAATTACAAATGGACTGATGGATCTGTCAACTCAGTTTATTCCTTTTATCATTTGATGGAGACAATTCTTTAACGTTTAATTTTTTAAATTCAGTAGATGCCAGCTCACTCTTGGGCTTACAAAGTGTTTCTTTTGACATATAAATGCTGTGTAAATGACAGTTTCTTTTTAGCTTCTACAGAAAACATTGGTGTGAACAATTCCTCCCTATGAAGCAGTCCTCCTGATATTTGCATGTAGAGATCTCACTGTTTTTCAGGGGGTTGAAGCTGTGTAATATAGCAGTTGATGGTTGAACTTGAGGATCTTAGAGGTCTTTTCCAACCTTAATGATGATATGATTCTATAACCCTGTGCAGCTCAGACTACAGCCCCAGGAATTCATTTGCAAAACATCCATAGAAAAAAGCAGTCTGACATATCCTCCTGGGTACCAAATAAGGCCTGTGGAAAGAAGAATCCAAAGAAGGAATCTTGTAATATAAATATCCTGGGAGGGATTTTTGCTGTGCCCCACCTCTCCAGCTGCTGCAGAAGCCCGATGTGCTTAGCTACCTTGCCTAAGGGCAGCAGCAGTGTAAGGCACAGGCTTTGCTTAGGGTATAAATGTTGTCTGACAGCGGGCACCACTAGCAGACAGGAGATGGTCACAGAAAAGCAAGCCAGATCACCCAGCAGCTGATCAGCAGCTGATCACCCACCACACCTCGGCATGGTAACAATGCACCAGGAGATCTCCCAGCTCTTGCACGTCTCATCTCCACCATTTGTAGCACATGAATGGTCCCCACTACTGCTTACCAGGAGAAACTAGAATCAAGTCTGCTTTAATTCTATCTTACACTGAGTGAGGAGATTCACACCTTGGGTTTCTGGCTCTTCTTTCTGAAAATTTAATGTCTAGGTTCCTTTCTCAGGTGACAAGTTTTTTAACGGAGTATCTAACTTTAAGTTAAAATCAAGGCAGACTGTCTTTTCTTTCCTGGCATAATGTCTCATCTTTTAACTTATGCCCAGGTTGGCTTGCTCTTTATTTTCAGGCTGAAGTGGTCTTTTAAACAGATTCTTTCTCAATTGTTACAAATGCTTTGATGTTAAATGTCTTTTCTTAGAGGACTGTGACACTCTTTGCACATTTTCCCTTTTGCAGAGGGATGCCAGCCACAGAGGGAAACTGGCTTGATGTCTGTCAATTGTATTCTTAGACTTAAAGTGTTTGTGCAGATCTCGCAGACAGACATACAGACAATATGATGTGGCTCATAACACACACTGGCACTTTTAGCACTGTGGATGCAAATAATCTGGTGTATTTTGAGTTCAGGACAAGTGTAGCATATTTGTCTTTCTACAGTGGATCTGTAACAGCCTGCAAAATGGCAGAGTAAAAACCCTACCATCAGAATAAATGGAGGAAATATTTTACTGCTAATGCATGGTGATATAAATCCCGTCAAGTCCCATCCCTCTGACAGATGGCTGTGTTCAAGGTGGGGTCTGATATGGTGCAGCTGTGTTACCCTGGATCAGACTTCTCCAGGAACAGCTGTACTCTAAGGAGCAGACGAAGAAGGAAAAAGAGCAGAATCTTGTGAGGCTGCAGGGGAGGTGGCAGAGAGGGCTTATAAAGAAAGAACCATCTCATAACCACAAGCTGGTCAGAGCATGTAGAGCCTGTTGGTGCACTCCAGGCTCTCACACCACAGGCAGCTGAGACATGTCTGTTGGACAAAAGGACACTGTGACTTTGGGAATGTGGTTGATGTGGGCAACACGTCAGTGAGGATCTGCAGATAGTACTGCAGACCTCACCCTCAGCATGGATAGGTTGGATTTGCCCACCCCAAATGGTTGCAAAACAACCAGGTGCAGCGTATGGCAAAGGCAATCAATCCTCTTTTCTGCTGGGAGTGATCATCAGGAGATAAATGTCAGTAGGGGAAGATGTATGCTAGTTCTCGAGACAGAATATGAAATTCATTTTCAGATTCTAGTTTTGTGCTTACTGTTGGTGTATGCCATGTGACATAATCCTGTCTCATTTCCTCACCCCAAAACCTTCAGTATGTATGAAAGGGAGTAACTCAATGGTGAATATCATGCAAGCAGATGCCCGAGGGATGTATTGGGAAATCTGTACTTTCTGCTGGTCAAGAAGCACCAATTGCTGAAACATGACATGACTAAGTCATTCAAGCAAGAGTTTATCTAACTCTGCAACAGACCCCTTGCTTGTTGGCTCTCAAGCAGCACAATAACAGAAAAATACGAATCCTGGGATCTCTGTATAGCAAAGAGGAAAAAAGATCCCAGGACAGGTCTGAATCACTTCTGGAGACTTCTCCCACTCTCTAATTGCTATATAGATATATTAAGTTAATTTTCTAGGCACTACCTTATCTTAGATGCCTAAAATAAAGTGAAATTCCCATTCTCAAGCAATCAGATCAAACTCAGGAATCCTGACAGAAATAGCAGGCCTTTTTCTGGAATTCGGTAAGGATTGAATAATGCTAAATGCAGTTTAAAGGACTTTTAATCTCTATCTGGAAAACCACTGTTTGCTTAACATAGACATTTGATACCACAAATAGCAGAAATCTAGTGGTTTTGTCCATGCAAGCCAAACTAAATTATATGGAAGCAGTTAATAATAATATCCCTTCACAGATTGTTTCTAATTTCTTTTTCACTGGAACTGGTTTTTAACTTGAAACTGGATAATGGATCTCAGGCATTAGGTTGAGAAAGTTCCAAAGTGAAATATGCATTCAGATAAGACTAAATAAAATTAATCAACATTTAGATTTTACTGCAATCGTATGTATTTCTCTTCCTTTATTTCTAGAACAATAAATCTTTAACTTCTTTTCTAAGGCCCCTATGAACTCTGTATGAAACTTCAGACACTCTCAAAGATAAGGTATAGAAATATGAAATTTTGTGCACATTTTAGTAAAATAATTGCTTTCTCAACTCACTTGGAATTTCAATGTTTAATAGATTCCTCAAGAGTGAACAGCTTGGCCTGAGAATCAATGTTAGGATACATATGGAGTTTAATACTGTATTCTTTGCCTCAGATTAGTAAAATACCACTTAAACCTCATATTTCAAACCAATTGTGAGGGAGACTATTTTGAAGGTTATTGAATCTTAGATCCTACAAAATTCTGCAAAATAGACTTTTCCTGCATGACTCAGTAAAATCATTCTATAAATGTCTTATTTTTCTTGCATATACAGATCAGAAGTGAATGCAAAAATGAATTATAAATGTAAATAAAATTAGGTAAACAAGTAAAATATAATTCCTTGTCTGTAGGAGTTTTCAATCTAATATGTAAATGACTGTCTTGGTTTTGTTTTTTTTTTATTGTTGATTGCATAATAGTATACTATGATCTGAAATGAAAGAACAGCAAAACAAACATGGAGCAAAACAGAGCTTAAGATCTGTCCCCATAGATTTAGAAAATAATTGCAGTGAAATGATGAAATGCTTACAAGAATATCAAAGTTCATTTAATTCAATCTTTCTGTAGTTTCTTATTCTGAACAATAGGAATAAACAGGCTTTTTGTGCAGGTTTGGCTTTTTTTGCTACACATACACTACTTTACAGTCCTGTCTTTCTCCCAGAACTGATTGGATTTAGGAAATCCAGCCTGCCAGGCAGAATGCTGTCTACAGCATGAAGGGATTTTGAAGAAACACTCTTGTGATTCCAGTATTGGCAATACACTGAGGATAGAAATTGAAAAACCAACATTCAGAATTGAGGAAGTACACTCCGGAGCACATGGGACTATCTTTTTTGTATCCTGTGTTTGTCAAGAATCCTAAAATGAATTGTGACATCCTTTCAGATGTTTGGCACAATACATTAATGGCTTGACGCCACATGTTATTTTTTTTCAGTTTTCCACTGTCCAAAAAAAGAAAAAGGACTTATATTAACATATTCCTGAATTAGCATTTTTCTAAAATAAATAACGGAGCCTTTGTAACTTATAGTATTCTACAGTTACACAACTTTGTACTCAGGAAATGTAAACAATCATTCTCTTCTTCAATAAATAAAGAACATAGCTCAGATTTGCTCCCCAAGTGATGGCCCCCCTTTTTGTTACTTTATACGTCTGAAGAAGCTGGGATTCACCAAAATGAGAATTCTCCCAATGAAGCCAAAGCAGGGGGAACACAGATGGTGAAAACTGGTGAAGTCTACACATAGGCTTCTCCAACACTACTGCAAAGCAGATGTCAAGAAACAAAAGGGACAAATTTATTTTTCCCAGTGGCTTGTGTTCTCTTATCCAGCTGTTGTAACCTACAGCCAGTGACAGACTGCTGTAACACATTTTGGGCATGACATGCAATTGCCTTCTACCGTCAGATCTTTACAGTTTTGTGTCTAATAACAGAACATTTTCCACCATTTTCCACTCTTCAGCTTCAGAAGCAGCACAGAGATCTTATGCTTTCTAGGTAGGGCTCTGAGAATGTTAGTGGGGACCTTTTGAACAAGACACCAGAGAATCTCTGTATTTTTAAGAAAATATATTGAAGCTCATTAATAAAAATATTTTCTGCCTTTGCCATATGGATAAAATCTTAATTACCATGACCTCATGCAAAAACCCCCATGCCTACAATCTATCCAGTATTACTACCATGTTTGAACATAATAGTGAAAGAAAAGAGTGTCTTGTTTTGTTACAATGGACTAGAAAACGTCTGCTTAATTCTCACTTTTCTGCCTGTGTTTCAATGAGCTAACTAAATGCCTTGGTCCTTAAGTTGTTGGTACTCACACAATCCTTAACATAATCCTACATTTTACAGATGGGCTTTCTAAATAAACATTCAAAACCTACAGAAGTATTGGCAATAGAACAACTCATATAAAAAGAAATGTAATGTTTAAATGAAGGGAAAAAACCAAGAAACATGAAAAAAACATGAAAAATACACATTCTATAGAATATTTTAAGCATAATTCCAATGTTAATGGTATAACTCCTTTACAGTTTTCCAACTAGTTCTGAAATGTCAGCCTTACAAAATTTCCCTTTGGTTTACTTCATCCAGTGAGGGGGAAAAAATCTTTTTAAAATCCTTTATCCAGCTGTGATGCAATTTGATGGTTTTTTTGGTTTTAACTGTTCGCTTAAGTACTTGGTCATAATCACTAAGCACTGTTCCAGAATCCAAAAATGGAGAAAGCTGTGGAATTCCTTTCAGGACTCTCAAATACACTGGCAAGCAAACTCAGTGTCCTCTGGTAGGGGAGGATTGTGGTTTTCCCTGTTTGATGATGACCACTTCTCCCTGAGTACTATTAGATCATGCTTTCTAGAGGCAGATCCCCACGGCTCACGATGACACTTCTAAACCAGCAGGAATGATGCTTTCGGAAAACAGAACCAATTACTGGCATTTTGGAAAAGTTACTCAGAGGTAGGTAGTTCTTAACTTTCCTCTAACCTCAGCCCTCATTTCAGATTTCACACTGTCACTGCACAACAATCTCAGCACGATTCTCATGAACAAGAAACAGATGCTCAGTAAAGAGCAATCAGAACAAGACTGTTGCCCCATCTGCCTCATCCTTTGTTCTGAAAGGGTTTTGTTAGATGGAAAGTTAAACTCATATTCCTCAGACTCCCTCCCTATCATTTCACATGTATTTTGTTACATGGAGAATCTTCTCAGTGTATAAGGGAATTTATGTGTGAGTCTTTACTTTAACATTAGGACAATTTCTTACAATTTGGCATTTCATATTGCTTTTGGAATATGTTTCAAGATACAGTATATATTTGAAAGTTTCTAAAATAATACTGCATTCTAAAACCTTGGTTTTCTTCACAAGTTTAGTAGGATACAAAAATAA
Organism: Phainopepla nitens; assembly: GCA_013400175.1. Classification (NCBI taxonomy): domain Eukaryota; kingdom Metazoa; phylum Chordata; class Aves; order Passeriformes; family Bombycillidae; genus Phainopepla; species Phainopepla nitens. The sequence continues at coordinate 80,732 of VXBQ01008649.1, read as the reverse complement.
TCCAAAACATGAGTCTTTATAGATTGCAGTTATAAATACCTCTTCAGTTTCTATATTAAACCAATGTAAAACTGACAAAAGTTCACTTTTTAATTAACTTTCTTCCCAGGAAATCAACTTTAAATTTGTAAATTTTTTTCCAGTACAGAGTGGCTTTTAATTTTTTGATATATTAGTAAAAACTGCATTTTTAAAGCTCCAGATATAAACTCCCAACTAATCATGACTTACAATTAGTCTATTTATGGCTACAAAAAGCAAGCCTTGTTTTCATTATGCAGTAAGTACTAGCTGTTTATAGATCTGACAGTTTGCTGGAAGTGATCCAAACCTATAGTGCTATTATTCCTTAGTAAAACTTAAACAGCTGTAGTCATGTAATTCAAAACCCTGGAAGGCTGCTGCAGTGCTTGCTCAGCCTCAGTATACCATGAATGCAGGATGCTTCCAGTCATATAAAGGATCCTCTGCTTCACATTATGAAAGAAAGACGTGAGCTACAAACCTGAATGCAACCTGGAATTTCCAAACAGATGATCTTGTGACAGCCTTTTCAAAAGTCCAGGTACGGTAAACCTTTGTCTGTGAATTTTCTGCAGTGAGCTAAACTCATTTACTGTAAACTGGGGAAGCTTTGCAAAAAAACTCACAAAAAACAACAGGGCAATTTGTTACAAAAGCAGGATACAGAATCAAAAGAATATAAAATGCCATAGAGTTTTCTGAAAATTACTGCAAAGAAAAGATGTTCAATATGAAATAGAATTATCTTCTTGCTGAAGTTTGAAAGTCCATTTCTTCTGCTGCAGCTTTTCCTCTGCTCTTGTATTGCAAATCAGCGGGGAATAGCACTATCATGCAAGATATTTCACCATATGAAACCAGTAACACTGTAAAGTTATATTAAGTAACTGCAAAAGCATACTTTTTAAACGAATTGGAAGTTCTTTGTGCATACTTTGCAAGCATGAGTTTTCAGTGTAAGTTTGTTGGACTGCTTTTGCCATTGATTTAACAAGCAGTGCCTGCTGGAAATGAAAACCAGATCTCTATCAAAAGACATTAAAAGCAGAAATGTGCAGTTTAAACTACTCAAGTAATATAATTATTTAGAAGCATACTATTAAAATAATCTGAAAAATTGAAAGAGTTACAAAAGTGAGTCATGTAATTTTAAGTTTTGATCAGGTCTTTTGGAAAACATTTCCTTATATTAAACATTAGTTAAGAGAAAGCAAATTGTGTAAGTGGAAAATGTTAATCAACAGCATTCTGTAAAATCAAGAGTCTACTCTGAAATTACTTAAATTTCCATCTACAGGTTTATATCATACTGAAAACTATTCTTTTGACTGAACTGCATTTCTAACTGGAAAAAATAACAATTACCACAAACCCCACAAATGAAAGCATACAGAAAATCAAAACCTAGAATTAGGACCTTCTGCTCTGGTAGACATTTAGTCGTAGTCATGCAGTTCTGCAAGTCAGCAAAATTAGGCATTTTGAAGAAGATGGGAACTCCCACTGAGGAGCTGGCTGCTTAAGGAGTGGCACACTGACTTTTGGAACTGACTTAATGCTTTCAATATTGAGTGGAGAAACATGCTGAACACAAATGCAAAGAGCTAAGAAGTGTAAAAACAATGCAGTTGTAAAAAAACCCCACAAAAATATTAAGAAATTAAATATAATATTAAATTTCATGAAAAAAACCAACAATGTGCATTAAAACCAGATATTAGAATATAAAGGCATGTGTTGTGGTGCCTTTTTTTTGAAATGGAAATGTTTAATTCATATTAAGTATAAAAGTAAAAGTGTCTTTCTTCATAGAAGCCTGAGCTATTTAGCATTTTAGTGTGATATTCCACAGAAATGAGTGAGGAAAAATAAAAGTTTCAGAAGTATACTTCCAAACATATCTGATAAAAAAGATAATAAATTAAGGGGCTGGCATAAATACTCTGATAGCTCTGAGTCTTATTAATGTATATGTTGCTGCAAGGCTGCACAATTTAAGATACAGGTAAGCCTTTCTTACTGCATTTTGAAGACTGGGATCAAAACCTCACAATAATTTTGAAGAGATGCTGATTTCCTTTATTGGTCATATGACCAATTTTTAATGATCTGGGAATTTTAACACATGCCTTCTTTTTTCCATTTTTAAAGTGGCATCTTCCTTAAATCTCAAGAAGCACACAGACTACCAAAAATACTTGTTTTGTGTTACAGCTAAATTCTGCAAGAATTCTGTCATACTGGTTTTTCAATTAATTTTGACATTTTCAATCTCACAATCATTGTCTTAAAGCAATCTGACAAACTCACCTTCTGGCATTTATTCCTGATGGACAGTGTTCATGTCTACCATATGTGACAGAAGTTTTCAGAGGGAAATTTTAACTGATTATCTCTGTTGTGCAATATGGAGGCTAAAATGCTTGTATAGAATAGTATGAGAGAATAAAAAATGACCCCTACATTTCACTGGTTCCTTGTTCCAATAAAGGATGTCTGATATCACAGCAAAATTCACATGCAGCATTATGAAATGCAATACTGCCACCTCTAAGCACTTTGTGCTAGTTACCATAGTACACAGGACTTGTGCTGAGCTATTGCTTTTGGTATTGCCATGTGAAATGTTCATGAAATGTGTCTGCTATCAAATTCTTCACAGGACAGCAGCTTTTTGTACATTCCCATCATCTCAGAAACAATGAGTTTTGCTTTTTGTCTAACAATTGTCAATACAAAGAGTGTAATCTTATGGTTTTAAATCAGAAGCATCATGTATGACTGGGAAAATTTCATATTAACAAGGTATAAGATAATTGTAAAAGGTCTTTTGTCAGTGGTGAATATTTCTTTGCTATTTACACATCAAAAAATGATATTCCAAACCTCAGCATAAATATATGGAAATCTAAAAAGATAAAGTATCAGGCAACGTGGAAAAAATGCAGATTCTAATGGAAGTAATACTGATGAGATGAGTGGTACCACTGGAGAAATAATGCAAAACTTTGCCAAAACAAATGTTAGTTATCTGAGGATATGACGTTTCAGACTAAAAAAAACAAAAGTCAAAATGTATTATGCAAATGCCAAAGAAAAACATGTTTCTGAACCTCACGGGAATGTTGTTGAAAGAGGTACATTTGTTTTCCTCATAGGAAAGAGGAGCGATGTACAGCTGTTCTTCAAATCCATGTACATCTTTGGGATCGCTGCTGTTGAGAACAGCTCACCTCAGTTCTTCCACAGCAGCTTTTAATCCAGCACTTCTGCCTGCCAGGCAGACCCTGAGTCTCTAGGGATACCTCTGAAACAGGAATGGCAGACTTTTGTAAGACTCTAAGCTCTCTGCCTTCAGTTCGCTGATCTTCCAAATATCAGTTTGGGATAACTCTTGCTTTGGCCGTTGTCACACAAGGCCTTGGCTCACACAATGCACCTATCCACAATCCTCTCTTTCAAAAATAATTTTTAAAGAATATAGCTAACTTCCAAACGTCTTGCTTCATCATGAGGAACTGGACATGCACAAGAAATTTTTGGATAATATTTTCTTTTAAAAGTTTCTGTGAAACTCTGTGCAATACATAAGAGAATCTAATATATGTTTTTAGATATACTAAAAAGATAAAAGAACTGCTATCTAAATGACATGTATAGGGCACTTATTTCGTTTTGTATAGCAGACAGAATCCTACAAATCCTACAAAAAGAGTATTTCTATTACATATGCCTCTAAATTTCTTGCAAGGTTAAAACAAATCCACTTTCACATTTCTCTTTAATTTTACCTTGTCAATAGTCATAGAGTTCCATTAGTACTATCTCTATACAACAGATTTAAATAGATTTAAACAGGCTAAATAATAAAAAATACCCAGCGATATAATATAATTATATTTGTATGTAACAAGGGAAAAAATCTGAGTAAGTACCTTTACATCATCGCAATATTTTCTGTATATCTCAGCCATTTTCTCTGGAAGCCTCAAAGTAGAATACTGAGAGATGTGATGCTACTGTTACTAACTTGAAGTGTGGTCATTTTGTAATTTTAAAGGATACTGTACACTATACAGTCCTACAGAGCACAAGGGACTAACCCCACAATGGAAGGTTAGCACACATTAACATATTTTGCTAAACCAAGATTACTCTTAGCCAATCCTGGTATCTAAAACCATTAGTGAATTTTCTCCATGAACTCTGGTATATTTCTTTAACCAGTAATATAATTTAATATAATTCAATTTACACAATGCTTCCTGTTTAGTTCTACCTTCTAGGTGGAACATTAAATTTGAGTAACTATAAGGCTTCCATATTTTATTGACCTGCAGAACAGGTACTACTCATATTATTACATTCTTATATAATGGGAACAAATCTCCTATTATGATACATGTTTCACAATAAATGTCAATATAATGCAAAGGCAAAACGTCAGTATTTGTACATGAAAATGTAGTAGTTGAGCCTGTGTTCTTTTCCATGTTGTGATCACCTTTTCCCTATTTCCGTTATCAGGCAAAAGGACCATCCAGATAAGTGGAAATTCAATACCAACCAGTCCTAAAGAGGAAAGTTTGAGCTTTTGAAATATATTCCTGCAACAAAGGATTTGAGAGAGGAGATATATCAGCAAAAATAGGTATGTAGATGGAAGATAACCATAACCTGGAAGGGAGAGAAGGCACAGGGAAGGGTGAGAAAGCTGGGGGGGAAAAATGATGAGAAAAATCTCTGAAACCTTCCATGCAAAAGCAGCACAAAGGGGTCTATCTCAAGTGTCTGAACACAAACACTTGTAGCTTGGGAATCAACCAGCAGAGACCAAAGTCCATGCACAGGTACAGAGCTGTGATTTCACTGGGACTCCAGAGATGCAGAGATAGCATGTGCAACTGAAGGAATGCAATGAAAGGTTCCACAATATTTAGGAATGACAGCCCAGAAAGGTGAGGATGGGCTGCCCTCTATGGAAAATCATGCCTGAACGCATGGAGCTTTGCACTGAAATGGGTGACAAGTCAATCAAGAGTGTGTTTGTAATGATTAGAAGCCAGACCTATGAGCATTACATTGTGGTAGGGATCTGCTGCAGACTACTTGATCTGCTTGATCAAGAAGAGATGGTGGATGAAACCTTTGGGCAGCTGAAGGAAGCTTTACTCTTGCCTATCCTGGTTTAGCCACTCCTATGTGCTACCAGAAAATATGGCTGGGCATGAACAATCCAGGAGACTTCTGGAGTATGTTGAAGACAATTTCTTGATCCAGCTGACTGATAAGCGGTCTAGGGAATGTGTTCTTCAATAGGTGAAGGAATGTGAACTTGAGTGAATATCAACTTGAATGAACTTGAATGGTTTTGGTTACTGCAGCCATGAAAATGAGAAAATAAGAAGTTCAAAATCCAGACAGAAGAAAATTGGACAAACTGTAGAAGAAAAAATCCTGAACTTGCTAGCAAATTTTGGCTAGTTTACGGATCTGTTTAACAGCATCTCATGGTAGACAGCCCTGGAGGGTGAAGGGGCCCAGGAGAACTGGTTAATCTTCCAGGACAAGCTACTCCATTAATTTGTAGCCTTGGTTTTTACAGCTAAGGCTTGTCTGAAGGCTTCCCAGGTGCCTGGCTGGAGCCTGTGAGCAGAGTCTGTGAGACTGAAGCGATACCCATCGTAGAAGAAGTTAATGTCAGGGAGCACCTGAGGAAATGGGATGAGACAGGGTGCATCCAAGAGGAAGAAAGCTGTCTCCTGTCATTGAGAGGCCTCGCTCATTTTTGAAAGGTCATGACGGTCAGAGGAGAGTCCTAATGACTGGAAGATAGGAAATGTCACATCAATTCTCAGGAAATGGAAGGAGGTCCAAGAAACTACAGACCAGTCAGCTCCGCTTGAGTCCCTGGGAAGGTTCTGTAGCAAATCCTCTGTGAAGCCTGTGAAGTCACTAACTTGACTATCCTAAACCATTTTAGTTTGAAGTTCTTAAGCTGTATTTCACCTATGGTAATTTTCAAAAGCTTGTGTGTAAATATTGGTGTTTCTGGGCTAGAACACAAGACGTACACATCACTAAAAAGTGACTACAATTGATACAAAATTATTTTTATATACTTAACACTAGAAATAGCCTATAAATGGATGAATATATTAAGAAACATAATTTCTGAATAGAATATTAGTGTTATTCTTAGATTGATTTAGTATAAGAAAAATTTGCATATAACATTGCCTTTTCTAAGAAATTATTAATTAAAGCAAAGACAAACATTATTTTTCCATCAAGGAAGTGCAATGAGAAAACGTTAAAGAAAATTAATGGAAGCAAGATAAAATTAAAAATTTTGAACTAAGAAAAAAATGGACAAATACACAATGCTGATGGCATTCTTAGACATCTTTCAAATTAAAACTCTTAAAAATATCAAGAAATTTAGTGATACATTTTTACAACCCAAGTGGCTACTGAAGGAATAAAGAAAGTTGTAAACAATACAGGATTAAAATGTATTGTTGCTGACAACTCCAAGCTTATAGTAACAACAAAACCATCCTCCCAGACTGGTGAAGTCTTGAAGCCTATTTATCAAAATTAATTGAGATTGAATATATAATTTTGCCCTGGTACTGTAGAAAACCAGTGAGAACTTCACTGATTCTCTCTGAATCCTACTAAACTCCATTTTCAAAGTACTTAAGAACACAAGTCTCTACTTTTTATGAGGAAGGTTTGTAACCCAAATAGCCACAGCACTTGAAAAAATCTTTCTTCTTGGTTTAAATAGGAATTTGTAGAAAGAGTTTGTAGTTCTTATATTTAATCCCTGGCATTCACAGATATTTAAGTCTTGCAAATTTTTTAATTCACCTAAAAACCCAAAACCAACCAACAAACTCCAAACCCAAAACATAATAAAAACAAACAAAAAACTCCAAACCATACCCAAAAAAACCCCCAAAAAACCCCCACAAAAAACCATAAAACAAAACCCCAGCCAAGTAAAAAAACTATCATATTAAAGGTGAACAGTTCAAATTCTCAGTGTATGACATAAATGTAAGAATTCCTCATACAGGTTCAATCTGTCTCGGCCAATATGCTGAACCATGGTCACAGCAGATTACTGAGATGAAAGCATAAAACCCCAGAAATTGGGATAAACACTCCTGAGAAAATGACTTGAAGACAAGCCCATCCTAGAGCACAAAGTAAAACTGGAAGTCTGATGGGCACTGCATGGCTTTCCCTGGCCTGGCTCTGCATGTGTTCCAGTTGTTCAGCACTCAGGAAATCAGAAAAGACCAGCTTCAAACTCCTCATTTGAGCTCATCTTCCATGATTAACTTTAATACACAAAGGTCCAGCCCGATGCTTTTTTCCTGAACACATGAGAATCTCCTAACAAAGATGAGGGAGAAATTGGTCTATATAGTTTCCCATGTTTAATCATAATGAAAAACAGTAGACCAGAGTCAGTAAAAACTAATAAACAAACAAAAAGAGATAGGACATTAAATCTTCAAAGTATTTGTGAAGTTCCAAGTAGCGTGATGATCGAGTACTTGACTGCATATTACATACAATCCTCCATGAAAATGCCCATTTCATCTGTTCTAATGTTTAACTTTTCTTCCAACACAGGGATCCCACATACCCCAGCTGTGCCTCCTCAGATCTGTACAACACTGATTCAGACTATCCAAAAATTTCAACTGTTCCATCTGTCACAGCAAAGAACCGGGGCCAGCTGAATGTCAGGATGCAAGTAGTTACTATTATATTACTATTTCTTCTTTGTAATGCATCTGACTGCAGGAGGACAAGGAATAGGAGTTTGAGAAACAATGAAAGGGAAAATGTCTTAAGGAGAGCATCTAGCACTGTTAAGCGTAATGCCCAAGGCCTAACATGTGATATTTACACTTATCTTCATGAGAAATACTTAGATTGTCAGGAAAGAAAATTGATTTTTGTGGCACCTGACTGGCCAGAGGATATAAAACACATGCTGCTAGCAAGAAACAGGATTCGTAAATTAAAGAATAATATGTTTTCCAAGTATAAAGTACTGAAAAGTCTCGATTTACAACAGAATGACATATCAAAAATTGAGAGTGAGGCTTTTTATGGTTTGGATAAACTTACCACACTTTTACTGCAGCATAACCAAATTAAGATTTTATCTGAGGAGATTTTTATTTATACGCCCAGTCTAAACTACCTACGTCTCTATGACAACCCCTGGCATTGCAGCTGTGAACTAGAAACTCTTGTTACAATGCTCCAGGTTCCAACAAACAGGAATTTGGGAAATTATGCCAAATGTGTGCACCCAATAGAACTGAAAAATCAAAAGCTAAAGCAGATAAAATCTGATCAGCTATGTAGTGAAGAGGACAGGCAGGATCCCAGAAACATAAAACGGGAGAAGCCTGAACCTGCCAAACCAGAATTTGATTCCTCCCTGTGCCACATGTATGTGTTTCCTGTGACAACTCTGAACTGCAAAAGAAAAGGTTTGTATCTGTCATTATAACTGAAATAATGTTTTTAATATTCTATTTATTTAATCCTTACTACATTTATTCACACATTAGTTACTGCAAATGAACTTAGTACTAGTACTCACGTTACTTAAAATGAAATTGTTAATTGTTTTTCTCTTGTAACTACCTGCAATGAGTAGGAATTCTTCCTGCATTTTATCTCTGCTCTGCAGCCCAAATTCCACAGATATTCCTCAGTGCTGTAAGGAAAGAACAGAAATGTAGTGCAGTAATGAACAGAAATCAGCAGGAATAAAACTAAGCATATTACTTAGGCTACTAGTCTGATTGTACAACAATAAACATAGTAATCAGTCAAATTACAGCTGGGCTGAAACTGTTGAACTGATACAGAGAAGCATGGAGTGAGTGCCTTTTCTTCCTTCTGTTGTACAAACACAAAGATAGCAATAACTTTGACAGAAGTGAGCTGTAAAGCAGGACTGGAGCAGCCAGCTGTGTTTTCAACGCCCCGAGGAACCTGACTGCAAAGGATAGGCTTTGCATCCTCACATTTGCTGCCCAAGATTTCTTCTACTAAGGGAAGAAATTGAATGGTTTTGTTCGTGAAGAATTACTTCCTCTGTATTCTTCCTCCCAGCACCCAGCAAATAATTCAAAGTTGAAGGGACTTCAAGAAATGTTTTTCAGACACTTGGATCCATTCCATCTCTAAATCTTTCTCAGGCCCCTAAGAGCCACAGTTAAGCCTTAAGGGTAAGCCAGATGGGGTTTATATCAACATGAAAATGCACATTTATTTGTCCTTCATATTTCCCATATTTTATCCCACGACAAAACAAAGCAAACAAAAATAAGAGAATCAGAGGAGAATCATTCTTTAACATAATAATTCTGAAATAAGAAGCATTGCTTGAAGCAGCCAACATTGTGAGACCTTTTTTCCAATTTTACCAGAGCTTAGCCTGCATGTTTGGTTCAGCTGAACTTCTATTTGCTTCAAAAGTAACTTGATTTTATGTAAAAACCTCAGTGTGGCCTTACTCTTGTACCTTAATGCCAGAGAAAAGCTCAGAATTCAGTATCAGGAGATAATATCTAAATATAAAGGATTAATGATTTCATTATTTGATTACATAGTTTATCGACTATGTATGTCATAAAAATGTGTTCTTTGCTTTTTCCACCCTGTAAATTCCTTTCTTGTCCCTCTGGCTCAGTTTTCTCTTTCTTTTACCATGCAGCTACTGCATCTTTTTATTAATGATTTATGATGCTTTTATTATTTTTTAATATTCACCTATCTTACCTTTTCTTGTAGATAGGATCCTAATTATTAGATTATAGATTAAGATGTTAATTATCCTTCATAGGATCTTAATTATATTGCTATTACTATTCAGTAAACTGCTATTGAACAAAACCTAGGCATAAATTATAATCCTAATATAAGCAAAAATTGACCTTACAGCTTTTCCCACTTACTGATATCAAAGAGATGAGCTGAATACACAAATATACCCAAAAACTTCTGGGGAAACAAATTTTACTTTTTTTCTCTAAGTTCATAGAAACAATCAGTGTGGACTGATCTTCATGGGAGTTTCAAAGGCATTTATGGTATTTGAAAACATGGATTATGGTCTTTAATTTTAATAATGGAAGAATAAAGTTATTTCAATCTCTACACAAGGGTACTAGAGAGATCAGGGAGTCCCTCCTTCAGGTCAAGAACTAAGTATATCAATCCAGAAATTCCTGCATGCCCAGCATGGACACATTAAGTATGTTTCAATACTTTTTTGGAAGTACTAGATCTATTGTGCATATGCTTGACAGCTGGATGCAGATATTCCATGGATATTTGGTATTTCTGAACATATGGTAATCTCTGATGAAAGCATTGTACTTTCTGTCTTTTTATATGAATATTGTACAGCAGATGCACAATTTCACTGGAATTTTCATCAGAAATAGGAGAGTAATGTGCACAAAATCCAGGGAAAACACAAACATTTCTTTAAATCTGCATGGACAAGAATTCAGAATTTAAAAAAAAAAGTGCATCAGTTACTAAACCAGTAAGATGACATGAAAATCTGCAATCCATTTTTCCTTTACAATGGAGGGAATGGAATGATAAGCACTCGCTCTACCACTACTAAGTATGTCTAAAGAGGTATGACAACAGGTCAGGAGCTTTCAATTAATGTCAGAAAGCTCATGAAAGAAACATCTTAGAAATACATTTATCCATGTGTATGTTCTCTTATTTTTTTTTAATAATTTAAGTATATCTCATCAGACCAGTGATATACCGGACCTTGTGCTACTCCAGAATGAAATACTCTATGCCCTCGA
>VXBQ01008649.1:50270-69780 GCA_013400175.1 Phainopepla nitens | reverse complement strand
AAAAAAAACAAAAAAAAAAAAAAAGAAGCAAAAGGAGTTTGTTTGCATTTCGGCAAAGAACTTGTATTTTCTAGTGCTGCCAAACTCTCCAAGTCTCTAAATTCAATCATTATTTGCATTCATTTGGTGATAAATAGGCCCTGAAACTTTGACATCTGGCAGAAGCAGGAAGCAATTCAACCACAGCAGGATGGAGTACTTATAATATTTATGTATTTATAATACCAAACCTCTGCTCATAATCAGATATAAGGCAGGAAGACTGGTATGTTGCTTTAGTCTCAAAAATACCTGATTCATTAGATATCTTCAGAACCTCAGAAGTATAGTGACCACACAGATTCCAGCACAGATCCAGGAACCACTTGCTTTCATTCAAAGATGGTCAAATAAGAGACATTGCTCATTTTCTTGTTATGACAGCTCAGGATCAGAACACTCATTGAGCAAATATAATAATCCTGGAGATTAGGTTTGTTAACATTTCCCTGAGAGGGTTCAAACCACAGTCTGCAGTTCTCAAGGGTGGGCCCTTACTGCTGGAGTAGGAGCTGCTCTTTCTGGACTTCTTTTGCAAGGAACACTGCAAGGATATGGACACCAGTGACTGAGAGGTCCTCGGCTACTTTGGAAAAGCCAGTGATAGAAGCAGGAGAGAGAAGCAGACAGAATGCCACTCTGCTGCCTGGCTGGTGTTTTATATAGTTACTCTGGTTTCTTTTCTTTAAGCAATCAAGCCCTCCAATGCACATTCTTTATATTAATATAATATCTTCAGTACTTACCCTATTCCTTTGTGAATGATCTAGTTCTACTAAAATAAAAACATAAGCCACAGAGGTTTTACTACAAGCACTAATGAAGAGAACAATTCTTACATTAAATGTAAAGGTACAAGTAAAGAAAGGATGAAATTCAGAAGTTGAAAAAATATGGTGGCACTAGTAGAGGGGATAAAAGGGAAAGAAAACAAGAAACAATGTTAGACTGACAATACTCTATCTGGCATGCAACAGTGATACCTAAGCAGTAAGAATAATCTGAAGCTGATAAAAGTTATGTCTTTTTCATTTTTTAAGATTTAAAGAAAGTTCCAGGTAACATACCTCCAGATATAGCTAAACTTGATTTGTCCAACAACAAAATTAGACAGCTACGAGCCAAGGAGTTTGAAGATGTCAGTGAACTGAAGATATTAAATCTAAACAGTAATGGAATATCATACATTGATCCTGGTAAGAATAATTTTAAATACTCATTAAAAATTATTTCTCTTTTAATAAATACTGTCTCTATCAGATATAAACCGGGCAGGGGGGAGGATTTAAAAATCTAGAAGTTGGTGCAAATTTTACCTTTTGTACTTTTCAATTCATAGAGTAAATGTCTGCACTGAAATATATTCATCATGAAAATCAATAGAAAAAGATACATTTCCATTGCCCTTTTCTTAATACTAAACTAACTAGGTGCAAAAGGTAATTCTGAAACCCAAAGGCTAACAGTTTTCCAAAATGCTAAGTAGTTGAATGATTTTTTTCAATATCTTTTGCCACATCTAAGGAAACATGTCATGTAAGTAGGCTACTTTCCAATTATATTGTACGATAAAATAACAGAAAAATCTAAAGTATTTAAACTCTTTTTAGTTAAAAAATCACTACATATAATTGCTTTTAAATTATATTTTATTAGAACTCAAAGGCCCTTATTGGCAATTTGCTTACAGCATATGTGCTTTTGGATTTAATTACGAAGGTAGACATAAACTGGGTGAGAGAAAGAGAAAATGTATCAAGCAAAAAGGGCCTTATCTAGTACCATCCTGGCAATTAAACAGCATCAGAAAGTGGTAATATTGGTAAAATGGTACTTATGAGGTTTAACATTACACAGTTGATTTATTTAAATTAAGACTTCTGCTATAAAATGAAACAGTATCCTTGTAAAAAGTATGAACTATTCTCTGAAATGTAACTTGCAAGCATTATTATGAAGCTCCATGTTTATTACATTTCAAATCTTCAAACATTAATTTGAAGGTTCTATACATGCACACAAATACCAATATACATACAAACCTCTCTGGCCCTGCACATTGTCTAATAATGTTTCCATATTCCTACTTCTGTATCATGACAATAACAGTCGGATTCAACAAGCAAATCAGGCATTCATCCACTGTCTCTATTCTACACTCAGGCTGACTCATGAAATGTTTTATAGCTTTACCAGCAGTGCAACTCTCCTAATATTTCTCACTTCTGAAGGCATATGCCATGCTTTGAATTTCAATGTTTGAGAAATCCTTTTGTAGCATTTAGCCAAAAGAAAAACCACTAACAACCAGTAACTGAATAATTGTAAAAATGTTTTTCCTGTTCTAGATATGCATATTTTTCCTGTCACAGATATTAGTGGTTTTTCTCTAAGTTAACTTTATAAGGTACCAATAACAATTTTTCCATTGCTTAGCTGCTTTTTCAGGCCTCAATAACTTAGAGGAGCTGGATCTATCAAACAACAGCTTGCAGAGTTTTGAATATGGAGTACTGGAAGATCTTTACTTTCTGAAAATACTGTGGCTGAGAGAGAATCCTTGGAGATGCGATTACAACATACATTATCTTTTCTACTGGCTGAAGCATCACTACAATGTTCACTACAGTGGCCTAGAATGCAAAATGCCTGAGGAATACAAAGGATGGTCTGTTGGAAAATATGTTCGAAGTTATTATGAGGAATGCCCAAAAGACAAACTTCCCATTTATCCAGAAACTTTTGATCTGGACAAAGATGACGAGGAATGGGAACGACACAAAGAGCAAACAGTTCAGACAGTGAAGAAGCATGGTGTAATTGTCACTGTGATAGGCTAATAAGGGAACCCTTTCCCTTAGTAGATTTGAATATTTGATACTTTGAAAGAGAAAAACATGCTGTTTACATTTGTTCTAATTATTCTGTTGGTTTGTAGGACTATCTGCCAACCAAGATGTCTGTTTATTGAAGATAATAACTACAGAATGACATTAGTTCAACAGCATCCTTCATCTAGTAATTGTTTTTGACAATTTGTTCTGGACAGTCTTGTGAAATATTTTGGCAAATATTTGAAACTATACAGTAAAAATCGATAGACACAAAGGTACATAGTATGGTGGGGAGGAGCTGCCATGTATGAACACAGTTGATATGTTCACACAGAAATAGCTGCAGGATTGTGACTAAGACACATTTTTTCTTGAATGTATTGACAGTTCTTTGTATCTATCAGTTTTCTGAAATATTCCCAGAAAACATTTCTAAGACTTTTCTATCAACTTCCTGTTGTTTTCTTGTAGACCAAAAAACAAACTTAAGACTAATCTTAAATACAAGTCTAGAAAAAGTGGAAAGGCAGTTGTTATACCAATTGGAATTCAAACACAGAAGGTGGGTCCCACCTCAGTCTTGAATAAATAACTCAGCCTCTGCCTCTTCCATATCTGAGCTGCCTTAAAACAAAAGTAGCCAAGACATGGTTGGTTCCCAAGATCCATGCTCATATCCACCTTGTTTGGTTTTTGAGGCAGGCAGAGCTGAAATCTTTCTAGGAAGTATTTTCGGTTGTTGCATCAGTTTGACACAGATTACATGCCATCACTTCTAGGTGACGAGGATCACGTGGAGGATGCTGTGGTCTGCATCCAGCACATCAGTTCTCCCCCAAACTGGAGGTAAGTATGCTTTTAAGATGTCAGAAGTGTGGGACACTCTCTAAATTCACTCTTCTCTCAGCTCGTTTGTAAAATGCACATTACAGCACCTCCTTGCCACACAACAATCTATGTGAATATGCATTGATTAAAAGCTGTGATCATTCTAATACTACAGTAACAGGGCAGTACAAATGCCTCAGCTAAATAGATGATATCTCTAAAGATAAATTTTCTTGCTATGTAATCATCTTAGATCACTAAGAAATGCATAACTGCAGAGTAGAAATTCAGGGTCAAAACCTTAAATTTCTCTTGACTATCATGGAAGAAGTTCGGGGAGATTCCAGGGGGAAGGTTTGCTCCTTTAAAGATCTAGAGAAAATTATGGTGTTTGTGCATTCCTCTGGTGCTTTAACCATGAGTCCCAAAGGTTGTGCATTTTGTTTCACAAGAAAAAGCACTCAATCTTTTAGTGCTAACATGAAATAAAGGAACAACATAAAGGAAAAAATCAGGAGATGCTAAGAGTAGGAATGCTAAAGAATCTCAAAGCAAACACATCCCATTATTATTTGCATTCCTTTATGTCCTCTATTATTCAGATATGAATACATTTAATGATGCTTTGCTGACAAACTGGATAATTTAGCCATTTCTTCCACAATATCCTTCAAAAACTTTATAGCAAAAATACAAAAATACAGTATCTGACTCAACTCTGTTCCTGGAAATATCTTAAGCTTTATCTTGACTATTAAAGGTTAATCCTGATATGATGGAACAGAGAGGGAAATCCCATTTGCCAGTAACATCCACTAAATAGGGCATATTCTGGAAACTTAAAAGTGCTGAAAGTGAAAAAAAAAAGGTCTGCCACAAATAGTAGAAAGCGATGTTGTTCTCCTCCTCTCAAATTCTGGAGAATTTTTTCAATACAGAACCACTGGGCATGATTGAAAAGGACAGGCAATGAAACCACAGAAGAACATCTGTTATTGGCAGCACAGCCAATGGTGAAAATCTGAGTAGGAAAAAATGCATTTATAGACCACATTATGTTAATTTCTGCAAAGAGTCAGTGCTGGGAAAAAAATACTAGCTTAAGGCAGGCTAAGTCTTGGTAGAAAAGACAATCCTGGAGAAGAATATAAGACAAAATCTATGTGAGAGGTCTCTGATCTCTCCGATCAGCAAAAAAGCACCTGTTGAAAAAGCAGTGGGATAAGACTGAAGACCACAAGCAATGGTCTGGTTGCTCTTGTTTGAAGGCCCTGGGGATTCCCAAACAGATCATGAATGTACCTCCTAGGACCAAGGCTAAAACCTGCTGTACACAGTGATAAATAGGATGATTGCTCAGTAGAAGGCAGAGTTAAGGGAGGGGTGTGATCATTCAGGGTTTCAAACAGAGGCACCAGAAAGTGCTATACCTGCTGAAGGTTCAAGGGGGATAATGAGCTGAACATCCTGCCCGTGTCTGACAGCACAAGATACTTGGCCATAGCTATTAAATGCAATCTGTAAGTGAGGGAGGGACATATGAACAAGGAACACGGTTCAACAACTGTCCTCCAAATAAAGGTTTCCATCTGACCTTATGAAATCAGTGTCAGCACAGAAGCTCCATGAAAGAAACACTTCTGCAATAAAATAAAATTAAATTCAGTACTTAAGAGCAGGATCAATTAGACATCTGGAATCAACAAATGAAAAGACTTCTAGCAATGAAAATTGGTCTGAAGTTTTGAATGCTGGAATTTTCTTTGATACTGTTTACCTTAGATGGCCTTTGGAGCTTTCAAGGAGTAGCTGGAAATTCTATCCTTTTACTACAATGCACTATAATTTTATTCCTTACTGCTTAAAGTTATTGCATATTTCATTTTTTTTTTCAATTATACTAGAGAATTGTTTCAAAATAGACACAGAAATATTCAAGTGGTGGTTTAGTTTCCTATAATTAAAAAAAAAAAGGGTGTGTGTGCTTGGGGGAAACGCTCCTTGAAAAATCTAGCTGAAATACATCAGGATTTTGTGTGTGTTGGTATTTGCAGACACCTCCACTGAGGATGTGGCAGAACAGACAACCATAATTGCAGTAATTGCAACTATAAATAAAGTAAGAACACAACAATAGAAATAGGAGGTTGGGGCAAGGATGATACAGGTTAGCATGACCTCCTTACAGTGACTAGTAGGAAATTCTTTGCAAAAAGACTGTATGAACAGCAAAAGCAAACAGGAGGTATGAAAGTAGTGCAGAAGGATGCAGCACAAGAAAAAAGACGATGATACATCGGAAATATATATGGGGGAAATGACTAATAATTGATAAAAACTTCAGCATTACAGGGCTAATTGCTATTTCTCTCAGCTGCTCAAAAATGTACTGTAAAGTACAACCTCCATCAAACACCACAGCCACACAACACAATTTAATGTTGACATCTCTAGGTTTCTGTACTATTTAATCAAAAAGGTCCCAGAAGAGTTTCCATGTCTGAAAGAAAATCATGGTCTTTCCTCTTCTTTTGTAAGCTCTTTATGTTTCTTCTTTCAGTAACTTCTCTCTTGATTTCCCTCCTTTCTCTGTCCATAGCCAGGAAACAATTGCATGATACAATTGTATGAAGACAATTGCCTTGTCTTGCTGACATGCAGGGCATGTCCTAGGAGTGCTGCATTAGGGGATGAACTACAGTGCTCTACAGAAGCAGTGCCCCTCTCTCTACACAGCCACATGAAACACAGAAAGCCTTATTTTGTTTTCCATGTTTTGTTTTCATGTTTTCCATGACAGAATATAGGAAAAATGGGTATGTCAGTCAATACGGGAAATAAAACACTTCAAAAGCTTCTGAGGAAATTTTAGCTCCTGCACTATGAATACTAATGGCAGCATTTGGAGGCAGTTCCCAGTCACACATGGAAGACAAATTACTGTCCAAGATCACTGAGTAGGTGGAGGAATACCACAAACAGCTGAGCCATAACCCATGCGTCTCACACACTCATATTCTCTGGCACAGTAACACACTGATTTGCCAAAGACAGTCTGAGCTGGAATCATATTAATATTCACATGCAGATATTAGACAAAGACTATTATTTCATGAATGCACCACAGGCCAAAGTTAAAGTACACAAACCCAGTTTTTAAAATTGCAGATAATTAATTTATCAAGAAAATCCCACAAACATGTTTAGTCAGACAAACAGACCTAACCCACAGTTAATATAATTGCTTTTTTAACATTAACAATAAAAGCATGTTGCCAAAATCTGTGTAATCTTGGATTTATTTGGAAAGATGAGGTCAGGACTGTAGCTTGGATAAGTTAGAATGGAAAGGTTCATCACATCTGTAGCCTATAATTGAACAGACAGTTCAACTCAGTTTGAATCAATATGATTTTCAGTCTCTAAAAGAAGAATCATGGTTTTGCAGCAACATTAAACCATCCACAAGAAATTCAAAAGAATGGCACAAGAAGGCTATATAATAAATATAGCCAGTGACTTTAAACATAAAAACTTTTGTAGCTAATCTAAATATCAATAGCATACTGATTTAAATGTTTCATGCTTAAAAAGAACTATTGTGTATCTTCAAAGCTAGAAGAAACAACTTTATAAATCAATGTTTTCTAAAAGCCCCTGTAGACCGCCATATATGATTCATCACAACTAGTTTAAAATAACACTCAGTAGATGTAAATAGACATAATGTTTGATTTTGAGCCTACAGAAAACATTAATTATCAACAAAAATTTAAAATGCAAGGTTTGTAGAGACAAAAATTGAATTTAGTGTCTTTGATATGTAAGAAATGAAAATGGATGGCAATCAACATACTGATACTCCAACTGATCTAATCAACACTAGATATGTGTCAGTTACATAAATATGAGAGAAAAGGCTGTTTGTATACAAGATGTAATTCTATCACAACTGTTCTTTACTTTTTTTTGCTCTAATCACAAGAAATATTATGATGATTTTAGTTTTGTACCCAAATACATAAGGAAAAAAATCATAGAAGGATTTAACATTTTTAAGTACAACACCCTTAAAGGAGGTGATGTGGCTGTGTTTGATTTATTTTGGCTTGCTTTCTTTATTAGCTCCCAAAATTCATTTTGATACTGGATTAAATTCTGTCACTAAAAAATCTGCACACTAATATAATTGAGAATGTTATTTTTTTCTGTGATATGAAAGCCAAAACCATGGCCAAAATACTTTTTATTCTTAGCCAGTTGTTCTTTTTCATCACCAATCTAGCAACTAAATTGTTCTCACCCATAATTACACAGTCATTCTCTAAAACAGAAGAAATCGCTCAAGTTGCTATAGGCTGCATCAACAATTTCAATCATGTATTATCTGATCAAATAATAAATGCATTATAATCTCAAAATATAAAAAACCCACTTTTTTTTTTTCAAAATAAAAATATTTTCCTTTTCTTTTTACGCATTTGAATTCAACTAAAGTGTAGGCTAGAAAAGAATCAATCAGTAACATTTTCCTGCTTCAGAAATACTGTGCCAGGAATCAAAAATGTTTTTTGGGATCTTGCCTAGTTGTAGCAGAGGAGGTTTTTTTCTCATGAAAACACTTCCAAGATGTTTTCAGACTCTTCAAGACAAAATAGATGAGTAACAGTTGGGATGCAGGTGATTCCTAGTGAATCAAGTACATTTTCACACTAGGACTAAACCTCTCACGCTGATGATAAAGGTTTTTAGTTTTCCTGCCCACTTCTCTGCTTAATGGAGCATACAACCATATTGAGAAAAATATTACTGACCTGAAACTATTGCAAAATGCTGTCACAAAGGGAATTAACCTCCAAACCCTCAGTCACATGTACTTACATACACAGAATCAGGAAGAACTAAGATGCTTTTTTACATCTAGAAGGAATTTGATTTGGCAATAAAATCAAGTACTGATTATTTGTGAACACCACCTTAGCATCTAGGACCACAGTTAGTTTGGGAGTTTATTTTGGCTCATTTGTTGTTGTTGTTTTTTGGTTTGGGGATTTTTTTGTCAGTGAACCTCTTGTTGGAGGCCAGTAACTAACAGTAGAGCCCAGGGGTCAGTATTGGGGGAGTCCTGTTTAACTTCTTCATTAATGACCTGGCCAATGAGACAGAGTACTTTCAGCAAGTGTACAGATGACACCAAAGTGGGAGCAGTGTCTGATGGACGAGAAGGTCATGCTGCCATCCAGAGGGATCTTGACAGGCTGGAGAAAGGGGCTGACTGTAACTCCATGAATTTCAAGAAGTGCAAAATCTGGCACCTGGGGAGGGAAAACTCAAGGCACCAGAACACGTTGGGGGCAGCCCAGCTTGAAAACAGGCTGTCAGAAAAGGACCTGGAGGTACTGCTAAACACCAGGTTGAACCCGAGCCTATGATGTGCCCTTGCCACAAAGAAGATGGGTGATATCTTGGGCTGCATTAGGAGTGCTGCAAGAGATCCAGAGAGGTGATTTTTCCCTTCAGCACTAGTGAGGTCACATCTGGAGTACCGTGTCCAGTTCTGGGCTTCCCAGTACATGAGAGATATGGGAACACTGGAGAGAGTCCAACAATGGGCAAAGAGATGGCTAAGGAATTGGAGCATAGTTCCTACCGGTAAGGCTGAGACTTGTGACTGTTCGTTTGAAGAAGGCTTAGGGGGCTCCCAGCAAGGTAGTACTTACTGATACTTTAAACCTAGGCCAGTGAAAAGAACAGCAAACTCAAAGACTCAAACGTAGTACATGTGGATGTCATTTCTGCATAATATTTTCTATGTTTACATACTAGAATGTCGCATATCCATAACCATTTGCAGTACTGAATTACACCATCACATGCTGAAATATCTGATATGCAACACTCAAAATCTGCAATTTGAAGGATGAAGAGGAAAACAGAAAGGAACACAGTTAATAACATCCCTCATCACTTTTCCTAAAGCAGCTTTTATACAAGAAAAACTTTATACTTTTAAGGTAATTGCTTTTGTAACTGCACAATAACACACTAATGGCAAGGGTTTAAACTTGATAGGGTAATTGGCTGATAACAAAAATACAAAATACAAAAACACTTTCTAATTTTATCCTATATCCTGTCACTGAAGAGAATCTTTTTCTTACACATTTCTTAAGAACTCTGCATTTAAGATATATAAGTTAATAGTAAGAAATCAGCGTGAAAACACAGCAAAGATGCCACTGTGGTTTATAGAAAGGTATCTCCACATTAGCTACACTACTTTCTATAGACTATAATTTCATTAGCTAGAAATGGAAATATCATTAGGAAAATTACTGATAATGTGTCTTTTCCCACTAGCATTTAATTGCTTTGGTGATAGATTCAGGTAATTTTCCTGCTCCTCAAAGTATGCTGCTGTTCAAGGAGCTGTCTCTGCTCACTTCATATAAACTTCTTCCAGGTTTTCTGGCTTTATGTTCTTATCATAGAATTTTTGGAACTTGCTATAGCCATGCTCATTTTAAAAATATTTAGCTGGTTCAGAATGCAATTGGGGTTTACAAAAATTTTTGAAGACATAGAAATGTTGGCACTTTTCAATAACAAATTCTTCTTGCGCATCTCTTCAAAGACCTGAATCCATGATAAATACAGTTGGATCCACCATGGCTTCTCTAACCAAAAGTCTGTTTAATTTGGACATGTGGATCATTTCCTTAACTTCAAACTCCACCTAATTTAAAATTCAGTATCAAGACCACAGCAGCCACCTTTAAAACACAGCAATAATTTTCTGTCAATAACTCAACATCAGGATACTGTGGTATCACTGACCTTTTTTAGGAAACTGTAATTTACAAAGCAAATGGTTTCCAGCTGGCCCTGGGGACAGATCTTGTCCGGCCACAAGTAAAAACTCACATAATTTTTTTGGCACAGGAGCAGAACAGAAAGCTGCAATAAATGATAGTGTGCTAATAATTATACTTACTAAATACCCTGTAATTTTGAAATGATCCATCACCAAACACCATTTACAGTGCCAGAGACAATACAGGCCACTAATCATAAGTCCCAGAACTTTAAAAAGTCCAGGCATGCTTTATTTTCCACAGTCTGTGAATGCTCAGAGCAAACAGATATTTGGCCTGGAGGAGACAACACTCAGTAAGGATCTCCTGTTGAAGGAGACTGCATCTACATTCTGGATCCACCAAAAAGAGAACATGAGGATTCACAGAGGGAGGAAGGAAGGGAGAAAGAACTCTGCCTTTCTGCAGCAAATGGTCAGGCACTCAGCTAGAGCAAACCTCTGCTCTGTCTTCTAAACAGAAGCACTCTTTCTGCATTTCCCATACTGAATAAAAGAGTGACAGCTCAAGAAAAAGAAACCAGGTGACAACCACACAGATTTGCAATTCTCTCTGCATCAAGGGAGCTGCAATCTTTTAAATACAAAATGGAAGCACCAGTAGGCTTCCTGCTTTTCTGTAATAATTTTTTCCCTCTGCACTTTACACATAAATAAAGCTATTATTTTGTAGCTTGTCCCAAAGTTCCACAGACCTAGCTCCCAGCAGACATCCCAGGACATGTTGAATTATACCAGAAATGTGTGACTTAGTTGACCCAAAATGTCTACAAAAGTGTACACAATATAAATGTACACAATTAAAAAATGACTCAGTTATATGCATTCTAACCTATTTATGGAAATCAAACCAATCAGTGCAAATGCTATTAATAATGGACAGAATATGAGACTATTATTCCCTGAGAATGCCCTGATACGTTCCAGAAACCGGACATCTTCAGCCAGCCCAAGCTAGTCAAACTAAAATTTTAATTATTTTAAGATACCAGTTTTTCTTCTGACTTTCTTAGTTTGATTTTCACTCCATCCTCACCTCTCATCATGCATGCCATCTAATCAAAGCTAAGACTCTAAGTCTGTGATCCCTCCTGTTCTAATCCTATCACTGCACTTTTCACCTCCAAGAAAAGCATCCCAGCTCTTTCCACCCTGTACTTCTGACATTTCCCTAACACCTCCCAACCAGCATCACTGCTCAGTCCTGAGAGAAGAGTACCAGCACCATCTGTCCCAGCAAGGAACACAGGGACCTGCCTCTGGGCACTCAGGGCACCAAGTTGTCACAGCCCGACCAGTGGATGGCATCCTGCAAAAACACAACTAGATAAATTGTCAGAACAAGAATATTTAATTTATACAGCATAACTTTCAATTAAATATTATGTATTTTTTGTCTTATGCAGACCAGCTACCTAGACTTATGTGTCTTTTTCTCCTGCACCCACAAGTTCCACTTCTGTATAACAACTTTTAATATTTGTACATTATAATGGACTTGTCCTAGAGCCATCTGCCACTGGCTTTTTTCTCATTCTTTTACAGAAAATTATATTTTATCCATCCTCTGAACTGTAAAAGAGAATGAGTAATTTAATACAGTTTCTGATCTGAACTAAAATCCACAAAACTCCACAATTTGCTGTAAAATTCAAAGCAGTCAAGCTCAACAATAAAAACTTCTAAATAGAACTGATGTTTATTATTTATAATTCAAATAAAATACGCATTGAGGATATTTTTCAGTAGCAATTCATCCACTCATTTTAATAAAATTTCTACTTGTTTGTAATTTTCTGAAGTATAGAGCAATAAAAACTTGCTTGCTTCCATCGCCATAAAACCCTGTTACTGTCATCTTTACTTCCCTAAAGTACAGATCTGTATTTATGAGAGGACATTTAAGTGCTTACAGAAAATAATTTTAAAGTGCTGGATACATGCATTTACTCAAGTAAAACTATTCATATTTCCTTGGCAATACAAAAAAACCCCATGTAACAGAATGCAAATTCAATTTATATCTTACCAATTTTAACCTTTGGTAAAAGTCCCATTTTCCTTCCAGGCTAAACAATAAGAAATAATCAGATTCAGACAAAAATGTATTTCAAATGAGTTATATATTGTTGATATATTAAAATACACTATTTCTCTGTATCTGACTTGCTGAATTAATTAATCTTTCCATGGCTACATTCATTTGCCAAAATCTCCCTTGCTTGAAAAAAATAAAGTATATATATATATACTTGGGAGAAATGACAAGTGGAACACGTTCTGTTCCAGTCCAGCCTCCGTGATAATTAACAAAACTCTTAGCTGAGACAATCTTAGAAAGGCTGCACTGAAGGAAAAATGAATAATCTTCCATGTCCCTTATCACGTAGGACAATAAGATTAAAAAGAAAAAGGTGGTGGGTTTGGGCATTTTGTTTTTGCAAGGGCTACTGTATTAGGAAAATATTTGTAGCAGAAAGGATTATGAAGTACTGGGATATATTGGCTGCTGAGATTGGTGTGTCTCCAACACCTGTGATTTTTAAAATGACTAAAAACACTCGGGAAGAAATCTGCACAAAAGTCAACCACAGCACACATTCACCTCCCTGCCAATTCTGTCATTCTGTGGTTCTTAGTAAAGATTTACACCAGAGTTCCTAACAGAGTTGTACCTCCTATATAATAAGCACTGTGTGCTTTTCAAAACAAAATAGCTCACCTTACCTAATTCTAAATGGAGGATCATCACATTTTATATGCATAACAAAGTAATCAGTGGGCACTGATTTATTTATTTATTTATTATGATTATCATATTTTAAAACATATCTAGGTATTATCTCAATTTTTCAAAAGAAAAATTGGATTACATAAAGTATGATCTTCCTAATCCCAAGCACAGAAAACCAAAGAAAGAGCATAAGAGAACACAGATTGCTTACTTTCAGACCTAAATTGTCCTTTTATTTCTGGGTATACCACCATGGTTCTCACAAATAGAGCTGATTAAAGTAAAGAAATGTCAGGTTTGGAACAGGAGTAAAGTCAAAACTGATGAGTTTTAACATAGAATAACATTAGAGAAAATTAATATCAAATCTAAGTTTGTAATCTCTCTTTATGTTGTTGTGTTAAACCAAAAACTTTTTCCTCACACAAAGGAACAACATAAATAACGCTTTGGTAAAAGATTTTTCCTATGATGTTCCTGAAGTATGTGTAAAATGCATGTAATACCCAAAATAAAGCTTTGTTAAGTTTCTGCTGTAAAAGTCCCATTCTTTTGCACACAATTCTTTAGCCATTTAAAAATAATTTATGACAGTACACAAAGTAGTGCTGTTTTATAAATGTTTTGAGTCACACATAAAAATTAAATCTTTTTTTTCCTATGTTGATTGTTGCAAATTAAAGGATCTAATTTGAAGTTATGAATATTCAAGTATAATTTTCTGTGTATAGTTAGAAGTACTTCACTATCAAATGACACTGCTGTTTTTACACAGAGAAATTAAAGAAAAAGTTAAATTAGCATACAAACCAGAACTAGTTTGTGTGCTTGAAGGAAAGCTCAATATCTGAAATTCAAGCTTTCATCCCTCATATCCACTCTTTTATTGATCAGCTGTATTCAGCTACTCAATGTACTAAAGATTTTAGTTAACTCTGCAAAAATTGTTTCATGAGCCATTGTTATGTCAACAATTTACCACATGATTCTAACTCGTATTTTAGTAAACCTGTCTGAATTTCTACAAAACCAAAACTGGGTAAGACTACAGGCTAAAAATATCACTGTAAAAGAAAATATGATCCTTTGAAAGTACAAAAAGCAATGGACCTCAGAAAATACTGGGGTTTATCTCAAGTATTGCTCTTACTCCTAAGAAAATCTATGAGAGGATTTGACTGCAACAAGTTTGTATTTTTATGTATGTACTGTATAAACCAAGCATTCCACTTTTGGACTGATCTGAACACAAACTGAATAGTTAGCAAAAGAGGAAACAGCTGAAATGTAATTGCTGTGAACTCAGGACAGATGTACTAACAGAAGACAAAACTGAGTACAGTTATAGAGATAATCAAGAGAAAAATCCGGTTACAATGCATGCCAACTTACTGACTCAATCGTTTAGTGAGTGGATCCAAAGATTACAGATTTATTATTCACATGCATTGAAAACTTCAACCAGAAAATTGCAGAGAAAATTAAAGCAAGAAAAATCACATAATTTTCTAAGATTCCAGTATAAACAAAACTAAATCCTTATTTTTTTTATTTTATGCTGTGCTGTCTTCATTTAAAAGGGTGAAAGAACACACAGAGAACAGAATAAATGATGCAGTGCTTGAAGGCCACATCCCTGGTTCATATAGGTAAATGTACTGTGGACAGCAATGAAGTTAAAACACTTAACATCACCTCAGTTTTGACTACCACAAAAGTAAGGGTTAATATATCAACTAAACAAAGAGGAACGTTAAGTGGAGGCTATATTCATTAAATATTCTGTAGACAGAGAAACCCACAAACAAACAAAAACCCTAACCCCTCCAAACTCATAAATATAAAAATAAAATATATTCTATATTTTTAGAGATATTGTCTTAGTGTTTTTGCAATATCATATGCCAAAATATTTGCAAAAAGAGCAATATTATCATTTAAGTTGCAGTCTACATAGTAGATGCTGTACCACTAGCATAGTTTAAAAGTCCAAGTGCAATACCATAAACCACATAGTGCACACACACACACACACACACACACACAGAGAATAATTCAGTATGTGTCATAAGAAAGTATCTAATCCCTTTGCCATTATTTCTTTGAGCTTTTCTTCTAAAAAGGTAAGTGGATCTTCTGGATGAGTAAAAAATACACCACAAAGCAGCACCTGCAAAAAGAAACTGCAAATTAATTCCTTTTATTTATAGCAAAGTAGCATCTAGTTATGAAGTTAATAAAATAAACAACAATTTACCAAAATCTTTTAAAGTACTGCAAAATAGAGGCATTTCTTTCTATTAGTTCATTTACATTCAACTTTTAAAGGTAATATTGTATCAGCATAATTCCATTGCTAGCAATTCCATTGCTAGACCTCAGAGCTTAGGATAATAAAGTAAGTGGCATTTCTTTAGCAATTCCTAGTAAGAATTTAAATGCTTCTAATGTGCATTAAAAAAAGAATATATATAAGATTGGATAATTTTATTTACTTAATAAGGAACGAAATCTAAAACAAGTTCAATACTGTGAGGTAAAGAGTATATTGAATGGGAAGCTGGGCAAAAATTGATCCTGTAACCAATACTGAAAACAAAATGCAGCCAAAAAATATTTGCTTTTCAGGATTGTTTTATCATACAACTTTACATTATCTTTTAGTAACAATGCACAATAACCAAGGAACCATTTTTTCTCATTTGTCCTTTAGCTATCTTCAGCTAAAGGACATGGATCATTTACTTTTAGACTTTGAGCTCATATACAGCAAGAACATTCAAAGTATATTAAAGTATATGGGAAATTCCAGGTTTTTAAGTGAATATTTATTGGTAACCATAAACAAAAAGCTCTTGTGCATAGTAAAAATGTCAAAACGTGACATGCAATACTACCTTTCTTTCAAGACATGGCCTCTTGCTGTTATTAAATTAATGCGGAGCTTGTGCTTGAATCCTCTTCAGGAAGCATGGTGGGAGGACAAAGAAAAAGAGGAAAGCTCTAAATCAAACCCATGCTGTGGACAAAGAGCAAAAGCCAAGCATGGCATAGAGGCAGAAAAGGCACCCTGTCAAGTTGCCCCTCGCCCTGCAGAGTCAGAGAGCAGGGCAGGCAGGTAGAGAGAGCAGCTTAACAGGCCTTCCCTGCTCCAGTCAGGCCACTGTGTAGAAACAGAATCAGACAACAATGTAAACTGGAAGGGATTTCTGAAGGCAGTTGAGCAGAAGTTGTTGGGATGCCCATTATTGGAAGTGTTTAAAGTCGGGCTGGACAGTATTTTGAGTGAGATGATCAAATAAAACAAAGGTGTGAAGGTGTCCCTGCTCACGGCAGGGTGGTTGCACTAAGTGTTCTTTGAAGGCTCCTTGAACCCAAACTGTTTCCATGAATCTTAGGTCAAGACCAATATGAAAAGGGGAAGACAAAAATAAAGGCCATTGTCTTCAATTTAGACATCTGAATATTTACAACGCTAGTCAACACATAATTCCAATCTGAGCATTTTTTCAATCCTCTTAACAGAAATGTAATTTGCAGGGTGTGGCTGACCGTTGACTGTGTTAAAACGATATAAATGCATCACTTATCACCGTAATTCATGGCATGCAATATTTTAAATAATAAACAGCTAAATGGTTTTATCTCAAATTTTCCTACAGGCAGATTCCCAAAACCATTCCCAACATTGGTAAGCTACTCCCTCTGCTGGGTAAGTCAGTATGTGACTGCCATATTTTATTTCAAGTACTGTTGGCCTTTTTTCCCCCCTTTTTCAAAGAAACAGAAAACTCTTCTCCTTTGAGTGTTTTGAAAGTACTCCAACACAAGAAATTAAATTTATCCAGTATACTGGAAAGTAACGACTCTGTTTAACATTCGAGTATATTAATTAAATAAGGAAGGAATTGTAACACCTTGTCTTGCAATCATCATTCAAGTACTCTTCAATGATGTTTGGACTAGGTGTAAAAGTGGAAATAATTGTGTAAATTAGGCTAAGCAATTAGGTCTGTACAAGCCTGGGTGTTTCTATAAGACTTCTACAAGTCTCTCAGAGATCTGAAAGTGTACATCACCAACGTTTTCACCCATTCTTCTTAATATCACTTTAGCCATTTACCCTTCATGGCAAAATTAATTTGGGTCCTAGGGCAGAAAAATCTCAGGCCAGCTCTTCATCCATATTTAATTCTAATATTGTAAGAATACAGCTACTAACTACAGTGAAATTGTCACACACAAGTGTTTGCAGGATTACAGTTTGCCTGACTTTTAAGGAATAGTGTTTAAAAGCAAATCTGGATGAGAACAGCCAGAAATCAGACAGGAAGGAAATTTTCAGATGCAGCAGGGAATCCTAAATTATTTGGACAAGATCACTTGGACTTCAATTTGTTTGGACCATGTCCAAACCACAACCTCATAATAAAAAACACTTAAGCAAATGGCCATTTTAGAACTCTATATCCTTAACTTTGAGACTACGTGTAAAAATGTTCAAAGGTCTCATATTATCTTTGATGTTCCTTCATAAAAGGACCAGTATAATCTCATTTATCTTCACATCAGGCATACTGTAACTTCATAAAGAAATTAAAATATAACAAAATTAAATAAGAAATATGGCTAGATATCAGCAAGCAGCAACCTCTAAGAAACAAGAAAAACAAGGATAAAAATATCTTACACAGGGTAATTTTTAACTGGTTCTTTTAAAAAGAGTCTTCCTTTAATCTTATCCCTAATTCTTTCATTTTTAGTTCATTAACTTAATGTCACTGCTGCTATAATGCTAGTATAGCTATAATGCTATAATTTTTGCTTGGAAATGTAGATATGAGGTGTTTTTTAAGTGCTGAATCAGGAAATACACCTCATGCTGATACATCTTGTATTTTGTTTTTCTGTGTTTAGAAAGCAAAGAATGATCTAGAGATGGACTACCAAGAGAAGTAGTCAGTATACATGGCAGCACTGCCCTGTAATTATTGTAATTGGCTCAAGATTTCTTTATTGGTATTTCCATGGACATTCTGGCTGTAATAGCTGATTGCAAGTGGGGTCCATTTTGGCAGCTTAAATATATCAGGATAGCTCTTAAACTTGCATTTGTGCACTGTGCCTTTTTTTGTTTGAAGGAAACAGAAAAATAGCTGCTGCAGATTTGGTAACAAGCAGAGGTGAACATGACAAACAGGGAGGAAAATACAGAAATACAGAGAACCACTTTACAAATTCTGAGGGCAAATCTACCAACCCTGTTTCCCCCACAGTCCTCCACGCTGTGCCAGTTTTACTCTCTGACATTTTATGGAAGCCTGTTTACTCCTGTGCCAACAATACCTAATCCACCCGTATCTGAAGCGTGATCCAGCCATCTTCCCGATTGATAGGGCATTAGAAAACATGGATTGCACCCACTGCACTCCTGAGGAAGGAACTACCCGGCTGGAATCTAGAGGTTCTTCTGTAATTAACACTGAACAAGTTGAACGTATCAGGGAAAGTGCCAGTGCAGTTCACCGGGTTCGTCTTCGTTTCAATCCTCATTTCAACATAATTATAAAGCAGAATTGCTTTGTTCCATCTTGTTTCTGTTCTTAAAGTTTTCATAAATCTTTTGAAGCATGCTAGTGACTAAACGAGCAGAACAAAATCATGCCCCAGGCGAGCAGAGAGCAGTGGGAGGCGTATGAGATGCCCCGGCCAGCGCCGAGGGGCACAGCGAGCCGGGACCAGGGCTCTGCTGAGGGCCGAGGGGGACCCTTCTTGGGGGAGGGTGGCGGATGGCTCCCTGCCGCAGATGTTACTGGGGCAGTTTGTGGTCCCACCCGCTCCAGCGGGACCAGGCTGCCGACCGCCCGGACCGCCAGCGGCTGGCGGAGGGCCAGGGGCGGCGGTCCCCCGCTTTGGGGATGATGTGCCCCCGCCACGGGCTGCCACGACGCAGGAGCGCCCTTCCCGCCAGCGGGCGGGAACCCCTGCGGAACGCGCTGCGGGACCAGGCCGGCCCGGGAGCGCGGCTGATTCCCTCCTGGAAAACAGACACCACATCCCATCGTTGTGAGGCAGCGGCGGAGCCTCTCCCGCGCCCCGCATAGGGAGCTGTGGGCTCGGCATCCCTGCGGCACCTCGGGCGCAGATCCCGCGCCCGGGGGAAGGGCAGAGCCGCGGCCGAGCCGCGCCGGATGGGGCGGT